>VDFB02281492.1:143450735-143883934 GCA_007258455.2 Sequoia sempervirens | reverse complement strand
GAAGAATTAATTGCTTAAGGTCAGATAGAGGAGGAGAATTCACATCAAGTGAATTTAGTAGGTATTATGAAGACCATGGAATTAAGAGGTAATACTCTGCACCAAGAACTCCATGGTGCAGGAGCACCATTAAACAAGTTGTGTCCATTCAAGATTTTGAAATCTAGGCTTTAGAATCTAGGAGTTTTGCATTAGAATAAGGTCTATAAGACCATTTTTTAATGTTATAAGACTATTGGGGTGTGGATTAGGTGTCTAGGTGATCAAATTTTGCAAAATATGCTAGAAAGGTGTTAAGTGTTATCTTGGAATAATACAAGTTGTAAAAGTTGTAATAAGACAAGATTGGAAGGCCAACAGTCAAGGCCTTTTAAAAGTTAGTTGTGGAAGTTGTAGGGATTTTAGTTGGAGGTAAAAGTATTTAAAAGCTTTTAGAAACTCGTAACATGGTTGTTGAAGACATTTTTGAAGTTGAAGATTGAAATAAAAGGTTGATTTCCTCCATTTTCCATATTTCTTTGTTATAGTAGTAGATTTTCCAATCCGTACAGGACCTTTTGGCTTCAAATTTGTTTTGGAAATTGTAGTGTAGTGTTTCTACTTTCTTTTGAATCCATTTTGAGGCTCTCATCTTAAATTTTGTTCATTTAATCTTCAAATCTCTCCAACCGGCCTGAATAGGGTATTCTTGGTTTTGAAGGGTTAGGAAGCATGTTTTAAACCATCCCACCTTTCTGTATTATCTGTTACTTGGTGGGATTGATCGAATTCATTAGAGAAAGGTGAGAAAATGGACAATTTGAGTGGGGAAGGTCTAAGAGAGAGTTGGGTGTGAAGCCCAAGGTGGGAAACTTTGAATTTCCTTATGAAAATTGAGGTTTTTATGAGTCAAGTTGAGTTTTGTTGATGGGAAGTGATATTCTATGTTGAAATAAGAATAAGCAGGGTACATTGAGTCTTTTTGCAGAGTTGTTAAGGTTTGGAGAGTTTGGGTAGTGGGAGTTTCATTAAACCCTAGGGATTCTAGGCTCCTTGAGAGGGTTTTATGGTTTGGCTATTGGTAGGTTGAATCTTTGAGGTCTGATTGAGGAATTTGGGATTTTGAGATATATGATTTTCTGCCCCAAAGTTTCAAGGAGTTTGAAAATTTCTAAAGGGTGGTCCCTTTGTAAATTTGGGCTAATTTGAGCCCTTAAAAGGATAGGAAACCTAATTTTTTCAATTTGCTTCAAAACAACCTAAGGTGATTGTTTGATATGTTATTTTGTACCAAAATGGGTCCTTGATATGAGTGGTGTTGTGAACTGAAAGGGTGTGTGAGTGGGTTAATACCCAATTTATTGGTTTTGTTGTGCTATAAGCAAACAATGTGAAGTTGTTGAATGGTGAGATTCAGGTAATTTGTGAATTGAAATTTGTTGTCATTGTTTAGAATTGTGTTTGGTGATATTTCAAGCCTTCCCCTATTGCATCATTCCACAAAAAAATGGAGTTGTAGAGAGAAGAAACATAATAGTTAAATATATGGCAAGAGAAATGTTGAGTGAGGCTAGGTTGACAAACACTTTTTGGAAGGAAGCAATTCACACTACAATATACATTCAGAATAGGGCCCTTCTAAGAGAAAAAGTGGCAAGACTCCATATGAACTGTGGTATGGCAGATCTACATCTGTCAAGTATTTCAAGGTATTTGGTAGCAAATGCTACATAAAAAAAAGAAGATGAAAATTTAGGGATTTTTGATTCAAGAAGTGATGAAGTTATATTTTTAGGATATTCCACCCAAAGCAAAGCTTACAAGTGTTACAACAAGATGTTGTACAAGATAGTGGAAAGAATCAATGTCAAAATTGATGAGGATATAAATAAGATTAAACCCAACAGAACCAACCTTGAGATTGAATTGAAGATGAAGAAGAGGTTTTTGTTGATGAACAAAATGAGGAAGAAGTATGTGAACCAGAGATTGAAGGAGCAGCTGCAAATCATGTGAAAAAGGATCATCCAACAAATCAAATAATTGGTGACAAAAATGAAGGAGTTTTGACCAAGAGAAAACTTGCAAAGAATAAGGAACAAGTAAATTTTGCTCTCCTATCACAGATTGAGCCAAAAATATTTTTTGAAGCTAGCAATGATTAGAGTTGGATAAAGGCCATGGAGGAAGAGTTAAATCAGATTCAGAAGAATAAAACATGGGAATTGGTTTCTAGACCCCCAAGCAAAAATGTCATTGGGATACAATGGGTGTTTACAAACAAGTTGAATGAAGGAGTTGTTGTGAGGAATAAGGAAATATTAGTGTGCAAGGGATATGCACAAGTTGAAGGCATTGATTTTGAAGAAATATTTACACCTGTAACAAGATTAGAAGCAATTAAAAAATTTCTTGCATTTTTAGTGTACAAGGGGTTTAAAGTATATCATATGGATGTCAAATCTGCATTCTTGAATGGAAACCTAGAAGAGGAAGTATACATGGAACAACCAAAAAAATTTCAGCTATCAAAAGATGATGATTATGTATGCAGATTAAGGAAAGTGTTGTATTGTCTAAAGAAAGCACCAAGGGCATGGTATTCCAGATTAGACCATTACTCGCAACAATAGGATTTAAGAAAGGATGTGCATATAGAAATCTATACTTTAAAGTAGAAGGTGAACATATGATTATTGTCATTGTTTATGCAGATGACATCATTTTTGGAGGTAGCAATGATAAAATGTGTAAAACATTTGCTACACACATGCAAGTTGAATTTGAAATGTTAATAATGGGAGAGTTATCATTTTTCCTTGGCTTACAAATTGTACAAATTGATAATGGGATATTCATATCTCAAACTAAATATGCTAAGGAAATGCTTAAGAAGTTTGGCATAGAAGATAGTAGACCAGTTAGTACCCCCATGATAACTGGTTGTAAATTGAGTAAATTAGATGAATCACCAGATGCAAATTAGACTATGTATAGGTCAATGATTGGTAGCTTGTTGTATTTAACTACATCAAGGCCAGATATTATGCAAGCAATATGTTAGTTGCAATATTTTAGTTTGCACCAAAAGAATCTCATGTCAATGTAGTAAAAAGAATATTTAGATACATCAAAAGTACCATTGACTATGGGTTATGGTACCCCAAAAGCAAGGATTTTTCTTTAACAACATACCTAGATGCAAATTGGGTAGGAACTGTAGATGAAAAGAAAAGAACCAGTGGTGGAGCATTCTTCTTGGGAAAAAAGTTAGTTTCCTGGATGAGAAAAAAGCAAGAATCAGTCACTCTATCCACTGCAGAAGCAGAGTATGTAGCAACAACAACCTATTGTACTCAGGTCCTCTAGATGAAGCAAACACTTAAGGATATCAAGGTAGAGTACAAAGAACCTATCTCAATTCTTTGTGATAATTCAAGTTCCATAAACATATCAAAGAATCCAGTGATGCACTCTAGAACAAAGCACATATCCATCAAATATCACTTCATTAGAGAGAAGGTTGTAAACAAGGAGGTCAACATGGAGTATGTTCTCACTAAAGAACAAGTAGCTAACATTTTCACCAAGCCTCTTCCCAAGGAACAATTTAAATATCTAAGGCAGAAGTTGGGAGTCATTGATCCCACATCATATCACTAGACACTAGTGATAGGACATGAGTCCAGGGGGGGCTTCACTTGTACTTCATTCATCCCTGGAATTGGAAAGGACAGATCAAGTCAGGTAACAATGGTTTTATAAATTTCTAACGACTTGACAGTTGCTTAGTTAGAGATTCCCACTTTCTATTTGAATTTCTTATCAAAGGGGAAGCATATTGTCAGAGGGAGTATGCCCCTTTTCCATTGATGTCAAAAGGGGAGAATGTGTTCAAATGCTCAAATTAGGAGCATGGTGAGTGAATTGCTTAAACAGTTCAACTAGTACAAAGCTTTAATGTTACATACTTCAATTGGTATCAGATCAATTAGTTAATTGGCATGAGAATTTAGTTTTTCCATCAATGAAAAAGGGGGAGATTGTTAGCATATTATTGTCATTCATGTCAAAAGGGGATTAGGTGTGAGATAGAATTGATCTTATATGAAGGAGTGTTGGCATTGATGTAAAAAAAAATTCATTAATTTCTAAGAGAGATATGGCATGTTGAGGATTTGGTTTTGGAAGATGGAGTGTAGGTTACAAATATTTCTCAGGGTGTTGTATTATTGTCATGCATTGTTGTCAAAAATTGTAGAGTACTCATCTAGGCATCAAAATTCAAATCAAAGGATAGATTTGACATGGGTTTTACGAGATCTTGTCATAAATATAAGTTGCAGGTCCAAAGGTTGAAGGTTGTGCTCAAAATTGAATTATTTGTGCTCTCAGAAAAGATTAGGGTTTTCTAGTTAAACCCTAGTCATGGTGACCAACAGTTTTTATGTTTTCACGTTGATTGTGCATAGGCGGTAATCGGTCACATAAGTTATAACTTATGCCTTTAAGCTCATTCAGTGACCAACCCCATCTCCTATTCATCTGGTTGATGTCATTGGTGTGTTCCTTTGAAGATTAGACAATGCACGCTCATTAGATCCATATTTGACAACTATCGCTATGGTTCCATGCATCACAAAAAGTACTTTGAAGTTGGATTGAATTTAAATGATGAGCGATGGAGATGTACCAATGGTTATGATCAAGTTGATCGGATGGTGCCTGCCAGCCCATTGTGTTTGTGGTGGGTCCTGGCTAAGCCTCGCAGGGAAGCGAGGAACAGTTATGATGAAAAATGTTTTGATCGAAGATGCATAATGATGCAGGATAGAGCTTTAGTGGGGCTAATGACACATGGTGTCATATCACCCGATTGCTTCACATCATTGTTGTAAAGTTAAGTGATAGGATTATTTGGGCGATGAGCGATGAGCTTCAACAGTTAGTGGATGGTGAAGTTAGCATTTCCAGGTGCCAAAATTTTATTACATCATTAAGTGTTAATGCATCGCACTAATATACCTTTAAGAGTTGAAGTGTTCAACGATGAGCGCTAAGTGTTGAACAATAGTGGAGAATGATGTCAAAGGCGGACACATGGCATTAGCTCACCAACTCGTGGATATTTTTTGGGCCCATTGTCAGAACTAATAGCATAGCGGGGGATGGTGCATATTGAACAATAGTTGATCCAATGGTGATCACTAATGGAGAAATAAAGACACGTGAATAAAAATGAAGCACATTGTATGATGGACAGTACATGTTCAAAGGTCTGTAATCGGATGATGATTGTTGTACTCCTTCACATTTTGGAAATAATACATGAAGTCATATAAATTACAACGATGCCCGATGGAAGAAATCAATGAAAGAGATTTAAAGAATTTTTATCTAATGGTCATGTTTGAAAGATGTGATGATGAATGAAGGATGCAAGATCATGGTGCAAAGACAATTGATCGACGTCTCAGATTTGAAAGTGATGATCATAAATGGCTAAGTTCGTGTAAATAGGGTTTTGCCTATAAACTAACTTGGAGAAGAAAATTAAATGTTATACCTGCATCAACGACAAGTGTAATGAGGATTTGATGCATAGAATGGTGAGATAGATGGCTACAGAAACTAGGATCAAGAGAAAATCAAATGATCAGAAGGATGCATTAAATGCATATCCAATCCTAGGGTTTGATAGAGTGAAACAAGGAAAATTCTCTGCACCAAAATTAATGTTGTGCAACTCAATGCAGAAGTATGATAGTAGAGAAGATATCTTAGAACCCTAACAAAGGATCATATCATGGTGGAGGATCCTAAGGCAATCATCACTATTTAGGAACTGCATAATACATATGATGAGAATATTGTCTAAGGGAGGTAACTATGTGAAAAATAAGAGTAGAGAGTGCATAGTGTAGAAGATATTTTAAGGCTCCAGAGGTGGACAGAGAATACACAAAAAGGAAAAAAAGTGAGCTACAGAAGGTGTGTGAGGGTGCATTAAGGTGGACTGAGAATGGAGTAAAGAAGAAGGTGAAGAAGAGAGCCAAACTAGTGGGGTGAAAAGTAGAGAAGTGAGTTGCTGAGAGAGCAACAAAAACTTGAGCAGTTATAGAGTAAGTTGTAACATTGATTTGTGTTCTTAATGAACAAATTGTAACAATCATTAATGTTATAAATCCGATAGGTTGGTGTCATTAGATAATTGAGTTGGTGCTTAGTTTAGGGGATTGGAGTCTCCTTAGGGTTAGTTCCCTTAAAATTTATAACAAAATATTTCCTTGTGAGGCTGGATTAGGACAATAGCTCCTAGTAGCATTTTCTCACTGTGGTTTTTCCCATCTTGGGTTTTCCACGTACATCTTGTTTTATGGGTTGCTAGTTTGTGTGCTTGTTTAAACTTTTGTATTTCATGTTTCATCTGCACACTAAGTATTTAAAGAGTTAGTCTAAAGTTTAAAGAGTTAAAATTTCAATATTGTTAGTCTAAAGTTTAAAGAGTTAAAATTTCAATATCTACTAATTCACCCCCTCGCTCTTAGTAGATTGTTGTGTTCCAACATAACACATAAGAGCTAGATTATATGATAGGTTGGAAATTTTTTGGAAGGAATATTTGCATGCGGAAATTGGGCACCCAAGTTTGACCTATGATAGGCTATAAGAGAATGTAAAAGGCATCTTCTATTTTTTAGTTAGTTATGACAGATTCTCTTATAGTTGTAAGAGTTGTCATATATGATGGATTATATGACATTGTAAGGAATATGTCATACCTATTAGGGGGGAATTTGGGGCACCCAACTATGGACCCATGTAAGGGGGGTAAAGAATCATTGGAAAAGTGTCACAGGAGTCAACTATGTGTTGGAAAAATGTGCCACATGGATTTGGATGCCAATCTCTTGTAGCTTTCTCTAGAAGCTACCTTCATGCTTGTATTTATCTATATATTGGATGTCTTGGAGTGGGTTTAGTATGTTTCATTTTACAAGTATCGTTATGCTGTCAGAATAGCTCCAAAAGTCAAAATTTGTGTACTCTTAGAAGAACTTGCATTGTAAGTGTGTTGTAATCAGTTGATTAGATAATACATTATGCAGGTTTTGGAGTGTGGGGTTTTTCTCCTGAAAGGGTTTTCCCCACGTATATCTTATATTATGAGATTTTGATATTTGCATGTGTTGTTATTTTATAATCTTCTTATTGTGCATCTCTCGTAGAAACTATAAAAGATTAAAATTGTATATCTCTCCTCTTAGATCAATGTTAGGAAGAATTTTTGTGTACCTTGCTTCCTTTTAGCTAGTATCATAGCTTGATCATCTTTGATTTTATTTGTTGGGTAGAGGGATTTTTTTATTGATCTATGTTTAAGTGGGAGCCTATTTAGTGGGCTTTAAATCTTTGTTGCAGGAGAGATGGCTGGCACATTTGGAAGAATTAAGATGGAAAAGTTTAACAATGGTAACTTTGAGCTATGGAAGCTCAAGATGGAAGATATGCTAGTAGATCATGATCTATGGATTTTTATTTTAGGAACTAGACTAATGGGAATGAAACAAGAGGACTGGGATCCCATGCATCAGAAATCCAAGGTTTTGATTAGACTTTGTTTGGATGATTTCATTCTCTTGAATGTCCATGAAGAGAAGACTATTGCTTCTTTGTGGAAGAAACTTGAAGATGTTTATTAGGCTAAATCCCTAGTAAAAAAGTTGTTCCTGAGAAAGAAAATGTATTTTATAAAGATGGAAGATGGAGAATCTATGGTAGGTCACTTGAATTCCTTTAGGATTTTGATTGCTCAATTAGGCTATGTTGGAGACAAGATTGACGAATAAGACCATTGCATGCTCTTGTTGTGTTCTTTGCCAGAATCATGGGATCACTTGGTGATGGCTATTGGAAGCACAACTCCACTTTCAAGATGGATGAATTGGTTGCCTCATTGTTATCTAAATAAATGCAAAGAAAGTCTTCCAATATGGCTAAGGAGTCCCTTCATGTTCATGGAAAATCAAAGGAGAAAGGAAAGAAGAAAGACAAGAAGTCTAATTCCAAGTCTTTGGGGAGATCTAAGTGTCTTGGTAAGAAGTTCAAAGCTTTGTGTTGGAATTGCAGTAAACCTGGTCACTTTCGCAAGGAGTGCAAAGGGGAGAAAAAGAAGAAGATAAAATAATGATTATGATTTAGACAAGTCTTCTTAGGATGATGGTGAAGTGTTTGTCACTACCTTGGTAATGCATGCATCAGAAGATGTGTGGTTGATTGAATCTGGTGCATCATTCCACATGATCTCACAAAGGGGTTGGTTTTTGAAGTATAAAGATTTTGATGGTAGGAAGGTGTACTTGGGCGATGACTCTCACCTAAATATTATTGGTCATGGAAGAGTTCTGATTTGATTCCCTGATGGTAGAGTGATGGGGATCAATGTGTACTACATATCCCTAGTTTGGCATGGAACCTATTATCTATAAGTAAATTGAATGGTGTGGGTGTGTAGGTAGTTTTCTCAAATGGAGGATGCAAGATCACGAGAGGAGTTATGGTTCTTGCTAAGGGTGTTTGGATTATAACTCTATTTTAGCTTGATGCATGCACTGTGCAGTGCAATAGTTCTTCTATTATGAAGAAGAGATCTTTAGATTCACTACCCTCACCATTATAACTAGTAGCAAAAAGGACTATTGCATCTAATTTTGATGGGTGTTCTTTCTGGGTACGAAAGGGTGCTCATTCTATGGAGATGAAATGTCCAATATATAAAACTATGTTATGGAACCAAAGGCTTGGCTACATTGGTGAGAAGGGTCTTAGAACCCTAAAAATATTATTGAGGGGATGAATGACTGTAATCTTGAGTTTTATTTTTATAAACTTTACATTTATGCAAAGAAAAACCATGTTCAATTTTACTCTAGTTCTCACAAATCTTCTGAGGTGTTAGACTTGATTCATTCTGATGTATTTGGTCTTGTTCATGTTCCTTCGATTGTAAAATTGACTTATTTCATTTTATTCATTGATGATTACAGTAGAAGGAAATGGGTTTATTTCCTTAGAAGAAGATCTTGAAGTCTTTAATAGATTCATAAAGCCTAAAGCTCTTGTAGAGAATTAGAAGGATAGATTAAATATTTGAGAACTGACAACGGCGGTGAGTTTTGTTTGATAGATTTCGACGGGTTTTGTAAAGAACATGGGATTGAAAGACATAAGAAAACTACCTAGACCCCTTAATAAAATGGAGTTGCAGAAAGAATGAACATGATGTTGATGGAGAGGACTAGGAGTATGCTCAATGGAGCTAGCGTCAAACAAAATTTTTGGGATGAAGATGTTGCCACTGCTTGCTACCTAATTAACAAGTCTCCTACTTCAACGCTTGTGGATAAGACACCCATGCAGGAATGGTTTGGTACCTCATTGAGACATATTTGAGTATTTGGTTGTGAGGCATATGTGATGTGCCTGAGGAGAAAAGGCCTAAGCTGAAGAACAAGGTTGTAAAATATATCTCCATTGGTTATTTCATCAGTGTGAAAGGATACAAGCTTTGGGATCCTGTGGCCAAAAAAGTTCTATATAGCAGAAATGTGGTTTTCAGGGAACTTGGTACTCCTACAGTTGTTTCATAGCCAAAGAAAGATGATGTGGTTCATATTAATTCTACCCTTGAGAAAGAACTGAAAAAATCTAATGGACTTGATGATGAGGAGAGCTCAAATAGATTTGAAAGTTAAGACAAAGATGGAGAACTTCAACCTCAACCATTGAGGAGGTCTACATGGATAAGGCAACAATCTGATAGGTTTGTATATTCATTGCATGATTCTAGTTGTATTTTTTCTTTGATTTCTAGCACTGATGAGCCTAGGACCATAAGGGAGATTATGGGTATGATGTAGATTCCTGGATAAAGGCCATGGATGAAGAGATGGCTACATTAAAAAGAAATAACACTTGGGATTAGGTGCCCTTGCTTGATGGATGTAAACTCGTTGGTTGCAAATGGATTTTCAAGAAAAAATTTGGTTCAAATGGCAGTGTTGAGATATAAGACAAGATTGGTCGTGAAGGGTTATTCCCAAGTTGAGGGAATTGATTATGGTGAATTTTTTTCTCTTGTTTCAAAGCCAACATCCATAGATTTTCATTATCACTTGTTGTTGCATACAATTTAAATATTGAATAGATGGATGTGAATACAACTTTCCTTCATGGTGATTTGAAGGAAGAAATCTATATGTCACAGCCAAAGCATTACATTGAGAAAGGTACAAAAAATTTGTTTTACAAATTGAAGAAGTTTTTGTATGGTTTGAAATAGTCACCTAGGATGTGGTACCAAAATTTGATTCCTTTGTGTTGAGTTTGGGATTTCTGAGATCAAAATCAGATCATTATGTTTATTTCAAATTTGTTGATGATTGCATTCTCATTATTGTATTATATGTTGATGATATGTTGTTCATTGGAAATGGTAAATATTTGATTTTTAATTTGAAGTCTCAGCTTTTAGCACAATTTGAAATGAAGGATTTAGATGCAGCTAAGTACATTCAAGGCATGGAAATCAGAATAGATAGGGCACACAAAAAACATTGGTTAGGCCAGAGTAAGTATGTGAATTTTGCATTGGAGAGATTCAACATGGCAGATTGTAGACCATTGTGTGTTCCTGTTGTGATGGGGAAAAGGTTATCAGTTTCATATTGTCCAAAATCTCCTAGTGAAGTGGAGGATATTATGAGAGTACCTTATGCTAGTACTATTGGTAGTTTGATGTATGTCATGGTCTATATAAGACTAGACATTGCTAAAGTAGTGGGAGTCCTTAGCTGATTCATGGCTAATCTTGGATGAGTAACTTGGGATGTAGTAAAGAGAGTATTTAGGTATTTGTGAGGTACTTCCAAGTATTCATTATGTTATCATGGACATCCTACAAGATTTATGCATTCAGTTTGTATTCATGGATTTAGATTGGGAAGATCCAGTAGTGCATATGTGCTTACTATGTTAGGTGGTGCTATTAGTTGAATGAGTAAGCAAAAATTTCTAGTCACTTTGTCCACTACAAAAGCAGAGTACATGGAAGCTACTCATGTTTGTAAGGAATCCATTTGGCTTCAAAGATTGTGTTCAAATGTTGGGCTTGATGCATGGATGATTACAATTTGTAGTGACAGTCATAGTTCTATTTTCCTAGCAAAGAATCCTACCTTCCATGCTAGAAAAAAACATATATTGATGTTCAATTCCATTTTATCCATGATATGGTGGAAGATGGTAAGGCGCAGATTGAAAAATTTGATACTTTGATGAATATTGTAGATTCCTTGACAAAGCCAGTGAACACATAGAAGTTCAAATGGTGTTCAAAGTCTATGGTCCTTTCGGCCCCTAACAATTGATTATCTATTTAGATTGGCTCTTGAAAGGTGTTTGAAAAGTGGGAGAATGTTGGGAATTAAGGTATCTCAACCTTTGCAATTTCCTAGCATTAAAATATTAATTTATTAATGCTTATGTTGTAATTTCTTGCTCATATTAATTTGTCATCTAATATGACTTGGCATGGTGAGTTGTCAATATATTGGGAGGTGACATGGTATGTGACATGGATATTATGGTCCCCACAAGGCAATGTAGGATTCCCACTTTGGGAAGATATTCTTTGACATGTGTTGGCATCTTTAAGGGATTGTATGATGATTTTATGATGAATTCTTATGATCTTATGACAAATTCCTATGCTGATCTTATAATGCACAAGAGACAGATTCCATGATAGGTTGGACAAATGTTGGAAGGAATCTTTGCAAGGGGAGTTTGGGCACCCAAGTTTGACCTATGACAAGCTATAAGGGAATGCAAAAGGAATCTTCTCTTTTTAGTTAGTTATGATAGATTCTCTTATAGTTGTAAGAGTTGTCATATATGATGGATTCTATGACATTGTAAGGAATTTTTCATACCTATTAGGGGAAAATTTGAGGTGCCCAAGTATGTGTTGAGAAAAATGTCTCAAACTTACTGGAATGAAAGGATTCAGGTTTCGGTTTATCGGACTGACAGGCACATGTTGGTGGGATGGAGTGCCAAGTCTCCTCGACAAGCACTTAGCTTATCACTAGGTATGTTTAGAGTTTGCATTGGCAATAAAGCTTCATCGACGAGACAAGTGAGTGTTGGTGGGACTGCATGAACAGTCTCTTCGACATTCCAATGAGTGCTTCATCAGTGAAACTTTGTGGTATCGGAAGGATTTTTCATATCGTCTCTTTGATATACTAATGAACTGCAAGGAGTGTTTCGTCGAAGCGACAAGTCAATGTTGGAGGGAGTCACTTGGCAGTCCCTTTGACATCCTAATGGAAGGTTGGGTCTCTTCATCAAAGGGATTGATGGCTTTCACTAAGACTTTAGTAATGGTCCCTTTGATATGCCAATAAAGTGAAACCCATAGAGTTTCATAAAGTTGAACAATGGTGATGATGATAACATGGATGACATGTATATAGTGGGGACCACCCAGTCAAGGATACAAGGTTCATCGGTGAGACATCCTTCTATCAGTGGGAGGTGTTACAAATTCTCTTCAATATCTTGATGGAGGGTGTTGGTAGTGGTGAACGCCTACGAAGGACTCTTATTAGAGTGACAGTAGGAATTCAAAGAGACAAGGTTCCAAGTCTCTTTGACATTCCGGTAGAACTTCGTAGAAGTGGAAATAACTATTCAGTTCGATATGGAAGTTGAAACAACAATCCTTGTGAAGTGTGTATTGTATGCCAAAGTGCATTGAATTGAAAATGAAGAATAAGTGAAGATATGAGAGTGAATTGTAATACATAATGCTGCCAAATTGATTTTGTGAATAAACACTTGAAAGAACATGACTCTGTAACTTCTATGTAATATTACTTTTACGATAATACAAGAGATCTCTGCTTTGGTGTGGGTTTTTTCCTGAGATGGTTTTCCCACATAAAATCTGGTATTCGTTCTTTATTATCTATTCATGTTTCTCATATGTGCATCTTAAATGAATTGTAATTGTAAAGTTTTAAATGGTTTATTTGCTTCTCTTTCCTGAATATTAGCATTAGGAAGGCATTTTCTGCACTCTGCTTTCCTTTCATTTGGTATCAAAGCTTGGCCAGCTTTGTTGTCCTTGTGGGTAAGATGTAATTTTTGTTTTGATCTTGTTCAGTGGATATTTTACAGAGAAATCTAGTTTGTAATCTTATTATAGATTTTAGATAATGAACACGTGTAGAATAATAGAGATTGAGAAATTTAAAGGTGGAAATTTTGAGTTGTGAGAACTCAAAATGGAAGATTTTCTTGTGGATCAAGAGTTATGGGATGCAGTGTCCTCTAACAAACCATCAAAAACCTCGCAAAATGACCGAGATGCAATGGAATGGAAAGCCAAGGGTCTGATCAAACTGTGCTTGGCCGATTTAGTTCTCTTGAACATCCATGAAGAGAAGACAATGAAACTTTTGTGAAAGAAGCTTGGTGACATTTATTAGGGGAAATCTATGGTGAATAAGTTATTCCTGAGAAAGAAGTTATACTATTTGAAGATGAAGGAAGGAGTGTATATTACAAATCATTTGAATGCATTTAATATTATTGTTGTTGAGTTGGCATCTATTGATGTGAAGATAGATGATGAGGATCATTGCATGCTCTTGTTGTGTTCATTGCTTAACACATGGGATCACCTGGTAATGGCTATTGAGAGTACAACAACCACTTTCAAAATGGAAGAAATTGTTTCTTTGCTATTTCCAAAGGGAGATCAAAGTCTCTTGGTAAGAAGTCCAAGGTGAAATGTTGGAACTATGGGAAGACTGGACACATCCGGAAAGATTGTAAAGAAGAGAAGAAGAAGAAAAATAAAAATAGTTCTTTAGAAAATGAATCTTCTTAGAGTGATGCAAATTCCTTCATAGCATCCTTAGCGAATCAAGCATTAGATGATGTTTGGTTGATTGACTCAAGTGCATCCTTTCACATGACCTATCATAGAGAATGTTTCTCAAAGTATAAGAAGTATGTTGGTGGAAGGGTATATCTGGGTGATGATTCTCACCTAGAAATTGTTGGTCGTTGAAGAGTTAAAATTTGGTTTCCTGATGGAAGGATAAAGGGAATCGATGATGTGATGCATATACCAAGTCTAGCTCAAAATTTACTTTCTATAAGTAAGCTTAATGATGTTGGTGTGCAAGTCTCTTTCTCGAATGGTGTTTGTAGAATGACTATATGCTCTATGGTGTTGGTTAAGGGTGCATGAATTAGCACTCTGTATAAGTTGGATGCATGTGTAGTCTAGTGTAATAGTGCTTCTACAAAGTCAAGTAAATATAATCATGTAGAGAAAGGAGGTGTTGTTCATGAGGGTGAAAAATCTTTGGAGATGAAGCTCCCAGTAGAGAAAACAATGTTGTGGCATCAAAGGATCGACCACATTGGTGAAAAAGGCTTAAAATCCTTGAAAAATAAAAGCTTGGTTGAATGGATTGATGATTGTAATCTCGAGTTTGATTTTTATGAACATTGTATATATGGAAAAAAACACCATGTTTCATTTTATTCTAATCCTCATAAATCTTCTAGAATTTTGGATTATATTCATCCTGATGTGTTTGGTCCAGTTAATGTTCCTTCATTATTGAAATCTATGTATTTTTTCTTGTTCATAGATGATTATTCAAGGACATTTGTTTATTTTCTTAGAAGTAAAATTGAAGTTTTCAATCAGTTTAAGGAATTTAAAACCTTGGTAGAAAATCGGACTGGTAGGAAAATAAAGTGTTTGAGGACTGATAATGGTGGTGAGTTTTGTTCAGAAAATTTTGATGTTTTGCAAGGATCAAAAAATTAAAAGGCATAAAACAACTCCTTACACTCCACAAAAAAATGGAGTTGCAAAAAGGATGAATAAAACATTGATGGAAAGGGCGATAAGTGTGCTAAGTAGTGTTGGTCTAGAACATAATTTCTAGACTAAGGTTGTAGCTACAACGTGTTATCTAATTAATAGATCTCCCACTTTGGTGCTTGTGGACAAGACATCTATGGAAGTTTGGTTTGGTAAGAAGCCCTCATTGAGACACATTAGAGTCTTTGGCTATGAGGTGATGCATATGTACCTAGTGAAAAAAGATCTAAACTGGAGAACAAGGTTGTAAAGTGTATCTTCATCGGGTATGTAATTGGTGTGAAAGGGTACAAGCTTTGGAACCCAATTATAGAGAAGGTGATGTATAGAAAAAGTGTGATCTTTTGTGAGCTGAAACCTTCTACTGTTGATTTACAGGTAGAGGTGAAAGAAGCGGAAAGGGAGGTATTTGAATTCCCTCTTACTCTAGATAAGGATGAACTACGTACTCCTAGTGGACCTGTTAGTGAGGAGAGCTCAAGCAGCTCTGAAAATTTTGATCAAGAAGAAGAACCTCAACCTCAGCTTGTGAGGAGGTCTACGTGTGTGAAGCAGCAACCTAAAAGGTTTGGATATTCTATCTTAGATTCCAATTATGTCTATGCTTTGGTTGCTAACACTTATGAGCCTAGGACTGTTAGGGAGGCTATGGGTATGTCTGATTTAGATTCCTAGTTGGAAGCCATGAATGAAGAAATGGCATCTTTGAAGAAGAATGAAACGTGGGATTTGGTACATTTTCTTGAAGGATGAAAGCCTATTGGATGTAAATGGGTGTTCAAGAAGAAGATTGATTCGGATGGCAGTGTTGAGAAGCATAAAGCAAGGTTGGTCACAAAAGGATATTCCAAAGTGGAGGGGATTGATTATGGAGAAATATTTTCTCTTGTAGCTAAGCCGACGTCTATCAGATTCCTGTTGTCACTTGCAGCCAATATGATAGTAGAGATCAAGCAAATGGATGTGAACACAACGTTTCTTCATGGTGATTTGAAGGAAGATATTTACATGTCCTAGCTAGAACACTTCATTGAAAAAGGTAAGGAAAAGCTAGTTTGCAAATTAAAGAAATATTTGTATGGTTTAAAGCAGTCGCCTAGAATATGGTACCAGTATGTGTTGTCTTTGGGATTTGTGAGATAAAATTCTAATCATTGTGTTTATTTTAAGACTGAAAATGGTCGTCTTCTTATTATTTCCCTGTATATGGATGACATGTTCATTGGGAACATTAAGGGTATGATTTTTGAATTGAAGTCTCAATTGTTAGCAAAGTTTGAAATGAAAGATCTAGGTTCAGCTAGGTATATTCTGGGGATGGAAATCAAAAGGGATAGGGGAAATATAAAACTTTGGCTCAGCCAGAGCAAGTATATAAATTCTATCCTAGAGAGGTTTAATATGATATATTGCAAGCAGTTAGTTGTTCTAGTGTTGTAGGGAATGAAACTATCCGTTGAAGATTTTCCAAAATATCCTATTGAGATGGAGGACATGACCAGGGTGCCTTATGCAAGTGAAGTTGGAAATTTAATGTATGCAATGGTTTGTACTAGGCTAGGCATTTTCCAAGCAGTGGGAGTGCTTAGTCAATTTATGGCTAATCCAGGAAGGTCGCATTGGGATGTTGTGAAGAGATTTTTTAGGTATTTGATTAAGGGTACTTCTGAGTATGCCTTATGTTATCATGGTTACTCTACTGGATCTTAGAGTTTAGTTAGCATTCATGGATATGTGGATTCAGATTGGGCAGGGGACATTGACAACAAAAGATCCACTAGTGGATATGTATTCATGTTGTTTGGTGGTGCAGTTAGCTGGATGAGCAAGCATCACACTGTAGTCGCTTTATCCACTACTGAGGCTGAGTACATGGTATCAACTCATGCCCATAAGGAATCCATTTGGCTTAGAAGACTGTGCTTGAATGTTGGTTTTGATGTAAGGCAGATTGTTATTTACTGTGACAGATAGAGTGCTATTTTCTTGGTGAAAAATTCAACTTTCCATGCCATGATGAAACATATTGATGTGCAATACCACTTTGTTTGTGATATGGTGGAGGATGGAAAGGTTAGTCTGGAAAAAATTGATACTCTGGAAAATGTTGCTAGTGCATTGATGAAGCCTGTGAACACAGATAAGTTCAAATGGTGCACCAGTTTGATGGGAATTGGGGCCTAGAATATTCATTATCTTCAAGCATTGGAAGGAGCCAGTAAGTTCTTCGTCAAGTGGGAGAACGTTGAGAAAGATTTCTCAAACTCACTGGCATGAAAGGCTTTAGGTTTCAGTTTATCGGACTAACAGGAACATGTCAGTGGGATGGAGTGACAAGTCTCCTTGAAAATTGCTTAGCTTATTGCTAGGTATGTTCAGAGTTTGCATTGGCAGTAAAGCTTCATTGACAAGACAAGTGAGTGTCGAAAACATTGAATGAGTAGTCTCTTTGATGTGCCGATGAGTGCTTCATTGGCGAGACTGCGTGGTATCAGAAGTAGTTGTCATATCATCTCTTCGATATACTGATGAACTGCAAGGAGTGTTTCGTCGGAGCGATAGGTCAATGTCAGAGGGAGTCACTTGGTAGTCTCCTCGATACCTTGATGGAAAGCTGGGTGTCTTCATTGGAGGGATTGATGGTTTTCGTCAAGACTTTGGTAATGGTCCCTTCGATATGTCAATAAAGTGAAATCCATAGAGTGTTGATAAAGGTGAACATTGGTGATAGTGATGAAATGGATGATGTGTATACGATGAGGACCATCCGGTCAAGGCTACAAGGTTCTTCAATGAGACATCCTTCTATTAGTGGGAGGTGTTACAAAGTCTCTTCGATATCCCGATGGAGGGTGTTGACAGCAGTGAATGCTTATGAAGGTATCTTATCATAGTGACAGTAGGAATTTAGAGAGACAAGGTTCCAATTCTCTTCGACATTTCGGTAGAACTTCGTAGAAGTGGTGATAACTATTTGGTTTGGTATGGAAGTTGAAATGATAAAGCTTGAGAAGTTTGTGTTGTATTTCAAAGTGCATTGGATTGAAAATGACAAATAAGTGAAGATCTGAGAGTGAATTGTAATGTAATGTTTCCAAATTGATTATGTGAATAAACATTTGAAAGATCATAGCTCTGTAACTTGTATGTAATATTCATTTTACGATAATACAAGATATCCCTTCTTTGGTGTGTGGGTTTTTTCTCTAGATGGTTTTCCCACGTAAAATCTAGTATTTGTTCTTTATTGTCTATTCTTATTTCTCATATGTGCATCTTAAATGAATTATAATTGTAAAGTTTTAAATGGTTTGTTTTCTTTTCTCTCCTGAAGATTAGCATTAGGAAGGTGTTTTCCGCACTCTTTTTTCCTTTCAGTATGGAGGCATGTAAGGGGGTAAGGAATCATTGGAAAAGTATCACAAAATTCAACTATGTGTTGGAAAAATGTGCCACATGGATTTGGATGCCCATCTCTTGTAGCTTGCTCTAGAAGCTACCTCCATGCTTTTATTTCTCTATATATTGGATGTCTTGGAGTGGGTTTAGTACGTTGTATTTTCTAGGTATCATTATGCTATTAGAATAGCTCCAGAAATAAAAATTTGTGTACTCCTAGAAGAACTTGCATTGCAAGTGTATTGTAATTAGTTGATTAGATAATACATTATGTTGGTTTTGGATTGTGGGGTTTTCCTCCTAAAAGGGTTTTCCCAAAGTATGTCTTGTGTTGTGAGATTTTGATATTTGCATGTGTTGTTATTTTATAATCTTCCTATTGTGCATCTCTCATAGTAACTCTAAAAGAAATTAAAAATGTACATCTCTCCTCTTAATCAGTGTTAGGAAGTATTTCCACATACCTTGCTTCCTTTCAACCTCATCTTCTAAGAGAGATGCCAATATAATCTACAAAAAAGAAATAAGTTTCCCTCCTTCATGCTTCTACATAAAGAGAATGGGCTTAAAATTAGTACACATTTCACAATCTATCATTTTCTACTTTAACTATCAAATTCTATTCTACTTAAAAACTTAAAATTTTCTCTTTCTTTCGAACACTAGTGTTTCCTTAGATGCTAGCATATCACATGGATAATAATGTTTCCTTTGGATTCTATAATGTAGGTTATATGCATGTGCATCCCCTAGATGCTTACACGTTGATCAAGTGCTAGTAGGATCAATAAATGCTAGTGCACATCATTGGACCCATCAAAGCTAACAAGTTAAAAAATTTGTAAACTCTAAAAAAGTCACTCACCTCATAGAGGAATGCTCCTTTATCAACTCCCTTGCAAATCTCATCCAACCTAAATCACCAAAATTCTTTTTTGTGTATCATTTTTTCTCAAGAATCACTAGAAACTCTCTAAAAATGTAAATGTTAATAGTGAAAAATAATAGTAAATTTTTAATTTTTCTTATATATAAATAAATTTTCTAAAAAATATATCATTAACTCTTCTTAAGGAAAATTCACCTTCCTATTTTTCCCCCTACTAGATTTAGAAAAAACATGATGGGGCACATACTCACCCTTCTCAAAATATTCGTCTAAACTTTCTTCTTTGCAAAATTGTTCTCTCCATATTAGTTTTCCTATGATTTTAGGAACTAATATATTTGGTTTTGTGGGATGTGTGAATTTTTATTCTAATATTTATCCCTACAAGACCATAGAGCCAAATATTGTGGAGTTTCATAGAATTTGAATCTAGAGACATCATCAGCCTACCTAACAAGCTTATGTGTCCTCTATAATATTCTTTTATAGGGTATTATTTGCATTCTTCCCACATTTATATATCTACTTTAGTATAGCTCATTTATTAGTGTAATCAACCCACGAAATGGGGGAAAAATGTAGTGTTAAAAATTACAAATTTGTGCAATTTCACATTACAATTTGAACTCACCTTAGTTGATGTTTTAATGATAGATTTTGACACTTAATTATATTGAAATATTTGTCCCCCCATTCAAAGAGAATAGCATATTTCCAACATGTATGTCAAATTTCAAGAAAATTCTCTTGATGGTAGCGTGATGCGTAGATGTCCACACAAAGCACCAATGTCCCAAGATTTTTGAAATTCAAAAGTGCACTTTTTGCATGGCTTGTTTATGACATGTGTCATAATGAATGAATGAGAAAGTAACACCTCTTCCCTCTCGTCCAAGAAAATAAAACTCACTCTCATACCATTTTCAAGGGTGTTATCACAATTTTCAATAACTAGCTCTTTATTTCACTTTCTTAGGGAAACTTTGTCAAAATGTTGGTAACCCTAAAATCTATTCTTTTAGTGATGTATTATTGTGTTATTGACTCTTTCTTCATAGTATTTCAAGATTCTCAAGGAAAGATACTATTTTTTCATCCATCACATCCATTTGAGATAGTATTATTTTGCTAGTTATATCACTATCTTATTCTTCTATCTTTTTGTAATGTAAGACAACTTTTTTGACATAGAAGTTCATAAATCTATTATTATTATTATTATTATCTACATGCAATGATGGTTTTCCTCGTAGACTAAGGTTAACATCATTATCAAACATCTTATTTATCATTTCTTTTAATCCTAAATATACTTAGGATTTAAAAGCTTTCATTTTTATCAATAATTTTTTCTTTGTTGTCTATTGAGGTCAAAAGACCAAAATGGGGGTTGCCCCTAAACAACCTCAACAATTTCTCTCATCTCTATATGTGTAGGATAAAGTGATTTTGGGACCTAAGCCAATATTCTAGGAGATTCTGAAGTGACTGGTGAAGGACAATAGTGTGACACAAGGACATTTTGTGCAATGTTCTAGTGTCTTGGACATAGAGCTACCACATCTAGTGCTAGATTCCTCTACATCCACATTTTCATTTCCAGTTAGAATAAGATCCTAAAATTCTTTGTATTTTTTTATAAATTTTGGTTTTTTATACTTCTCCAAGAGCTTGTAATTTAAAAATGGTTTTTCATTTCAGCTTAAAATACATTCTATTATTTTTTTTATAAAAATCTATTATTTTTGTAAATAAATATAGAGGTTTTATTTTATTTGAGGCAGGATAGGAATTTTGTCTTTAGAACTAGTTATTTTAATTAAACCATAAAAAATCATTTCTTTACAATAAGTTGACTGTGGATGTTTTTGGAGGCTAGGTTTTTCCCTTTGATGTTTTTCCCAAGGTATCACATATTTTTCTCTCATGAGGTTATGTGGAAATATTTTTATTGTTACAATATTTTTCCTTTCGCTCTAGCACATATGGAAAATCAGTTTCAATAATCTTGAGCTCCTTATCCACATTCTTTTCTATTATTTTTAATACATCTTTTTCTTTAATAAATTGATTGCAATGATTTACCAATTCTTCAATGGTCTTATATCCCAATACAAGTAATTCACTACTTCATGCCTATGTCACCATCACCAAATTCCTTAACTCACCTATAGCTAGTATCTCCTTCTATGTGTTAGGAATAAGTTAAGATGGTGAAACTACAACAAAAAAATCAATTGGGTTGATGAAGTTCTCAATGTAGGTCATATGATATACTACTTTCTTGTTTAGTGCTGGTTAGAAATTTGACCATCTTATGAAGCAACTAGTCAACAAAAAATGTTGACATCTACTTTCGTTCTTCCCTATATGACTTTGCTAATGAAATGGTTATAACTATATAATTTGATGGTTGTATCTATGCTTCCATCACATCTAATAGAAGGGTCACAATCTATGGGTTTTTTATTCCCCTTGGTTCTTTGTAGACAACAAGTCCAACTCTTTCGATTTTCAAAGGAGGCTTCATAATCATTGATTGAGATATCTCTTGGCTCAAACAACTTCAAATTAACTTGAGCTACTTTAGCTTTTTCACTCTCGGTAGCTTGCGTGGTTAAACAAATATATGCATTGATAGAAATGGGAAATGGTGTCACTTTTAATATCTTCTCTAAACATATCTTGTAATTTTTAATAATTACCTACACAAATCTACAAGCATCAATTTATGAATGCTATATTGTGGTAATTTATATGGTGCTTTATCAAGACCACCAAGTTTGATGTATGTAAAGGTGGAAAACTAGATATACGAATTGCATGTTTTTCATATTTTTGTAATTTATTATGCATACATTACAGTGATTCCCTTCTAACATCTTATAATATAGAAAATAAAGACATCATTGACCCTCATGAATGACTTTGCACTTTCCTTAATTTCTCGTTGGGGATGATAGCCATAAACTTTATGTTGTACTAGTCCCATTGCAACAACCATTTCTAATCTAGAGAACTATTATCTTCTAGATAGAGCATATATTAGGTATGAGGTCATATAGAACTTATTTGCCTAAAGCACATTATAATTTTTCTCATACAATTTGTCACTGATTAAAGTTTCCCAACCAATAAGTTCTCTTATAGCTTAGATCTTGGGAATGTATAGGTACATCAAGGATTGTAATTCCTTTGCCATTTCCTATTTGGTTACTTTTCTCAACAATGTGATGATGTCATTTACATCCTTAATGAACCTACTTCTAAAGAGTTTCTTTAGAATCCTTAATAAGTCATTTCTTATTATTGACATCCGATAAATTACTTAGGTGATCTTCATAATACTTTTTTGAAGATTCCATAGAGATCCCAACATATTCTATTATTATGGATAGCCCAAACATTTCCTCAATGTATTAGGGTTATATCAATATTATTACATTCCCCTCAAGAGCTATAAGCTCTCCGTGTTGTTGATTGTAAAATTGGACACATGTTATAACTAAGTCTATTGATTGGATCGTTATTGGAAATCTTGCAACTTGCACCAATCCTCTTGATTACAATTTTGTGTTGTTAGGTTGACTCACGTATCTGCATTCATTCTTATATTATAGTCTTCCAACCCAACATGTCCAAGGTCGGTATATATCATGTTCATCAATTCTATTTGTATCTTTTAAATAGGAACAAAACCTTTGAATTCGTATCTCATCTTAAAAAATGAAGTCATAATCTTATAAATAACTCCTAAAAATAGACTATTTTAATCAACATACTTTCATGTTTTATGAATATCAAAACTTAAAAATCACATACCTGAAATCAAAATTTCACTTATTAAACCCATAAGAAATCACATGCATAACTTTTAAAGATAAATTCAGCTGACATCTCCATTTGCATGAAGATTTTTTTAAATGAGTGTTTTGTTATTTTAGTGCAAATCAGGGGTCAAGCCTGCCTTGCATATTGCAAATTGGGGTTCAAACCTAAGACGCGCTTTGTATTTGTAAATTGGAAAATGTAAAATATTTGTCATGCCAAAGTTTGTGTCCGTAGGCTGCGATGATTGCATGTAGGTTGGAGTTCATTTACGTGCAAAGTTTTCGAACTACAAATGGTAAACGAAGTGTGGGCCATACAAGTTAGAGTTGGCTTGTGCAATGCAATTTACCCGTTGTGGTGGAAGTCCAAATTATGGTTTACACTATAAAATGCATGTGAAGTTTGAATTGTGGATTAAAAAATCCTAACAAATGAAGAAAATAATTTGTATTTGTATTCTGAAATACATGTGAAGTTCAAATTGTAGACTAAAAATCTTAATAAATGAAGGAAAAAAAGTACTTAAAATGCATGTGAAAGTTCGAATTGTGGACTAAAAATCTTAATAAATGAAGAAAATAAATTGTGTGCTAGTTTTTAAGTCAAGTTAATCATTTATGCATTTTAATTATCTAATTATCAACTATTATATAAATTGCAAACGAATTTGAAGGTCAGATAAGTTTGGTAAAATTTAAGACATGACTAGCTTTGTGTCGAGGACACGCTAACTAGGGAAATAGGTGTGATTTAAATAAAAAATATATGCAAAATGAAAATACAAGAAGACTTTTGAGATGCAATCAAATCCTACAAAAAGAATAAGTCAAAAAATAAAAATGGAGATCTTGTAGTTTGCAAATGAGATTTAAAACCTAGGAGATCTAAAAATCTAGGGCACAAGAGAGTTTTGAGCTGAGGATTCCCTAGTAAGAAAATAGGTGTAATTTTAAAGACTCGCAATGCTCAAATGAAAATATATGACATTATTTAACATCATTTGAGGAAATTTAATAGTGAAATTTGATCAAAATGTATAGGTACAACAATTCAACAATAAAAAACTCTAAGAGGAGGAAAGAGAAAATTAAAAAAATTAAAAAATTGTAAGGAATTTATCTTTAATAGATTGAGAGGTCACAAATTCATAATATCAAAGGTTAGAAAGGAAGCTTGATCATCAAAATACATAAAAAAAAAGGATAAATGTAGGAGATGGAGACTTGATAAGTTTATATCCTTACGTAGATGTGGGGCATCAATGCTCATTGACCTAATGTTTCAAGGTTTCAAGGGAAACATACATAAGCACTACCTCAAATTGTGGGGTTTTAGGAATTTTTTGTAATATTGTGGGATGGAATTTGGGATAAGTTAGCAACTTGGAAAATACCATAAAAATTTAATTTTATAAACCTTGGAAAGTGTATAAAAGGATTCGCATTTTTTGGGTTATGTATTTTAATCAATGAGATATAACATCAATCCTACAAAGACCCAAAAAAAACTAGATAAAAAGATAGGGACTTTTCATTGAAAAAAATTAAAAAATAAAATGAGGGTCCCCAAATTTTAGAAAAATTAGGGGCATTTTGTGAAGGTCACAACAAGACCTTATAGTGACCTTGGTCTAGTGGATCAGAATGCTTGAGACTATAGGGGTTGAACAACATCGTCAACACAAAATAGAAAAAAGGTCTATATCACTATGACTGCTACCATATATGAATCCTTTCAATCACACTAGATTTGATCAAAGCCAAGGGGAAATAAATTACCCCATGCTTCAATTTATATACTTAATTGTGAGTAACAAGGAATTTGTGTCTCCCCAACACCAACGAGTTTATAAAATATAGCCTAGTGGGATTACCATAATATAAAATTACATGGCACCATTAGGATCTCCACTAGTAAACACAAAAAAAACCTATCCAATCATATCTAGATACCATACTAGTGCTCACTTTCAAGCTCAACTTGGTTCACATGTCCCTCCTATGGGGCTCATGTTCACAAGAGAAATTACTACTATGAAAAGCACCTCCACAATAACTTATTTAGAATAATTAAAATAACCCTTAGAATTTAATATGTGTAGTGCCTTATTAGTGCATCCCTTGCTAGATTTTACATAATTTTAAGGGGAGGGAGACCTAAACTCACACATCAAAGTGTACACAATAGCAGTGATTCAAATCCTCCCTTGGAATATATTTGTGGCTAGAATATTTCCAAAGAACCTTGAAGGGATTACTTTGGATTGGTACTATTTCCTATAAGAGTTGGCTATGGAGATAACCACCCAAGATCTAGAGGCCAAATGGAAAGAAAAAAGAGAGAAAATGACAAGAATAAATTGTATTCCTATCAATAATGAAAATATAATTCATATACAATGCATGAGAGACCCTTGGTTATATAGCCAAGGTGAGACATAGGATTAGACAAGATCATGCCAAGCGTTTTTATCCTATGTCATGAGGCAACTAACTTATAAAATATTAAATAACCTAGGAAACAAGAAGATAAGATCACATGACACCTAATACTTCTAAAAAGATTCCTAGGACCTAAGTAAACTTAACATGTGAATAGGACCTACTAGGTGAACTAGTTAGGTAAGAAACCTTATTCACACCAACACCCCACCCCTTTAGTGCAAATTAGGGAAGAGGAAACTAATGCAAATGATGTAAAGATGATAATGGGTCCTAACTACTAAGCCATGTAAGGTACCCATGTACAAATGTAATCTCTCACAAATGGAGAAAAGGAGAAAACCCAATGGGACAAAACTCCTCCCCAAAAGAGATGAAAAAAATGCTCACTGAAAAATGAGAAGGACAAAACCACATGCAAGGAAAAATACCCCCCCCATAAGAGAGAAAAATAAGAGAGACTATGCAGCCCCCCTCAATGTAGTGTCTCCTGCAATCATTATAGATGCCCGACAATGAATGTTGAAGATGATCCAAGACTGTTAAACAATATTCCTCCCCTTAGGAATAAACAAAACCAATAATGTATGCAAGAGTTCTTCCTAGTCCTAAAAGGAAGATGAGGGAAGAAGGATGATGTAAGATTCTTTGAAGAATGCTCAAGTGTCTCCATGTTGATGTCAAAATTTGATACACTCCAAACAAGCATTTCAGGCCACACTGATGAAAAGGATAATCCAGAATCTAGTGGAAATGAATGTAGAACACAATCTAAAGACAAAGATATCTCCTCTAAAGAAAAAGAAGCCTCCTCTAAATTCTTGTCAAAAGTAGCCACACTCATGTCAAACTATGAAGAATGATCATGTAGAGAATGAACAAGAGGGTCAGAGTGTTCCCTCACAACAACTAAACAAGTATCATCTCCATAAAAGAGAAGATGAATGCTATCAATGATGTCTCCCAAATCTGAAATATGAGACTCACAAAACAAGTCTAAAATACCTATCAAGAACTCATCCCAATTCACCATATTTGGAAGACAATGAATATTGTGCTACACTAAATCACAAGAAGCCATAATTGTGGCAACACAAGCATCATCAAATACAACAGTAGATGAATATTTGATCTCAACAAGAGGTGAAGAAGCAATAAGATAAGTCCATTTGTTAACTATACAATCAAGACATTCATTATATTCAATCTCCTCTAAAGTATCATCATCAAATGGTATATTATCAACATCTTCAAGGGGAATTAAACAATCTACAACATGATCATTTGGGAATGGAGAGATATGAGGTTCTCTGAATATCTCCCAAATATTGTTCCAAAGGGTGTGTGGGCACTTAATCTCTTCGATCTCCATAGGAATATCAACACCAATAGTTGTACCAATCAATCCTATAATATGATCATTATTTTACCCCAAATTGATTTCTTCCAAGCTATGTTTGGTTCAAGTAAGAGCCCATAAAGATATGGAAAAATATTAAGCCACATGAGATGTGTCAGAATACCTTTTTTGCAGGACTCATAATTGTCCTTTTTTATAATTACCATGAAGGATGAATAGAATGGAACATGATACCTCCTCAAATGAAGAAATTTGAGATCAAAACAAATGAAGTGACCACAAGATTACTCCCCCAAATTCAATCAATCAAAAAACTCCCCAACAATGTATGATCTTGGAAATTTATAATTAGTGTGATTACAAATGCCACTTGCCAAGAACAACATAGTGGTCTTGATCTTGGTACATGCAAATTCCAAATTTGGCCACAAATTCAAAGTATAATTTTTTTGATAAAATGAGATCAATCTGATCATATCACTACAAAGTACATGCAAAATTATGCACTTTAAAAAAAATTGCACCCAAAAAAGTTACTATAAGAGCAAGAATGAAGCCCATGAAGTTCCCAAAATGAGAATGACTCAGCAACACCTATGAGAATCTATATTTTTTGGAAAATCTAGATACCAAAATAAAAAACTATCTACACCACTGCGAAGAGCATAAAATTATTCCCCAAACAAAATAAAAAAATCTTGAAAAGTGGAGGTATTGAGCCCGAGTTATGAGCGTTTGAAAATTGACTACCAAAACTAAATCATCAATGGAGAGAGGGGAGGAATTTATAAAGGCCCTACTAATGTCAGAAAAACATATTTTCTAGAATATTCTCCTAGTTCACTAGGTTAAACTTAATGTCTATATGATCATCACACGCTTGGCTCATCCCACTAGAATATTCATTTTGACGATACATTCCTTCAAGCATCAGAATATTCACACTTCTTTGGTGTTGTTAGAATCTTGATGGAATCTACATTTAAAGTTAGAATATTCTTTATTTAATCCAATTTTTATTTAACTAATCACCATTGATTTTAAATGTCGGGTGGCCATGTGAGGTTGGTGATAGGACCAATGGGTTCATGCCACACAACACCCTCTAGGTGTCATTGTGTACTTTGCACATATTTTTTTATTTTATTTTTTTATTTTTAATTTAAATTTTCTGAAAAAAAAAATCAATATACATATTTAATTTTTAGAAAAAATTAAATGAAATAAAATATTTTTTTCTTTTGTGAATCGTACCAATTGAAACAATGGCAACCATATGGTCGTATACATGACCAAGGAGGGGAAATTTTTTCTCTAATGGCCTCGAGCAAAGTTGTTCAATTTGATGAATTAATAGCCAATCTTGGGGTTTTGGGGGCTTTTAGACATGATGGAAAGGTCAAATTTGACCCAAAATGCTCCAAAATTGTAGTTACCTCCTGAATCTAATAACCACGCTTCAACTTCAAAGACTCATAGACCTAGCCTCATATATCTGATTTAGATGAAACAAAAGGAAAAACTGACTTTCTCAAACATCTTGAACTCAATGGTGATCTCAAATTTGCACCAACAAGCTTCAAAACAAACCTACAATACAAAGCCACAAAGAGGAACCCCCAAAATCTGGTATTTCTATCAAGTTTCTAATTCTCCAGATCATCATTCGATTCAAGAAATTAAGAGCATACCCAACTTTCCAAGCTCTATCAAGATCTCTCCAAAAGGACTAACCAAAGGTATCCAACTGTCTTTGATACCATGTAAGAGTTGGCTATGAAGATAGCCACCCAAGATCTAGAGGCCAAATAGAAAAGACAAAGAAATAATATCAAAATGACAAGAATAAATTTTATTCATATCAACAATGCAAATAGAATTCATATACAATGTATGAGATACCCTTGGTTATATAGCCAAGGTGAGACATAGGATTAGACAAGATCATGACAAGTGTCTTAATCATATGTCATGAGACAACTAACTCATCAAATATTAAATGACCTAGGAAACAAGAAGATAAGATCACATGACACCTAATACTTCTAGAAATATTCTTAAGACCTAAGTAAATTTAACATATGATTAGGACATACTGGGTGAAATAGTTAGGTAAGAAACCTTATTCACACCAAAATTGGGTACTTGAGGCTTCAATACATTTGTTTTGGAAACTCACTAGTGATGTTGTCATGACATTTTATACAAACAAACAAATAAGGACATGAATCTAAAAACTCATAAGCATGGAGTAGGATGTTAATTCAAGTCTATAGTGCACTTCATCACATGTTAGAGCTAATACCTCTATTCATTGATGAGTGTGACAAACATGGACAATTGAGAACTATGTGACCACTTTTAACATGCCCTCAATAGGGGCATAAGAGAGGAATTTCAAAAATTTCCCTATAAATCCCATGAAGAGGCCTTGAAAAGTACATTAAGAATTAACCAAGCCACTATCAATAGTGAGAAAAGAACTTATCGAGTGATTGTAAGACTCATGAATGCACAATCAACGATAAAAATGGAAATAACCATTTGAAAACTAACAACACAATAGGTAGGGTTAATAATGCACCCCTATGAAGAACACTGCCAATAAGGGTTATAGTAATAGATTAGAATAAGGGATTATATTACCTAGAACAACCAACATGTCAATTATATTGACTACCCTTGAAATAAAAATATTTATTATCAAAGGGATAACACTCTCAATGAAACTACCAGTATCAAGATAAGTAATTATATAAATCATATCGTCAAACATATAAGAATAATCAATAACGTTCATTTCATAAAGTGAAGGGAGACAACATAGAGTAATTTTAAGAGTATAATAGGTTCATCTCAAGAATCCCTAAGGATCAAAAACACTTTATAAAAACATTCCTCAAACCTCAAGAGAAGATGGCCAATAATTATAACAATCGATGGACACCCAATGCCTTATAGAACATAAATACAAGAATATTTTAGGATTATTTTCCTTCTCATTGCAACAAAGAAGTAGATACTCATAATGCAATAAATTTAGGATCAAACAATCATTCTCATCCCAAAAATCCTAATATGATTAGTTAGTTGGTATCAAAAGGAGAAACCACAATATTGGGTTCATTAAAAGTAGTCCTAGACAAAGCAAATAGAGAACTCAACATCGAGTAAGAGATAATTTCATGGTAAGGTCATATTGATCACAAATCCTACACCACCTCCCATTGGAATCTATAATATTATTGAGGATCTTAGGAGAAAAAATAAGAATATCAATTTCATTTATCTTCTTATAATTTTTCATCACATCATGTACCCTCCTACAAGAAATTGGGTTCAAGTATCTCAATCACATTATTCCATCTCCAAAATAAAAAATAGATGAGATGGATCTATACATGATACCACCAAAGGGAAAAGCTAAAGATCCTATTTTTTTATTTGATCTAAAGAAAATTCCTATAGATTCTAAGTTAATGAGAAGAGGAGATATTTCCTTATATTTATAGGTCTTGGTTAATGCCACTTACATAAAGAGAACAAGAATAAACAAAGGTGCAATAGTAAACATTGTACCATTTCCCATTCTTTAGAGTGGGATATGAATACACTAACATAACTACCTATAAGGAGACCTTATATGGTTATGAAAAAATAAAAGCATCCACCATAGAGAAGATAACACTTCTAATCTCCTTAGGACCCAAAATAGTCCCAATTATGATCTATGCCAATAACAAAGGAGAAGAGTACACTATAATATTAGGATGATCCTATTGAAAATACTATATACTAAGAGGGGGGTGAATCAATATGTACAAAAACTTAAACCCCTCCATAACTTGAACTCTTCAACATAATACTTCTTAACCAAATATAAACCTTAAAGAGATTAGCAACCAAGAAAGATATAATTTAAACCTCCAAAAATTTTAACAATCTTTAGTAATGAAATATATAGCAATTTTATCCTTAATCATATCAGCAACAATGAAAATGAAACAAGAAACACACACCCACAAGATGACACCAGATTTACGTGGAAAACCCAATGAGGGAAAAACCCCGGTGAGAGTTAACTCACAATATAGAGGCTCACTACCAAAAATGATTTACAAGCTAAGATGCACTAAATTAAGACTTGCAAAACTGAAGCAAATACAACTCCAGGGGAAAGATACAAGGACCTAATGAGATTCACTATCTCAGACTAGGATACAAAAAGGATTTAAGAAATTTACAATATTTATCAACAATTCCCTTTGTTGATTGAGGCATTAAGACACATTTGATCTTTCTTCTTCACACTTTAGCATTATCTCTACTGGATATTCAATATATTCCACACTCACACTTCTTTGCACTTATTTAGACATACATACTTTTGCATTTGAAATGCTCCTACATTTATATGAAATGTGAAGCACATAACCAGTTGGCCCGAAAACACACTTCCAATTGAATTAAAACAATTCGGTCCCCAACAAGATAGGTCAAGACCCAAATATATCATAACACAACTTCATATGCTAGCAAAAACCCTTAATCATTTAGCACAAGCAAGAGAACAAGCCCTATCAGCTAGATATCCACAAATAATATAGAAAACCAATTCAAGACACAATGCAACACCAACAAGCTCAACCAAAAACATGTTGCAAATATGATGGTGTTGTCATTGATGTCAACAAGAAGTCTACTGATTGGTGTTGTCATTGATGTCAACTATGGAATGAAGATGTTGAGGATATTGAGAAAATTATGGAGAAGAGGAAAATAGGTTGTACATGTGTAGTTGAGACCTTAAGGAAGTGTTGTGAGTACATGGAAATATTCTTTTGTTACAGAGTCTGAAGATGAGTTGGAATGAAATAATGAGCTGAGAAGATGTCTCTAGTACTTGGGTTTCCAAGTGCTTTTGAGAAAATTTAATAAATAAAGTAAATTGTCTTGTGTAAGAGTTCATAATGTGTTCTGGTATTGTGCTATGTGTTCTTTCTGTGTTGATGCTATGCCTATGTGGATATTACAGGTTATTCAAGGTTGTTAGAGGTTTCTATATTCATAATTTGGGTTTCTAGATCATTGTATAGTGTGAGATATTTTCACCAGTGTGTGAACTAGTTGTTTAGTGATGTTTTTTGTGGTCTGGAAGAAATGTATTTGTTATGTTGTCTAAAACTTTTGGCTTGATTTAAGGAAGTGTGTACATAATGATTATGGTGTTTTGCATAGGTGTTGGATGACCTTGTGTTTAACACTGCATGCAAGGCTTGTGGAATCATGTTGAAGTGTGTTAAGATCTATTTGGGTCATAATTAAGGATTTATATAGGTTTCCTTTTGTTCCTTTCCACTGTAGGAATGTTTAGGTGTCGAGCTATTTTTAATTTGTATGTACAACAACTAGTGGCTGACATTGGAGAAAGCTTTTGAGGTAGAGCTTGATATAAATATGTATGATGTTGATGCAACAAGTGTGAATGAAAGAGTAAGAAGTAAGATAGATGTGAGATTGATGCGAGTAATGTGTGTGATGAAAATTTGAGCAGAGCAATACAAATTTCATGTTAGGATTCCTAAAGGTAGTGAGCTGAAGGCATCTGAAATCTTTCATGTGAGATTGTGAAAGTGCACGAGCAATTATGGTGGAATCCTTGTTGTATTGAGAAGTTTTTTCTCTTTGTAACATTCTTCTTTTATCTTCTTGTATTCTTTTTGTGGAAATGAGCCCTGGCTGTAAGCCTTTTGGACAGTGTGTCCTATTTTGGCAATGAGCCCCTTTGTACCAATTTTTCTATTACTTATATTGTGAGCTAATCCTCACCATGGTTTTTCTCTCATTGGGATTTCCACATAAATATGGTTTTCTCTTGTGCATGGTGTTATGATTTTAGTTTCCATTATTTGTATTTCATGTTTAATCAAACTAACACAATAAGGGTTTAATGAATGCTTGTGGATTTGATTAATGTTGAGGGTTTTGAATTTTTAATTTGTTACAACTGATTCACCTCCCTCTTAGTTGTATTATTCATTTCAAAAATTGGTATCAAAGAAAGGTTCCTTGAAGAAGAGCTTAACTGCTTGAGGTAGATCTGGGATGGCGAACAAGATTCCTTTGGAATATCCTACATTCGATGGCTCAGATTATGCATTTTTGAAGAAAAAGATGGAAGGATATTTTTTTGCTCAGGGATATGAGATTGAGAAGGCTTATCATAAGACATATACTCCACCTCTGAATGGTTTGAGTACAAGTGTAGAAATCAAGGCACATGAGATCAATGCTAAGGAAAGATTTATTATTGTAAATAGTCTTTCAAATACTGAATTAGTTAAAGTTATGAGTTTGAAGAATGCTAAAGAAGTTTGGGATAGGTTAGAAATCATTTATGAAGGAGATCCAAAAGTAAAACAAGCAAAGTTGCAGAAATTGAAGGCATGGTTTGAAATGATGCATATGTCTGAAGATGAAACCGTTAAAGTATACATACAGAGAGTTGATGAATAGGTAAGTAATATGAGAGGCCTTGGTGCAAAAATTAAAGAATCTAAAGTGGTGAAGAAAGTTATTAAATCTCTTTTGGATTGTTACAGTGAAAAGGTATCTGCTATTGAGGAAATTGTTGATTTTGATAATTACTCCATAGATTAGTTGATTGGTACTCTAACTACATTTGAAATGAGAAAAATGAAGAAAGGTACAAAAGTAGAGACTACTTTCAAGGTTGGTAAATCAGAGAAGATTGAAGTTTCAGGTGATGAATATCTTGATGATTTGGAAGCTAACTTTGTGAGGAAGATGAAACAGTTCAAAGTGTGAGATTTAAAAAATGTGAAAATGGCTATGAACAAAGTAGAAACCACTCTAAAAAAGATCTAAACCCAATTTTCAAATCCAACAAGAAAGTACAAATGATCAAAAGAGAGCAAACAAGAACAAAATCACAAAAGAAAACTCCCCTAGCATAGTTGATTCATCGTCAGGATTTAGAAGAGGCTAGAGTCAATTGACGGTCAAGATTCGAAAATGAGATAGTGGAGGGAGATAATGGAGAAATTAAAAATTAAATTCATTTAATTCATGAGAAGGAATCTTTGACCAAGTGGAGGCATAAAATAATTTATTTAAATTATTTATTTGAGGAAAAGGTAAGTTGGCATTTAATTAAAATGATTTATGCAACCATTTTAATTAAATAGGAATAAATAGAGAAATGGAATTAAATAATTAAATTAGATTAATTATTTAAGTGGGGGAGAAATGTCAAAGGATAGTCAAATAATTTAAAATTTATTTGACTATAGAAGAGCCAAAAGATTAATGAATAGACAACCAATTAATAATAATTATTTGACTATAGACGAATAGTGAAAGGTAAATAATTAAATAAATATTAATTTATTTAATTATTGAAGAAAAGGAGATTAGCGACGCAATTAAATTTATTTAATTGATCATACTAGAATAAAGATCAAGAAATAAATTAGTTAAATAATTAATTTTATTTAATTATGCAAGGAAGAAGACCAATACAATGGAAAAATGACGCTCACAGACCAATACATTTTTTCAATGTCTACATTTTCCCCCTCTTCGACATAATGTGATTTGAGCATTGTGTCAAGGAATAAAGAAGAAAATCAGGTACAGATCATGCCCTAGCGTGCCCTGGTGAAGGTGGGATAGACCTATGCCCCCTCAGAAAATTTTGTGCAAATTCTTGTCTATAACCTGCAAAACAACAAAAGCAAACAAGAAAACAAATGAATTTCTCTACAAAATTGTAAGATTCACATCAGGTTCACCAGATGTGAGATTTGAAAAATGCAAAAATGGCTAAAACCAAAGTAGCAACCACTCTACAAAAGATCTAAGCCCAAATTTCAAATCCAAACAAGAGAGTACAAATGATCAAAAGAGAAAAAAAGAACAAAAGCACAAAAGAAAACTCCCCTATCATAGTTGTTTCATCTCCTTTTCTTCTCCTCCATTCTTTCTCAAACTACAAATCTTTCCCCTCAGATTTTGAAGTGCTTGAATACCTACAAATGACAATGACAAGATAGCAAGATCTTTGGAGAAATGTGGTTGTCAAATAAAAAATGGAGGAAGGATTTTTTTATAGACAACCATTCGAATGGACGGTCAAGATCGAGTTTCTAGAAAGATTCAAAGATCAATGGATGAGAAGACATGCAAGACAAAGGAGTGGAGGTTATGAAATGAAGGGTCAAGATTGAGAAGAGGCCAAAGTTAATCGACGACTGAGATTTGAAAATGAGATAGTGGAGGGAGATAATGGAGAAATTAAAAATTAAAATCATTTAATTCATGAGAAGGAATATTTGACCAAGTGGAGGCATAAATTAATTTATTTAAATTATTTATTTGAGGAAAAGGCAAGTGGGCATTTAATTAAAATGATTTATGCAACCATTTTAATTAAATAGGAAGAAATAGAGAAATGGAGTTAAATAATTAAATAATTAAATCAAATTAATTATTTAAGTGGGGGAGAATGTTGGTGTAATTAATATTTAATGACACTTTAGCATAATTTTACTTAGGCATATTTAATTCCTAATTTATAGGTTCTTATCTTTATCTTATTGAGCTATCTTGTTGCTCAAGATAAGATTAGGGTTATGCATCTTTGCTTTTATAAAGCAAATCATATCTTGTAATTATTGAATTCTCGAATAATAATATTTGCACATCTTCTTGCAAATCTCTGCTTTTTCTGTTTTTCTCTTTTGTGGAAGGATATTTTGGTTTGCAAATCTGATCTTGGTTTCTAACATGGTATCAGAGGCTTGATTTGCAGCCCCTTCTCAGATTTTTTGAGAGATTCAGTGCAGAGGTCATTTGAGATTCCTCAAGGGTTTCATACCTTGAGTTTGTCTCTCTATTTGGGTGCTCTTGCATGGTTACTTTTGGTGCACATTGGAGGAAATCTGAGCTCATATTCGAGTTCAGGGCTATCGAAAAAGTCAAGATTGACTTTTGTTTCGCCTGAATCTGACATTTTATGCCAGAGTTATGAGGGTTTGAAGATTTGCCAGATCTGGGAGTTGCGAAGCTTCTGGTGCATTTTCAAGCCGATCGGACCTTGCCATCAGATCTAGAGCATCCGAGAGATGAAAAATGACATATAATACGCCCTATTTCGGCGTCAGTAGTTCGTGAGGCAAATTTTTTTTATTGGGCAGCCGTACGGCCTACCCAGGTACAAGGTACGATTTATTTTTCTATTTGCAAAAAATTCAAAAAAAAATTGCACATATTTTCTATCAGGCATTTTATTATTTGTATGGGGCTTTTATTAAAAATTGTAAAATTTTCATTACATGGGGAGAGTTTTTTTAAATATGCGGATTGTTGGTACTATGGTACTAGGCCTGTCACATCCAGCAAGGCCCGTACTCTGTACCATCTGTAGTTTTCACCTCCCACCGTTTTGTTTTCCCCACCGAACAACATTGCTCCTCCTGCTGGCATTTCCTCCTCCTCTCACCGGTATTCCATTCCCGACCCACCGGCTGTCTTCACCACCCCGCCAGCTCCTTACTTTCCAACCCCCGATTTTATCGCCGCCCTGAAGGGGCTCTATTGTCAACAGGTGGCGCCAGGAGCGGTGCCACCTTATCACCATCATCGCACCACCTACCCACCTGGCGGCGGCTTCTTTTTTGCAAGGTACAGGGGTGCGGTCATATGGCAGACTGAGAGCTAGGCCGAAAGGAGCTTGTTTTTTGCGCTTGATTAGCATTCAAGTACCCTAAATTGCCATTATACAACTATTTTTTTCATTTCGTCATAACTTTTGATCCCAGAGGCGAATTTTTTGAAACAAGATATCACTGGAAAGTTGGTGAACCCAATTTTCTGATGGTGCAATCTGTTTCTAGAGATTTTTCTATTTGATGGGAGTTTTTTCCAGTTGAAGTCAGATGTTCAGATTTCTCTTCGGAGGGCATATCTTTTGACTTGGTGATCCTTTTTTCATCATTCTCACAGCATCGAAAAGCTGATTTTGTCCTCTACATAGATATGAAATCAATTTATATTTTCTATTTATGCATATTTATCATTCTATCCTTTTACAATTATTGGGTATTGTAATAAATGAACTAAGATAAAGTTCCATCAGTGGGGTTTCTTGCATAATAAATTTGATTAGAGTGTGCATGCACTTTGATCTCCATATCCATCTTGATTTTTTGGCAACTCGTATGAGTTATCTGGTTTCCTAGTTTCTTTTGGCCTCATCTTGTCTTAGCTTGACACATATCAGATTCATCGGTTCACACTTCAATTGAGAGATTATGTTTCTTGATCCGCATTGGTTCAGATCCTTCTCAGTTTGAGGGCCATGTTTTTATGGTTAATGTTCCAGAGTCTATTTTTGGTACTCCTTCCCATGGAAGAGTTTTAGTCACAGTTTGGCATCGACATCGACATACACAGTTTCCATATTATGTCATCATCTCATCTACTGTTGCTTCACAGATTCCAAGGTTGTTCCAGTTTGTGAGTTTTTGAGTGTTTCGTGGCATCGGGTCTGCTGTCACATTATCATGATTTCGGTTTTGGTTTCAGTTGTAGACAAAAGTATCTTTCCTTTCTTGTCAAATTGTGGTTCCAGTGTTACTCCACAGTGTTCTTCCAGTGCTTCTTTGCAGCAATCATCTCATTGTAGGGGGGTTTTGTCCCACTAGGTTTTCCTTCTCTACTTCATCTTTGCATTTGTAAATGAGTACCTGATTAGGCCTTATTGCCAGGACTCATATTTGCATAATAATCTGCTTCTCCCTAAGTTGCACTTATGGGGGGGTGTTGGTGTAATTAATATTTAATTACACTTTAGCATAAGTTTACTTAGGCATATTTAATTCCTAAGTTATAGGTTCTTATCTTTATCTTATTGAGCTATCTTGTTGCTCAAGATAAGATTAGGGTTATGCATCTTTTCTTTTATAAAGCAAATCATATCTTGTAATTATTGAATTCTCGAATAATAATATTTGCACATCTTCTTGCAAATCTCTGCTTTTTCTATTTTTCTCTTCTGTGGATGGATATTCTGGTTTGCAAATCTGATCTTGGTTTCTAACAGAGAAATGCCAAAAGATAGTCAAACAATTTAAAATTTATTTGACTATAGAAGAATTAAAAGATTAATGAATAGAAAAACAATTAATAATTATTATTTGACTATAGACGAATAGTGAAAGGTAAATAATTAAATAAATAGTAATTTATTTAATTATTGAAGAAAAGGAGATTAGCGATGCAATTAAATTTATTTAATTGATCATACTAGAATAAAGATCAAGAAATGAATTAATTAAATAATTAAAATTATTTAATTATGCAAGGAAGAAGACCAAGACAATGCAAAAATGACGCTCACAAACCAAGACATTTTTCAGTGTCTACACAAAGGTAAATTACCCTTCAAGCATTTTAGTTGTGGTGAGATAGGTCATTATGCTTCTAAATGTCCAAAAATAGTTCTAAACAATAAGAACAAGGAAAATAAAGGAAAGATGATTAACAAAGCTTACTATGTGAGAGAAGATGCTGGTATTTCTAATGATGAATCTAATTATGGAGATTTTAATGATATGAATGCTTTTTTTTTGCTATAAAAGAAGAATTTGCTTCTACTAACCTTGAAAGTTGTGTGAAGGAAAGTATTTCAAAGATGATGGATAAGGTTGAAGGTACTTTGGTTTTTTTCTTTTCATGTCAAAGAGGATAAGAATATTTGGGTTGTTGGCAATGACTGCTCTAATCATATGATTGGAGACAAAAGTAAGTTTGTTAAACTTGAAAAGTATGATGGAGGATTAGTTAAATTTGGAGATGATTTAGGAGCTAATATTTGTGGAATAGGTTCAATCAATTTTGATGGCAAGAATAATACTGATAATGTTTACTATGTTAAGGACCTAAAACATAATCTCTTGAGTGTCAAACAAATGTGTAGCAAAGGGTATAATCTTGTGTTTAAGGATGAAGCATGTGAGATCTAGAAAGGGTCCAAAAATATGATTGTTGTTGGTAAGAGAATAAATGGAAACATCTATTAGCTTAAGGGTTTTTATGGTCATTGCTTTATTTCTTAGATTAACGATAGTTGGTTATGGAACTAGAGGATGTGTCACATGAATTTTGATAACTTGGTAAGAATTATTTCAATTCATTTTGTGAAAGATTTACCTAGAATCACAAAACCTATCAATGCTATTTGTGAGAGTTGTCAATTTAGAAAACAAACAAGGAGTAGTTTTAAGGGAAAGGAACAATATGCTACCAGACTACTGGAATTAGTGCATACAGATCTTTGTGGTCCTACAAGGGTGAGAAGTATACAAGGTGACAGGTACTTTATGCTTTTGATTGATGATTATTCTAGAATGACATGGGTTACTTTTCTAGAGAGAAATCTGATGCATTAGATAAATTCAAGGCATTTAAAGCTATGGTTGAGAATGAAATAGATTTGAAAATAAAATGTTTGAGGTCTGACAGAGGTGGTGAATTCACCTCCAATTATTTTAACATGTTTTGTGAAGTTCATGGAATAAAGAGGAATTTTTTTGCCCCTAGAACTCCTCAGTAGAATGGAGTTGTTGAAAGAAAAAATAGAGCTATTCAAGAAGCTACAAGGACTCTGATGAAAGAGTAAAATCTACCACAAGTCTACTGGATTGAAGCTATTCATACTACTTTTTACATACTTAATAGAGTTCAAGCTAAAGCCAACAACACAAAGACTCCTTATGAGCTATGATATGGAAGGATTCCTACTGTGAATTAATTTAGAGTGTTTGGAAGCAAATGTTACATCAAAAGAGAAGAAGAAAAATTAGCAAAGTTTGATGCAAGGTATAATGAAAGTATCTTCCTTGGATATTCTATTAGAAGTAAATCTTATAGATGTTACAAAAAACATTGAGAAATATAGTTGAAAGTGCAAATGTTAAAGTTGATGAAAACATGCAAAATTCTATTGCAGTAGATGGATATATATCAAATGAACCTAATTACAAAGAAGTAGAAGAAAAAGCTGGTGAACAAGAAGTGTAAAATGAAGAGGAAGAAGCTCTGGAGAATACCCCTAAAACCCCTAAGTATGTACAAAAGAATCATTCTGAAGATCATATCATAGGAGATAAAAGGAAAGGTGTATTGACAAGAAGCAAAGCTACTGAAGTTGAGGTAAATTTGTGTTTATGTTCTAAATTTGAACCTAAATCAGTGAGTGAATCATCTAAGGATGAGCATTGGATGAAAAAAATAGAAGACAAACTTATGCAGATAGAGAAAAATTAGACTTGGGAATTGGCCCCTAGATCGACAAACAAAAAAATAATTGGGTAGTTAGGAACAAGCTAAATGAGAATGAAGAAGTAGTAAGGAACAAGGAAAGAATTGTGTGTAAAGGTTACTCACAAGTAGAAGGTATAGATTTTGAGGATACTTTTTCGCTTTTGGCTAGGATGGAATCTATCAGAACGTTCTTAGCATTTGCAGCACATAAAGACTTTAAGGTCTATTAGATGGATGTGAAGTCTAATTTTTGAATGAAGAATTGGAGGAAGAGGTTTACATGGAACAACTAGAAGGATTTCAGTTGTCAGATCAACCATATATGGTATGTAAGTTGAAGAAGGCTCTATATGGTTTGAAGCAAGCTCCTAGATATTGGTATACGAGATTGGATAGGTACTTGATACAACAAGGATTTAGTAAGGGATCCACAGATAGTAATATTTACTTTAAATTTGAGGAAGACAAAATCTTGATAGTAGTTGTTTATGTGGATGATATTATCTTTGGTGGAAATGAGGCTATGTGTAAGAATTTTTTTGAATAAATATAGAAAGAATTTGAGATGTCAATGTTTGGGGAGATGAATTTCTTTCTTGGGCTACAAATCAATCAAACAAATAAAGTGATTTTCATTTCATAGTCTAAGTATGTCAAAGAGATGTTGAAGAAGTTTAGACTGGATGAATCCAAATGGGTATGCACTCCTATGGTGATTGGTTGTAAATTGAGAAAAGATGATGATTCACCTAAGGCTGATCAGAGAAAGTATAGATCTATGATTGGTCGACTGCTATATTTGATTGCTACTAGGTCAAATATCATGCATGCAGTTTGTCTTGTGGATAGATTTCAAGAAGATCCTAAAGAAACACATGTTGCAGCAATAAAGAGGGTATTCAAATATTTAAGAGGCACATCGGATTATGGGTTATGGTATCCTAAGGATACTAATTTCATATTGAGTGCTTATACAAACGAAAATTGGGTTGGTTGTGTTGATGACAGGAAAAGTACAAGTGGTGGTACATTCTTTCTTGGATGTAGATTGGTATCTTGGATGAGTAAGAAATAGGATTCAGTTTCTTTATCCACTGCAGAGGCTGAGTATATTGCAATAGTATCATGCTATACACAGGTATTATGGATGAGATAGACATTGAAGGATATCATATTTGTATATGATGAACCTATATCTATCTTCTATAATAATACAAGTGCAATTAACATTTAAAAGAATCTAGTGATGCATTCAAGGAAAAAGAATATATCTATCAGGTATCACTTTTGAGAGAGAAGATTATGGAGAATGAAATGAAGCTTGAGTATGTTCCTACAAAGGATCAGATTGCTGATATATTTACTAAGGCTCTTCCTAAGGATACTTATGAGTATCTTTGGTAGAAGTTGGGGGTTATTTCCCCTCCTTTCTTGAACTAGATGCATATGGAGATGCATTAGTCTAGGGGATCTATGGATCTATCTCTTTTCTGGACTGATGTTGGTGGCTACCTCTCAGGGGGAGTAGGTAGTGTCATGTGTTGTCATTGAGTTGCTGATTTGGTTGGGTGTACTCATAAGGGGGATTATTCATAGTAGGTATTTTTGGTTCAATGTCAAAGAGGGAGAACCATGCAAAATATTTTTTCCTTTGCCATTGATGTCAAAGGGGGAGAGATAATCATGTGATAAAGAACTTATCTACTCAGGGAGGGAGAGAATCATGTAAGGTATCATAAGAGAGTGTTTAGAGCTATTGTGTGGTATTTGGTGGCTTTTAACATCTTGTGTTGCCATCAATGATAAAGGGGGAGATTGTTGCAAGTATGATGGTGTTTTCATTGATGTCAATAGGAAGTCTACTGATTGGTGTTGTCATTGATGTCAACTATGGAATGAATATGTTGAGGATATTAAAAAAATTATGGAGAAGAGGAAAACATGTTGTGCATGTGTAGTTGAGACCTTGATGAAGTGTTGTGAGTACATGGAGCTATTCTTTTGTTGTAGAGTCTAAAGATGAGTTGGAATGAGGTAATGAGCTGAGAAGATGTCTCTGGTACTTGGTTTCCAAGTGCTTTTGAGAAAATTTAATAAAAATAGTAAACTATGTTTTGCAAGAGTTCATAATGTGCTCTGGTATTGTGCTATGCATTCTTTCTGTGTCGATGCTATGCCTATGTGGATCTTATAGATTATTCAAGGTTGTTAGAGGTTACTATATTCATAATTTGGGTTTCTAGATCATTGTATAGTGCGAGATATTTTCACCAGTGTGTGAACCAGTTATTCAGTGATGTTTTTTGTGGTTTGGGAGAAATGTATTTGCTCTGCGTTTCTCCACTATTTGACTTTAGGTCGTGCAAATTGTGGAAGTTTCTTATAATGATTTTATCTTTCTATATTCAATTTTTTACTTGATTTGGTGTAGTACAGTGTGAGTTTCATTTATTAGTATGCAAATAAGGGTTACCAATTGTTCTGAATTAAATTATTTGTTGATGCGATATTGGATGAAGTTTTTGATGAATCTTAAGTAGTTTGTGGATTATTCTAGATTGATTTCAAGTGAATGTTGTTTAGAACTTTCAGATTGATTTAAGGAAGCTTGTACTTAATGATTATGGTGTTTTGCACAGGTGTTGGTTGAGCTAGTGTTTAACACTACATGTGAGGCTTGTGGAATTGTTTTGAAGTGTGTTGAGATCTATTTGGGTCCTAATTAAGGATTTATGTAGGTCACCTTTCATTCCTTTCCACCATGGGAATGTTTAGGTGCCGACCTATTTTGAATTTGTATGTACAACAACAAGTGGCTAACATTGGAGAAAGATTTTGAGGTAGAACTTGATATAAACATGCATGGTTTTGATGCAAGAGGTGTGAATGAAAGAGTAATAAGTAAGATAGATGTGAGATTGATGTGAGTAATGTGTGTTATTCGAATTTGAGAAAAGTAGTGTGAATTTCATGTTAGGGTTTTTGAAGGCAATGAGATGAAGGCATCAAAAATATTTCATCTGAGACTGTGAAAGTGTGTAAGAAATTGTGGTGGAATCCTTATTGCATTGAGAAGTATTTTCTCTGTGTAACATTCTTCTTCATCTTGTATTCTTTCTATGGCAGTGAGCCTTTTGGATAGTGTGTCCTATTTTGGTAGTGATCCCTTTGTACCAATTTTTCTATTACTTATATTGTGAGCTAATACTCACCATGGTTTTTCCCTCATTAGGTTTTCCACAAAAATTTGGTGTTCTCTTGTGCATGGTGTTATGATTCCAGTTTCTATTGTTTGCATTTCATGCTTAATCAAACTAACAGAATAAGGGTTTAATGAATGCTTTTGGATCTGATTATTGTTGAGGGTTTTTAAGGTTTAATGTATTGCAATTGATTCAACCCCCCATCTCTGTTGTCTTGTTCATTTCAACACAACATGCAGATCACATGAGGGTGTTCCATGAACATCTAACAATACTTCCAAAAATTTATTTCACACTATCATGCTACCAACCGCCATCACAAACCAAACAACAACATAATACTTCATTCCAAAAGCACAAAAACTCATTCATGAGATATAACATTAATAAATCAACTTGCAGACCACTTCAAAACATGAAATTAGAATCGAGACGTTGCATAAACATTGAAAACACATTCACCAAGCTGTAGGAGAAAATAAATCAATACAGAGAAATGTAGAGCATTTTTTGGACCAGTCCAAACAACTAACAACATTGCCAACCTTCTATAATTCATAGAAACCTCTTCAAAAACATAAGTGACCTAAAAATATAGGAATACAACATCCACAAAACACAACATTGAATCCCAAACTACAAGATCATATCTTCAACATTAGAGGAATGTAGAGCATTCTCCCAATCAATCTTCAACACAAGTTCTTGAAACAAAAACACTCAATCAACTTGTGGAGGCCAGAACTTCCTTTCAGCAACATATGTTTTATCAGGAACAATAGGAAAGAGCATACAATACACTATATACCATCAAAAAAATATATCCACCATGAGAAAAACATCTATTCCTTATTTTAATGCTTTTCATCCTCATCTTAATATATCATTATGAGATTAACTATGGTAATAGCAACCATGCTCAATACTTCTTTCATTATGATAAGATAAGGCATGAAATCCAACCATGAAATTTAGCAACATCACCATTCATCAATGAAAACCTAAATTGAATGTTGTCAATAATGACAACCAATTCCAAGCAATGACTACTGCAACAATTTCACCAAGTATTGACATTAGAGACATCAAAAACCAAAAATCTCCCTTACTTCTCAAATGTTGAAAATAATGACAACCACAAACAATTTACCAAGTATTATCATCAAAGACATCAAATGCAAACAATCTCCCTTTCTTCTCAAGTGCTGACAACAATGAAAACCACAAACAATTCAAGTACTTTCATCAACCACTACCAACAATATCATAAACATATATGACAATCTCACCAAATTTTTTCATCAATGACAACCAACAGTCAATGTTGACATCAATAAAAACCACTACCAACAATATCCCCCTTTGGCATTGATGGAAACACACACCTATTCACTCTCCCACTTTGACATCAAGGAAAAAGGGCCACACACCTATTTACTCTCCCACTTTGACATCAAGGAAAAAGGGCCACACACCTGTATAAAACAATAGTACATATTCTAATTTCAAGGACAAAGGGCCAAAGATATTCAATTAAATCAGTGGAACAAACTCCCCTTTGACCAACAACACTTCTTCTCAATACCTACTCAATTTTCCAAGCTCCCCCTTAATACCAACTCCCCTTGAGAGGTAGCACACATCAATCTAGGAGAAAAGGATATGACATGAATTTCTCCCCTTGGATAGATGCACCATTTATGCATCTAGTTGGAACAAGGAGGGGAAATAACCCCTAACTTCTATTAGAGATACTCAAAAGTATCTTTTGAAACTGCCTTTACGAAGATGGTTGCAATCTATTCCTTGGTAGGCACATACTCCAATCTTACTTCATGCTCTACAACCTTCTTTCTCAGAAAGTGATACTAGATAGAGATGTGTTTAGTTCTTGAGTGCATTACTAGATTTTTGTAAATATTAATTGCACTTGTATTATCACACAATATAGGAATGGGTTCATCATATACCACCTTTACTTCCTTCAAGGCCTGCTTCATCCAAATAAATTGGGTGCAACGATATATTCAACCTTTGTTGTGGATAAGGACATTGAATCTTGCTTCTTATTAAACCAAGAGACCAATATATCTCCCAAAAATAATGCACTTCCACTTGTACTTCGCCGATCATCCACACATCCTTCCCAATTTGAATCAATATAAGTAATCAAAAAGAAATTTTGATCCTTCTTATACCACAAACCATAATCTAGAGTTCCCTTCAAATATTTGAATATTCTTTTCACTGCTTTCTCATGAGATTTCTTAGTATTGGCTTGAAACTTGGAAACCAAACATATTGTATGCATGATATCAACCCTGAACCATACAAATTCATGTGGAATAAACTTATAGGCTTATATAACTAATTTGTACATACACAAATTTGCAAAGTACCAAGCATATGTTCTGAGAAATAGATAGGCATTCAAACTATCAATAGCACACTATTATTTGAAAATTGTACTTACAAACCTCCAAATTACCTGATACAACAAAGTAGCATGCAATAAACATCCTGAAATATGTCCACAAGACTACATGGACAAATAATTCTTTCCTAAAGAATGTGGAGCCTTCATCATTACTTTACTCTGCTAGGTCATAGACAAAAACTCTGTTACTTACATATCTTACTTCAGAAGGTGTAAAGACTTGAAAACTTGGATATAATACCTTCACATCTTGACCAACTTATCTTTTGAACCACAAGATAGTATTTTTCACTACAAAGGGAAGAAGACCAAAGTTTCATGACTCTACCTTAGATAAATATACTATAAATTCCTTAGCCAAATCTTGAATCTTATCTTCATATGTGGTACACTAACCTAGAGTGATACTAATATACCAAACACAACACAACTTCCACTTGCACCAGAATCTTCAACAAAAGGTTCATTCTTGAACCACAAATTTGCACATCAACTGATCTACTCCAATTCTTCTTTCATGTTGAATTCTTCAACATCTCACTCTTTTCAAGGGGACTGAAAGCTTTTACAAATGAAATCTCCCCATGATATAATGCTCTATCTCAATTTTTCTTAATGTCTTGTGAAGATTGCACAAGTGTGGAGTCATCCTTCCTCTCCTTTTCTTGAATTTTTTTTCTTCCAAACCTTTTAATAACCCTTCTCTTGTTGATTAAGGGTTTCATCCTTTTTTCTAAGTTTTAACTATTAGGTTCACAAAACCACCTTTGCAAATATTTATTGTGTGCCACTTTATTGCATTTGTAGCACACAATGTTTTTCTCTAGAAAAAAATTGTTTCTCTTCACCTTAGATCTGCACTCAACATCTTTATGACCAAAGTTGTTGCAAGTATGACAATATACTTGAAATGAAATAGAATTGTTTCTTTGAGGCACAAATGATCTTCTAATCATGTTATTATTCCTTCTTTGTCTAGATTTACAATCAACAACATTATGCCCAAAATTATTGCAAGAAAAATAGAAGCCTGTAAAAGATTGATTGAACCTGACAGGAGTATGTTGTCCTATAGGTGGAGACTTCTAGATGCTTTTTGTTTCTGGACAGGAATGATTCCACCTTCTTTCTTTCCATTTTGATTAGTATTTACATCTATAGGGGAATTATTCTTAGAATCCTCAGTGTAGACATTCTCCTCCTTTGTTCTAAACTTTCCATCTAATTTGGAGCTATTATCAAGACAAAGCTTTTTTCCTTTGTCAAGTTTTTCTTTCTTTTTCCAATTCATTTCTCAAAGTTACAATCTCCCCCTTGAGTTTTATGCATTCAATAGCTTTATTATTGAACTTATCTTTCAAATTAGAGATCACACCTTCTACCTCTTTTAGTTTAATTTTACCTCCTATTTGAACTTTCATTTTATCAATTTCTTCCTTTGATTTTTCAAGTAATCTCTCATATTTCTGATTTTTTTCCCTTGCTTCATTTAGATCTTCTAAAGTAGACCAAATTTTCCCTTCAAAACCTATTTCCCAATCACCTGAATTGACGTCCCAACCTTTAGGTTCCATTGACTCTAGATCCAATTTAGAAGAAAACATATCTTCATCACTCAATGAGCTAGTCTTCTTACAATTCTTAACATCACAATTTTTGCCACCAACTTCCAAAGCCATAAAAAGGGTTTCATCATTTGAATCATTCTCCTCATATTTTGAGGAATAATTGCTTTCCTTGGAATATAAACTCTTTTTAACATTATCTCTTTTGTTGTCATCATTAGATTCTTTATAGGAACATTTAAATGCAAAATGACCAATCCTTCCACAATTGGAACACTTGAAAGGTAACTTACCTTTGTGTTTGTATGTGCATTTCTTCAATATTCTTACAATTTTGCTTCAAATTCATAATAGTCATCATTTTGATAGCAACTTCATCTTCAATCCTTTTTTTGGCTTTGAATGTAGCATCCTTATTTGGGACATATTTATCAAATTCTCTCACTTCAAAGGTTGTGAGAGTACCAAAAATTTCATCCACATAATATTGATCCAAGTCCTTAGATTATTAAATGGAAGACACCTTATGAATATAGGATTTAGGGAGATATTTTAGAACCTTCTTCACAATCTCATCTTCTTTTACTACACCACCAAGACCAATGATGCTAGAAACTACTTCATGCACCTAGAGCATATAAATTGCAATGTATTCATCCCCTGTCATCCTTAGAGTTTCAAATATTCTTTTAAAGATCTACATATTGGCTTACTTTAATTTGGTGTCTCGACCTTCATATATGTTGCTAAGTTCTTCCCATACATCTTTAGCAAAACTACAGTTCATCACCTTCAAATTTTTTGAATCAGCCAATCCACACAAGAGAGCATTCTTAGCCTTGTCATTGCACCCATATAGTTTGATTTTAGTTGGGTCTATTGGAGGAGTAGTAGGAGTAACATAATCATCCTTAACTAATTTCCAAACACCAAACCCTAGAGAATTTAGGTGGTTTTCCATTCTCAATTTTTAGAAAGCATAATTAGTCCCATCAAACCTAGGACCCTTGTATGAACCATCATATGCCATCCCAAAACTTTTCCTCAAGTTGTTAAGCTTCTTCAGAGGAACTTGGCTCTGATACCAATTTATGAAGAAACAAGATTTTAAGATTGGGGGTGAATCAGTATCTACAAAAAATTAAACCCCTCCAAAACTTGAACTCTTCAGCACAATACTTCTTAAACAAATATAAATCCTTAAATAGATTAGCATCAAAGAAAGATATTGCAATTTAAACCTTCAGCATTTTCAACAATCTTGAGTAATGAAAGATATAGTAATTTTATCCTTAATCAGATCAACAACAATGAAAATGGAACAAGAAACACACATCCACAAGATGACACCATATTTATGTGTAGAACTTAATGAGCGAAAAACCACAGTGAGAGTTAACTCACAATATAGAGCCTCACTACCAAAAAGGACTTGAAAACTAAGGCACACTACCTTAGATCAAGATACAAATGACTTGAAAAACTAAAGCAAATACAACTCCAAGGGAAAGATATAAGGACCAGATGAGATTCACTATCTTAGAGAAGGATACAAAAAGGATTTAGGAAATTTACAATATTTGTCAACAATTCACTCTGTTGACTAAGGCATTAAGGCACATCTGATCTTTCTTCTTCACACTTTAGCATTATATCTTCTATATATTCAATATATTCCATGCTCACACTTCTTCACACTTATTCAAACATCCATACTTTTGCATCTAAAATTTTCTTACATTTATATCCATTGCAACACTTCAAAACTTCAATTAGGTTGGCCAATAAAGAATACAAACAATGATATCAACAAGTCAGCCACAAACAACATATTGTGGTCCTATTCCAAGTATAGAGAGGAATAGAAACAACCTTATTACATCTTCCAATGTGATCCAAAATACTTCACACATTGGTGCACATCAACCAAGTTGGAAACAAGGAAACACGTAGATGAAACATGAAGCACATAACCAGTTGGTCCAAAAACACACTTCCAATTGAATTAAAATAATGTTTTCGCAAAAAGATAGGTCAAAACCCAAGTCTATCATAACACAACTTCATATGCTAGTGCAAACCCTTAAGCATTTAGCATAAGCAAGAGAACCAGGCTTGTTAGCTAGATATCCACAAATAACCCAAAAAACCAACTCAAGACACAATGTAGCACCAAGGATCTCAACCAACAATGTGTAGAACACATGGGTATGTTCCATGAACATCCAAAAACATTTCCAAAAACTTCTTTCAAACTTTCATGCCACCAACTACCACCGTAGACCAAACAGGAACACAATACTTCATTCCAAAAGTAGAAAAAACTCATTCATGAGACATAACATTAATAGGTCATCTTGTAGACCACATCAACACATCAAATTAGAACTGATACAATGCATAGATATTGAAAAAACATTCACCAAGACACATGATAAAATACATCAATAAAGAGAAATGTAGAACATTTTCTAGACCAGCCCAGACAACTAGCAACACTACCAAACTTCTACAATTCACAGAAACCTCCTTGGCAACATAGGTGACCTAAAAAGATAGGAGTACAACATCTATAGAACATATACTTTTAATCCAAAACTACAAGACCATATCTTCAACAATGGAGGAATGTAGAGCATTCTCCCAATTAGTCTTCAACATAACTTTTTGAAACAAAAATAGTCAATCAACTTGTGGAGGCTAAAAATTCCTTTCAACAACATATGCTTTATCAGGAACAATAGGAGAGAGCATACAATACATTGTATACCATCATCAACATATCTCCACCATAAGCAACACATGTAGTCCTTATTTTAATGCTTCTAATCCTCATCTTAATATATTATTATGAGATCAACTTTGTTGAAAACAACCATGCTCAATACTTCTTTCATTATCATCAGACAAGGCATGGCATCCAACCATGAACTTCAACAACACCACCATTCATCAATGGAAACATAAAGTGAATATTATCAACAATGACAACTGATTCCAAGCAATGGTCACTACAACAATCTCACCAAGCATTGACATCAGAGACATCAAATTCCAACAATCTCCCTTACTTCTCAAGTGCTGACAATAATCACAACCAAAAACAATTCACCAAGTATTGTAATCAGAGACATAAAATGCCAACAATCTCCCTTCTCAAGTGCTGAAAACAATGACAACCAAAACAATTCATCAAGTATTTTCATCAACCACTACCAACAATCTCACAAACATATGTAACAATCTCACCAAGTGTTGTCATGAATGACAACCAACAATCAATATTGAAATCAATGACAACCACTACCAATAGACCTAGATACACAAGATGAAGGTAGTCACTTGATGTAGGAGCATCCTTGGTTCTTGGCAATCTTGCATCAACCAAAAATATTTTCTTTCAATTTTTTTCTTACTCCATTCTTTCTCAGTTCATGTTGGTGGGTTCATCATATTTTCTCACCAGACCTTGTGGATCTACATTTTCTTCATGGACATGTTCATTTTCCTTATTCCAAGATTTTAGTGTGATTGGATATTTTTTCAACAAGTTATCGCTTCTGGATTTGATGGTAGTTTCTTGATCCAGCATCAAAATAATTTCAAACCCAATGGCTAGTTCGATCTCGTGGATCTTTCCCGTAACTTGTGGATCCTTACGGTGTGTTTTGAATTGTTCCATAGAGTGTTCCCTGACCTCAATTTAGGTCCACACTTCATCCTATGCATTCAACAAGGAGTAATTCAAATTTGAGGCCGACCTATTCATGTGCCCATTACATTTTCTTTCATTGGAGATTGTAATGATCTTTGGCTGATGCAGATGATTCTTGATCTCTGGAGGTGATATAAATCATTGTAATAGATCATTAGAAAAGCAGAGTTGATTAGATTAGAGAAAGATAGGTTTTGATATGTAAGATTTCAGCTCGTATTAAGGAGCATATAGGAATGTTGTAATTTTGAACATGTTATATCAGGCCTGTGAGCCAGATCTGTAAGCCCGGTTGTTGCCGACCTATTGTAATTGAGATTTATATTAATGAGCATGTTTGAATCTGAATTTTCCTCCATATTCCATGTTGCTTCTATTGTGTGACTCTTGCTACACGGTATGGATTGTTCTCTTTGAGGACCCTCCTTCTGTGGTTGCACCAGATTGGTATTAGAGCAAGATTCGATCCATGAGAGGTCATATGAATTTGCGGAGTCCTGTTGAAGATTTGTTGTGGGGTGGCAGACTAAGGATCTAACCTACAGCTATAGATGACTTGTGTAAAGATGGTGGGAAGAATAAATGTTAGAGGAAATGGAGTGCGTGGAAATGCATACCCAACTTTAATGGAGATGTTGAGAGGAATTGTTGCCAGATTAGATGCAGTTGAAACAGCCCAGAGGAGAGGTCGACTAGTTGATGATGTGAGTGATGAAGAGGTAGAAGTACAAGAAGAAAGGGTAAGAAAAGATCAACCTAGCCTAGATCTGGGAGAAGAGAGGTTCATAAGATCCCTAACTAGAGCGAATACAAAACCACACTTCAATCCACCAAATTATAGAGGTAAGTTGGATTCAAAAGAATTTCTTGATTGGATAACAAAGATGGAAAATTATTTTGATTTTGAAGGTACCAATGAAGATAAGAAGGTGAAATTTTCTTGTACAAAGTTGAAATGACATGCATCCCTTTGGTGGGAACATTTGCAGACATATAGGAAAATAAGAGGAAAAGAAAAGATAAAATCATGGGATTAGATGGTGAATAAGTTAAAAACAAAGTTTATGCCTACAGATTATCAGATCAATTTGTTCTTAAAGTTGAAAAATTTGAAGCAGAAGGAATCTAGTGTGACAGAGTATACTGAGGAGTTCTACAAGTTGAATATCATATCTGGACATTTAGAGGATGAAATCGAGCAAGTAGCCAGGAATGTGAATGGTTTGAGGTCATCTATATAGGATGAGATTAGTTTGATTGAGTTGCAAAGTGTGGAGGAGGCATATCAATGTGCCCTAAAAGCATAAGAGAAGTTGAATAGAAGACATGAGCAAAGACAAAGAGGAAGAAATTTTGCTGGAGGAGGAAAAGGAACTTTTACATATCAAAATAAAGATAAGGAAGTCAACAAGAATGATGATTCGTACCGTAGAGGTGATGGAAATTCTTACCGAAGAGGAGGATATGGTGGTTACCGGAATGAAGGATATAGAAAAGATGATAAGGAGAAAAGAGTATTCAAGGGAACTTGTTTTAAATGTGGTGGAGAAGGACATAGAGCATTTGAATGTAATCAAGGAGAGACATGTAGAAAGACAAAAAACACTAGAAGAACTGCCTTTGTTGAGGAAGATCATGTCGGATCATCTAATAAATCAGAAGATGGAGAAGTGTTGGTGAACAGAAGAGTATTGTGTCAAAGTGAGATGGAGTAGGAACCATTGTAGAGAAATAATTTGTTTCGGACCAGATGCAAGGTAGCTGGAAAATGTTGCAAAGTGATTGTTGAAAGTGGAAGTTTTGAGAACCTAGTTTATGAAGAAATGGTGACCAAATTGAAGTTGGAAAGATTGAGACACCTGAAACCGTATCAGATAGCATGAATTCAAGATGAGCATAAGATACTAGTAAATGAACAATGTTTGGTGAAATTGAAGATAGGAAATTACCATGATGAAGTTTTGTGTGATATCATGCCTATGGATCTATGCCATGTTTTGTTGGGAAGACCTTGGTAGTATGATAGATAGGCTATTCATGATGGAAAGAAGAACACATATACCATTGTTGCTAATGGGATGGAGTAGACTTTGTTTCCCTTGGAAGATGTTCCTAAAGTTGAGGTTTGTACGAGTGCTAGAATTCTTTTGGTTGATGGAAGAATATTTCTAGATGGATTGAGACATGAGAACATGTGCTATGCCTTGGTTCCTAAGAAGGCTAAAGACTTGAAGCATGTGGAAGAACAACTAGAAGAGATAAAGGAGTTGCTGACAGAGTATGAGGAGATCATCTCCGATAATGTACTTGATGGATTACCACCCGTGAGGAGTATTAGTCATTGTATGGATCTGATTCCTAGAGCTAGTTTTCCTAATAAAGTAGCACATCAGATGACACCCGCAGAGAATGAGGAGTTGAATATACAAGTGCAAGAATTGTTAAGGAAGGGTTTGATCAGAGAAAGCTTAAGTCCTTGTGTAGTACCTTCTATGTTAGCACCTAAGAAGGATGAAGAATGGAGGATGTGTATAGACTCTAGAGTCATAAACAAAATCACAATGAAGTATAGATTTCCTTTGCCCCGAATGGATGACATTATGGATTGTTTGAGTGGAGCTAAATACTTTACAAAGATAGATTTGAAGAGTGGATATCATCAGATCAGAATCAGAGAAGGGGATGAGTGGAAGACAACATTAAAGAAAAATGAAGGATTATATGAGTGGTTAGTGATGCCTTTTGGACTAACAAATGCACTGAGTACTTTCATGAGGTTAATGAATGAGGTATTGAAGAAACTATTGGGTAAGTTTGTGATTGTTTACTTGGATGACATCTTGATTTTCAGTAAGAGTAGGAAAGAACATTTTTTGCATATAAGATAAGTTTTGCAGAGGTTGAGAGAAGAGCAGTTGTTGATAAACATTAAGAAGTGTAGTTTTATGAAGGAAGAATTAGTATATCTGGGATTTTTGATATTTGTGGATGGATTGAAGATGGTTTCTAAGAAGGTAAGAGAAATTATTGAGTGGCCTACACTGGATAGCATTGGAGAGGGACGATCATTTCATGGATTGGCTAGTTTCTACCAAAAGTTCATTAGGAATTTCAGTTCTATTTGTAGTCCTATGACAAAAACAATGAGAGGAGATAAGAAGGATTTTAGGTGGACATCTGGAGAAAATAAAAGTTTTGAGTTGTTGAAATAGAAGGTGACTAAGCAGCCTGTGTTGGCTTTACTAGATTTTAATAAGGTATTTCAAGTAGACTGTGATGCAAGTGGAAATGCAATTGGAGTAGTATTAAGTCAAGAAGGAAGACTAGTAGCTTATTTTAGTGAGAAATTGAATGATGCTAGGAGAAGATATTCAGTGTATGATCATGAGTTTTATGCCATAGTTCAAGCCTTGAAGAAGTGGAGACATTACTTATTGCCTAAGGAGTTTGTGTTGTATACAAATCATCAAGCATTGTAATATTTGAACAGTCAAGGTAAGTTGAATCAAAGACACATGGGATAGGTGGATTTCTTGCAAAGTTATACTTTTGTTTTGAAGCATAGGAGTGGAAAGTCAAATAGAGTTGTTGATGCTTTGAGTAGGAGAAGGAATTTACTAACAGAGATGAGAGTGGGGGTATTAGGCTTTAATGAATTGAAGAACTTGTATGAGGAAGACCCAGATTTTCTAGAACCTTGGAGAGCTTGTAAAGAACCAATTTTGGAGGATAGGAGTTAGTGGTTGGATTATTTCATATAGGAGGATATGTTGTTTAGAGGGAATCAGTTGTGTATACCCCAGAGTTCAATGAGGGATAAATTGGTGAAAGAAAAACATAGTGGAGGATTGTCAGGACACTTTGGAATTGATAAGACAGTAGCATTGGTGAGTGAGAATTACTTTTGGCCACAAATTCATAAGGATGTTAGGAAATTTGTGCAAAGTTGTAGAGTTTTTCAAGTTGCAAAAGGGAGTAGTTAGAATGTTGGATTGCATAAACCTTTGACAGTTCTATAGAGACCTTAGGAGGATACCAACATGGATTTCATACTTGGTTTGTCGAAGACACAGAGAGGTAATGATTCTATATTTGTGGTGGTGGATAGATTTTCTAAAATGGCACATTTCATACCTTGTAAGAAGACAACGGATGCAATACATGTAGCATACTTGTTTTTCAAGGAAGTGGTCAGATTGCATGGATTACCTAGGGGTATTGTTTCAAATAGAGATACAAATTTGTTTGGTTACTTTTGGAGGACACTTTGGAAGAAGATAAAGATGGATTTGAAGTTTAGTTCTACTTTTCACCCATAGAATGATGGACAGTCAGAGGTAGTAAACAAGAGTTTTGGGAATTTGCTAAGATGCTTGGTTGGAGAGAAGACCAGAAGTTGGGATTTAGTCCTTGCACAAGAAGAATTTGCTTACAATAATTTAGTGAACAAGAGTATCGAAAAGACACCTTTTGAGATTGTTACTAGAGTTCATCCTAGAAGTATATCCAAGTTGAGAGACATTAGTATGGAAGATAAAAGGAGTGCAGTAGCAGAGGAATTTGTAGAACATATGAAGAAAGTGCATAGCCAAGTGAAGGAGCAATTGGAAGATATGAACCAGAAGTATAAAGAGAAAGCAGATGAGAAGAGGAGTCATAAGGAGTTTGAAGTTCGAGATGAAGTGATGGTATATTTGAGGAAGGAAATATTTCTAGTTGGCACATACAATAAGCTGAAGATGAGGAAGTTTGAACCTTGTAGGATTTTGAAGAATTTTGATTCAGGAAATGCATATGAAGTAGAGTTACCAGATGGTATGGGTATATCACCTATATTCAACATTGCATATCTACATCAGTACCATGAAACAAAATTCAGTGAAAATAGTAAAGAAAAATTGGAGGATCAGTTTCCTAAACAACAATCAAATGATATAGAAGAGATTTTGGATGTCAAGGATGGAAGGAAAACTCGTGGAAGACAGTACAAAGAATATCTTGTGAAGTGGAAAGGCAGACCAGTGGAGGATTCTTCTTGGATTTCTTAGGTTGAGGTAGACCGTATTGGTTTTCCTTTAGCCCCTACAAAGTGAGGGACTCACTTTTCAAATAACCCTGAATGTCTGATGCAAGAGCATCCTTGGTTCTTGGCAATCTTGCATCAACCAAAAATATTTTCTTTCAGTTTTTATTCTTACTCCGTTCTTGCTTAGTTCATGTTGGTGGATTCATCATATTTGCTCACCAGACCTTTTGGATCTACATTTTCTTTTTGGACATGTTCATTTTCCTTATTCCAAGATTTGAGCGTGATTGGATCTTTTTTCTGGCAAGTTATCGCTTTCGGATTTGATGGCAGTTTCTTGAACCGGCACCAGAATAATTTTCAAACCAAACGGCTAGTTCGATCTAGTGGATATTTCCCGTAACTTGTGGATCATTACAGTGTGTTTTGAATCATTCCATGGAGTGTTCCCTAACCTCAATTTAGGTCCACACTTCATCCTATGCATTCACCAAGGAGTAATTCAAATTTGAGGCCGACCTATCCATGCGCCCATTACATTTTCTTTCATTGGAGATTGTAATGATCTTTGGCTAACGTGGATGATTCTAGATCTCTAGAGGTGATATAAATCATTGTTATAGATCATTAGAAAAGCATAGTTGATTAGATTAGAGAAAGATAGGTTTTGATATGTAAGATTTCAGCTTGTATTAAGGAGCATATAGGAATGTTGTAATTTTGAACATGTTATATCAGGCCTGTGAACCAAATCTATAAGCCCGGATGTTGTCGGCCATTTGTAATTGAGATTTATGTTAATGAGCATGTTTGAATCTGCATTTTCCTCCATATTCTGTGTTGCTTATGTTGTGTGACTCTTGCTGCACGGTCTAGATTGTTCTCTTTGAGGATCCTCCTTCCGTGGCTGCACCATCACTTCAAATTTATTCTAGGAGATTCACTTCCTACTCTTAGGTTAAATTTAGGTTACAAAAGGAGCCCCTAATCCATTTTTTCATGTTTAATTTTGATGCAAAAAAGGAAGAGGATAGGTATTTTATTAGACAGAGTTTTCAACAAAAAAATTTGTGCTACTAGAGCCTACTCAAATTTTGCTTTTGAAAAAGAGTGAGTATAACAATAAAACCATTATTATCACATTGATTAAGACTATAGGAAATAAGTATATTTTACACAAGTATTGATTGTGTCAAATAAAATAATTGTGAATATTATGAAACTAATAGAAAATTACACTCCCTTTTCTTTTCTTTTTGAAATTTACACAATAAATGCATCCCTAAAGATAGACATGTTCATCAATGTGAAAAAAGATGATACAATTGAATCAAATAAGCCCACTCAAACACCTATAAAAAGAAATGAAATGGATCTCACTTTGGGATGGCCTAACCCTTCACATAAAATTCAATTAAACATGGTTGACCTAACAAAAAACATTCAATAAATGATCCATAATTCCTTTGTTGATGCTAGGGAAGATTTTTCATAAGGTTATACTCTATTAACATCACTTAGGAAGCATCTTCAAGTGAGTCATATACCGCTTTAACACCTTCAAGTAACTCCTATTTTCCTCTAATTCCAACTAGTGAGTCATGCACTCCTTGGACTTTTTTGATTGAATAGAGGAACACCAATTCTAAAGATTATAATCATACATTCTTGATTGATAACAAGTCAAAAAATGATCCTCATGGTTATATAAGTATGTAATTAAGAAAAAATATAATCAATAAAATCTCCCCCCCATTTTAGTACAACCCAATGACATCTGGCAACCTCCACAAGTTCTAGTAAGTGAAACCAAGAGATTTCTTGATGAAGATGAGATAAGTATATGGGAGTTTAGAAAAGAGGAAAATTTATAGTTTACTAGATAAAGATAGGGAATCTAAATGATTTAGAATTGATGATGATATAGGTGGATTACTCAATGTATTTATCCCCTAAACCTAATGGTTAGATGAGCATAAGTTTTGTTCCTCCATGGGAATGTAAGGATCCACAAACTCCCTTCAATTTATTCTAGTTCTTACAAAAAATTCAAGAACACATTGAGGTTAAGATCTACATGCAAGATCAATTCAAATTACTCACAAATTTATTAGCTTCCAATGGAATCCTTTAGTAGACACCATACATATGCAAGCTTTCCTTTCTCTATCTCATCTTGAAATTCCATTGCTAGAGGTAAGAACTAGTAAGGCTAAGAAGAAGAAACTCTAAAATGTTGGCATTAAGGTGTCTCAACCTTTGAGTCCTAACATTAATTAATTGAATATTATGTGCATAATAATTTATCCTAATGCATTAAAATTCCTAAGTTTTCATTCACTTTGTGGATCCTATTGTTGAGATGATATCCTATATGGCAGGTGAGTAAATTGTTTTGTCAACTTCCTATGTTGACTTGAGAGTCTCAGTTAGCAGTTTCTATATCATACTAAAGAGGAATAAAACAAATTTTATGTTTATCTTCTTTAGGAGCCCAATATATAGATACGATATGGACATGATACAAATAAGATGCTTTTCTTGAATATGGACGCCCACAACAAGGATAAGGTTGTTTTTGGATTAGTAGGTTGAATTGAAGCTCATGTTTTTTGAGCTTTTACAACTATTAGATTTATAAAAGATCAAGGATGCTTTTTTAGGAATCTATCTTAGTGCTCTATAAATATGAGAGTTTACTTGGGGAGTTGTGAGGATAATTTTTCATTGTAGGGTTATGATGTCGAATTTACTCCAAAAAAGAGCAAGATGTAAATCTCCATGTTAAGGTTATGAGCCTGCAAGTATATTGCAACTTGTTTGTCGCAAATTAATACATTGGTTTGATTCCTTGGAATGTGGGGTTTTTTTAACCAAAAGGGTTTTCCCCACATATATTGGTGTTTCTTCTCTTTGTCTTTTATTATTCTTCTTTCATGTTCTTAAAGTGTTAATTTGCATGTCATTATGCTATTGAATTTTATTTAGATCTATAAACTACATTCTCTTTCTTCTAAGGATTAATGGGATGGGAAATAAACTATGTTTGTTTTTGCTTTATGGCACAGTAGTATGTGCTTGTATTAAGTTGATAAAATTTAAATTAAAAGAAAAATAAGATATTGAAGGTGCACACTAGTTCTTGGAGGTTTTTTAGGTTCATCATTCCCTTTCACAAAAGGTCCTTTCAAAATATGAAATTGTATTCTCAAAAGGCGAAGAAAATAAAATAAAAAGTAAAAGAACAAGCATAAATTGTAAGAGGACTAGAAATGTCCATAAAAACTTAAAGAAAATGTCAACAAAAATACTTTCTCTTATACATTATGAAAGGGGATGAATTTAGTAAAATATTAAATGTATCCCATGATCTCAAGAAATATTATATTTAAAAATCATTAAAAGAAAATAGTTCAAAATACCAAAACTAAAAAAATAAAAAATAAATCATTAATTCCAAAAAAAAAACATTGGTGCAAGGGAACCTACACCTTGTGATCAAAGAAATTTGAGTCTTGAAGGTTGAAAGGGTCAATTTGAAAGTCTTTTAATCAATAAGCAACGAGGAAGTTGCAAAATATGATGAAATGTAAAGAGTTGTCAATCAATGTCATGATGACAAATGAGGTTTAGGTGGATGTAATGTTGCTTTTCAATGTAAGGTCATCCTAATAAGGTCTAAAATATCATATAATATGTATTTTGGGGTGTTTAGTGTCTTAGGAGGTCAATTAGGAGAAGATTGTAAAAGTTGCAAAATGTTGTCAAGAGCAACATTTACAAAAAGAATGCAATTTAGAAGTCATTAGAGTATAAAAGTTGTTAAGGGAAGTTATGCACGTTGGAGGGGTTGGTTGAAGTTGAAAAATATATAAGAACATCTTTCAAGCCCAAATGAAGGGTTAATAAATGCATTTTTTTGAGGAGTATATGCTCTGTTTCAACATCAAATCTGTGATTTTTTAGTATTTTTCCCGAGTTTTCTTGACTGTGTACAACCAAAAAGGACTCTATTTGATCCACAACTCACATAATGGTGTGGTAAGAGGTGATAGTGTTCTTTTTTTCAAATTTTTTGAGGGCCTCCTATTGATTTTTGTTGAAGTAAACTCCTCTTTTCTTGCATTTCCTGTAGTAGGCCAATAGGGTTTGGGTTTTCACTTTATTTAAGAATGGAGCATTTCCTCCTACTGTGGTGACCTTTGATTCAGAGGAAAGGCCTATACCATGTTTTTTTAGGTTCCCATTCTTTATTGGAATCTTAGCAATGTGTTTATAGGGCTGGGAGTGATGCCCTAGGCTAGGAAATGTGGATTTTGACATGAAAAAGAGAAACTAAGGTAGGGGTTTTGAAAAATAATGAAGTTAATGGCCTTGTGAGTGTTTGTTAAGTTTGCACAGGGGTATTAGGAGTTTTTTGGATCATTGGATGGATTTGGGAAGCTTTGGAATTGCGAATTCCATCAAAACCCTTGGTTTTTGCATGTTTAAGGAGGGTTTTGTGGGGCAACAGGGTAATGGCCTTGTATGGGAAAAATGATCATGGAATTGGTGGTTTTGCATCATGATTAATGACTGTTTGTGATGTTTTTAATAAGATCGGGTGTTTAGAGAACACTTTCTTTGCAAAAGTGGGCTAATTTACTAGCTTAGGCGTTGGCATGCTATAATTGAATCTCTGACTTGGTCCAAAAGAGTTGATGTGGATTTTCATGTATGTTGTATGACCCTGAAAAGGGTATCCAATTCTTCATTTTTTTTGTGAAGTGTTTTGGAAAACATTAGTGGAAAAGCTCTTAAACCGGGTTGCCTATGCTACAAGGGAAGCATGCTCAAAAGGTGAATTTTGATGGGTTCTTTGAACTTTTTTTTGAAGTTGATCCGATGTTCATTTGTTTGAAATTGTGAGAAGGTTTCCACCCCTATTTTGCATCAAACATGCATTGTGGTATGTTCCATTATTGTATTTTCTATTGGTTCACTCTTCTTTGATTTTTATCCTAGTAAGGAATCCAAAAGTTTCTAGTATAGGTTTCACTTTATTAAGCTATTGATTAAAAAAATAAATACTATTTCCCCTTTGCATTCCCAATAATTCTAAATCAAGTAAACTTTAATCTTTATTTTTATCTTGGCCTTAGATATCATTAAATCAAGTATATAAAATCATTTTTTCAAAACTATAGTACCTAATATAAGCTAAAAATCCTCTCATAATTCTCTAACAAGAGGAAAGTATTAAAAGTTAGTTATCCTTTTGGTGGAACCTAGCGCCTTACTCACCTCACCAATTTTTTTTTTTAAAGCAATACAAAAGGAAAATATATATGTATGCAAAAACATTCAAAACAAAAAGAAAAATTGTTATATCCATACTCTCAAATAGAGAATTGTCTAATCTTGAAGATATGAGGGTGGAATTCAATTAGAGAAAGAAAAAAGATAAGAAACAAAGCATATATACACACACAAAAATTAGTGAAGTAAAAAGTATAGCTTTCTTTCTAGGGCCATATTTTCTTGAGGAGCTAATATTTTACCCCAAGTCTAATTTGTTGTCCATTTTCTTGGTCTAAATCTAGAAGGTACCAATAAAATTTGTAGTTTTATTGCATCAAAAACTAGTATAAGTGTTTAGTCTAGATATTTATCCTTGGCAAGATTAATCTAAAAAATATTCCCTCACCTTTCCTATTCCCACTTGATATCATAATAAATACTATTTTGGAATTTTATTAAACTCATCCTACACTATTTAACCTAAAATATCCTATGTCACTTATAATTCTACTAAATAAAAACCACAATATTAGTTCCATGTGAATATCATACAAAAAAAAGAAAGAATTATGAAATCCATAAAAATGAAAAATAGCATAGAAACTATGCATTATGCTTTCATCTATATGTGTATCAAAGGAATCCATACATACTATATTCACATTGCATTCATCTCATTCATAGTATAAAATTAGAAAAAGTCAGCATATGTATACTATCATACATGTATAAGAACAAACATGTCTAAATAAACAAAAACTCTAAAACCTTTTTGTTCATGAGAGTGAAGAAAAGTAAAATACATCAATTGAAAGTATACATAGACCAATAAAAATCATGGTCATCACATAGTAAGTTTAAAAATAATTGTCCAAAGTGTCTTGAGTATAAGTTGTTTCATGAAGGGAGTCAAAAGAGAAAAAAGTGCACACAAGCATGAAAATATCTTCATGTAGGGGGCAATGATAAAATCTCCACATAAAATAAATATTAAGTATATTAAAGACCTCAAGATTATTTTTGATTTGTAGATCATCTTGGAATCCTCATCTACAATCTCTTCCTTCTATCTATCATATCAAAGTGTTTGGAGTCCTCTAATAGTGTCCCTATGATGGGAATAGTGTGTGAATCCATGATTATGAATTTCTTGGTGTCCCAATCCATGAGTGAGAATGTGTTTGTTTTCTAATCCCAAGGTTGACCATATGTCATAGAAAAGTGACCTTTGTCTCTATTATAACAAATCTAGTCCAATGGGATGCCACATCTTTTCTAGCAAGGTAAGTAGGAGGGAGGGCATATATATGTTGACTAGCTAGTGCGAGAACTCCCACATCAACTAAAATTACCAATATAGTTCATCTTATTAAAGGGATCAAGATGTCCATCTAAGAAATAATTTCTAAAAATATACCTTAATCCATCAATAATGCATGTCTCACAAGTGCAAATAAAAATAGTTTCAATCTAGTACTAAACTATAGTCATTTTAAATTGGAAAGTTTAAAAAGTGAAAGAAAAGGTTAGAGAAGCATAATACTCACTTGTGTCTCTATAATAACATGAGGAATCAACCATTTGAATCCCCCTAATGTTAACTCTACAAGTGGGAAAAGCTAAGCTACAAGTAATGCATCCTATAGCATTGGTTCCTTCTTTAGAGCTATACCCTTTCCTTTTGATGTTATTGCCTTTTTCTTCCCTTAAAAATCATAGTTATCATCAATCTCATCATATTTTGTATTTTCACCCTCCACTAGTAATAAGTGGCTAGGATCTATATGCTCATCAATATCTCAAGCCTAGTATTCAAATTAGTCATATGATTGGAACACTTAAAAAAGTGGAGCCCATAGAAGTGCTTTTTCTTGTGGATCATTTAAATCTTGAATGGATTTATAGAATATGGGAATTGATGGAAAATCCCTAACATATCCATCTCTACTTGTTATTGAAGAACTTAATAAATAGGGTGAGTCTCCAATAATTTATTCCTACCAGTGAAGAAATGAACTAAAAAATAAGATTATATGGAGTTATCTCCTAGTCACAACCCCTCAATCTCTCTATAAGTATCTATGATAAACTCCTCATCCATTGAGGTTGTTGAATAGTCTAGATAATTGGGAGGGGGGTGAATCAATTATTATAAAACAATTTTCTTGACTTTAATTAATCTGGAGCAAACTTAAATCAATTAGATATTAATGAACATGAAAGCACAAAACAACACCAAGCACAATGAACACTAGAATTTATGTGGAAACCCAAGAAGGGAAAACCACGAAGAATAATAATTCTCAATTGTAAAGCACCGGTTAAGGTGATTTTTACAAAGGCTCACTGCAAGTAAGGCTCACTTCCGGTTGGGCTCACTTCCCAACTATTATAGCCAAAGATATAAAGGCTCACTGCCAAGATAAAACAACCCATTGCCAAAAGAATGATGAAAGGAAATCCACTACTGAAATGACTTTCACAAACAATGACACCTGATAGAATTTCTCTGTTTTCTACCTCCAGTCATGTAGTCTCGCACACTTCAAAATGTTTGGATTTTCAAATTCACATTCATCACACTTTCTTTCATTAGACAAAATCAACTCTTACTTATACCATTCCATGCCATCACAATCTCCTAGGTCATCTAGACACAATGTCTTCATAGTCTTCTAAGTCGGCCAAATACAATTTGAATTAGGTAGCCACAAAATCATTACCGCGGTGAAGAGGAATGAAACATGGACCACACAGAAGCTCCTCACTCAAGTCAAAACATTACAATGATATTCGAAAATAGAATAGACATGTTACAATGCAAATAATGTTATGGGTACACTAACCAATTTCCAGATTGGCCTAGACCCAAAATAATGTGTCGCATTATTTTTCAATATGAATGGGACCAAGACAAGCACGACCAAAAGATAGATCATCATAGCACAAAATCCAAAGCTCATCAATCTAGATAACCAAAGCATCATAATTAATCAGCCAAGATATGTTGAAATCAATGAAAACCATTAGTGACAGCAATCAATAGCATCACATTCCAAAAATCTCCCCCTTTGTCATTGATGGAAACATCCATCAACAACAAACCAAACAACTCAAATATCAACACTTCTTGTCTTCTTATCTTCTCCCCCTTTGACATCAAGAACAAAGGGAAAAAACTCCCCCTAAAAAACTTACTTCACTCCCTCCATGAGGAAGCCTCCCAACATTGATCCAGATAAGAGTGAACATGTAATATTTTGGACCAATGCACACCTTGGTGCACATTATTGTAGATTAGGAGGGGAAAAAACCCCTAACTTTCACCAAAGATACTCAAAGGTATCTTTGCTCAATGGTTTTGTAAAAATATCTACAATTTTCTCTTTTGTAGGTACATATTCAAGTCTGACCTCATTTTCCAATACCTTCTCCCTCAAGAAATGATATCTAATGGATATATGTTTCATTTTGGAATGTTGTACCAGATTCTTGAATTTTTTTATTGCACTAGTATTATCACACATAATTGAGATCAGTTCATCAAATGATATGCCAATGTCCTTCAATCCATAGTATTTGAGTGCAACAAGAGGATGTTGTAATGTATTTAGCTTTAGTAGTAGATAAAGATATAGAATCTTGTTTCTTACTTGACCAAGCAATCAACCATGAGCCAAAGAAATAAGCTCCACCACTTGTACTCCATCTATTATCAACACATCCGGCCCAATCAACATCAGTGTAAGCTGTCAAAGTGAAATTTGAGTCCTTTGGATACCATAACCCCATGTATTTTGTACCCTTCAAATATCTTAAGATCATTTTTACTACAACATGTGATTCCTTTGGTTCTTGCTGAAATCTAGCTGCTAAACAAATAGCATACATAATGTCTGTTCTAGTTGTAGTCAAATATAACAATCCTCCAATCATTGACCTGTACATACTTGCATCAACTTTAGGTGAATCATCTTCTTTTTCCAACTTGCATCCGGTAACAATAGGTGTACAAACTAGTTTAGAATTCTCCAATCCAAAATTCTTCAATAATTCTTTGGTATACTTGAGTTAAATAGGTGTAGGACAATTGGGAGGGGGTGAATTAGTTGTCACAAAATTAAAACTTAAAAACTTCAACACTTATCAATTCAGAAATCACACTATTATGTTATTAAGTATGAGCATGAAACACAAATAACAAAAAGTAAATCAACACAATGAACACCAGATTTTTATGTGGAAAGCCTAATGAGGGAAAAACCACGGTGAGGGTTAACTCACAATATAAAGAGATTTTAAAAAGGAATACAAAGGCTCACTGCCTAGAAGAGGACTCACTGTCCAAATACAAAGGCTCATTTCCTACAAAAATGACTCACTGTCCAATAGGGAGTCTCACTGCCTACAGATACAAAAGAGAACAAAAGATCCACCACAACAATTAACACACATCCACAGCCTTGAATAAAGGATTGCATAAACCTTCAACTCACTGCCTTCAGGAATCCAACACAATGAACAATTTTTTCCTCAACTCACTCGCATACACTTTCACTCTTATGATTTGTGGCTTACTTCGTCACTTTGCATCACACATTCATACAACTCTTCACAATTCGACTTGCATTTATATCATCTTCAACCTTAGAACCTTTCTCCAAGGTCAGCCACAAAAACTTTATTTCATGAATTCAAATTAGGTTAGCAACTCAACATTCCAATAGTGGAAAGGAATGAGACTAGACCAAAAAAAAACTTAACCAAGACCAAAAAATAAAATGTCTTGAATCAATCACACACTTCCTTAATTAAAATTTATTCTTCGAATGAATTGTAAACACCAGGTCAGCCAAACCTAATGAAAACACAAATGAATATTGATGTACATGCTTCCCAACAAGAAGATGACATGCAAACGCCACAACACGCTTCATTATGCACGAGGATACATCTCATATTAATTTAGATACATCCACAACAAGTGCAATACTCTTCAAACACTGAACACCTTCCACTAGTCCATCCGGACTATGCAAACACACATAGTGACACTGAAACATCACTTCCAGACCACCAAACCTCAACCTTCTTTGCCATAGCCTAGAAAACACCTTCACAAGACAAATCCCACATCTGAAAGATCTAAAATAGAACAACAGAGGACTACGGAGCAAAAACATTTCTCCCAATCCACAGAAGACCAACTCTGCCAGAACAATTCACCCACCAGTGAACTTAACTTTTACGTACCATCACACCAAAAGCTAAAACTCAGGAGATATCACCACTAGACCATAATTATAAAACCTTCAAATCCACACAAGCATATGATCAACACAAGAGAAATGCAGAGAACATACCGGAGCACATTCTAAACACATTCATCACTCTAACTTCTCTTCTTTATTAATTTTCTCAAAGCCACTTGGAAACACACCAATTCAGCACATTTGCAATGTCATAAAGATAGTTCCTTGTAATCACATCTCAGAATCATCTCAACTATACATGTACAGTTTTCAACATACCAAATTGTGTTGACATCAATGACAACATTAATGACAACACCACCAAACTAGCTCATACTTGCAACAATCTCCCCCTTTTCCATTGATGGCGACGCATGATGTGAAAAACCATCAAAGACAACATCCTTCACAATATCCTGGGAGAACACCTTCTCTTCTTCTACAACTATTTTTCACATGAATTTATCTCCCCCTTTGACATCAATAGAAAAGAACAAACACTCTGATCACTCCCCCTTATGAGTGCACTCATATTGCAACAATGAAAACCTTTTCTACTCCCTCTATGGAGTAGACCCATTTATCAGTCCAGATGAATGAAGAATCTGTGAATCCACTGGACTGATGCACCTTTATGTGCACCAAGTTCAAAGGGTCAATGACCACCAACCTCTCCCTAAGATTCTCAAAGGTATCCTTTGAAAGAGCCTTAGTAAATATATTTGCAATTTGTTCCTTTGTTGTCACATACTCCAGTCTGACTTCATTCTCCAACACTTTTTCTCTTAATAAATGATATTTGATGGATATGTGTTTTGTTCTTGAATGTATAATTGGATTCTTTGAAATATTTATAGCACTCGTGTTGTCACAGAAAATAGGAATGGGCTCATCACATATTACTCCAATGTCTTTCATAGTTTGCTTCATCCACAACACCTGTGTGCAGTAGGATGCTGCAGCAATATATTCTACCTCTATAGTGGATAAATAAACTGAGTCTTGCTTCTTACTCAACCAAGAAACCAATCTTCCACCAAGAAAGAAAGAACCTCCGCTGGTACTCTTCCTATCATCCACACAACCATCCCAATCTGCATCGGTATAAGCACTTAGGGTGAAATCAACACCCTTAGGATACCATATGCTATAATCTGATGTACCTTTAAGATATCTAAATATCATCTTTACATCTATAACATTAGGATCTACTTGAAATATGGAAACTAGACATACTGCATGCATAATATCTGGTCTGGTAGCAGTAAGATACAACAGTCCACCAATCATAGATCTATATTTTCTTTGATCTGTTTTAGTAGATTCATCATCTTTGCTTAGTTTACATTTGGTTACCATAGGAGTACTAACCAATTTGGAATCATCCATCCCAAACTTCTTCAACAACTCTTTTACATACTTAGATTATGAAATGAATATCCCTTTATCAGTTTGATTCACTTGTAGACCAAGGAAGAAATTCAATTCACCAATCATGGACATCTCAAATTCTTTTTGCATCTCTTCAGCAAACCTCTTACACATGCCTTCATTTCCACAAAAAATGATATCATCAACATATACAACTACTATGAACATTTTGTTACCTTGCACTTTGAAGTAGAGATTGTTTTCAGGAGAGCCTTTGCTAAATCCTTGCTTTGTCAAGTATTTGTCCAATCTTGCATACCAAGCTCTGGGAGCTTGCTTCAGTCCATACAATGCCTTCTTCAACTTACAAACCATGTCCAGTTTGTTAGATAATTGAAACCCTTCAGGTTGTTCCATGTACACTTCTTCCTCCAATTCGCCATTCAGAAATGCTAACTTGACATCCATCTAATACACTTTGAAATCCTTGTGGGTAGAAAATGCCAAAAACATCCTAAAAGCTTCCATTCTAGCCACAAGGGAAAATGTTTCTTCAAAATCTATACCTTTAACTTGTGAAAATCCCTTGCATACAATTATTTCCTTATTCCTTACTACTTCTCCTCTTTCATTTAGCTTATTCTAGAACACCTATTTTGAACCAATTACATTCTTATTCACGGGTCTAGGGACTAGTTCCCATGTCCAATTCTTTTCTATCTGCAACAACTCTTCTTTCATAGATTTCATCCAACTCTCATCTTCACATGCTTCACTCATAGACTTAGGTTAAATTTTAGAAAGTAAACATATATTTACCTCACCTGCTACTTTACTTCTTGTCTTCACACCTTCACTTTTATCTCCAATTATCTATTCTTCCAGATGATTCTTCTATACATACTTAGGAGTCTTAATAGTAGGTTTTGGCTCATTCTCGTCTTCTTCTTCTTCTTCAGTTTGTTCTTCTTTCTCTTCTTCCTCCTTCTCCTTATTCTCCTTAGGTACATGTCCACAGATAGGATCATCAGGTTCAACTTCACTTATCTTAATAGGTCTTCGTATGTCTTCATCAACTTTCACATTAGCACTTTCAACAATCTTTCTCAATCTTTTATTGAAGCATCTAGATGCTTTGCTAGTAGTAGAGTATCCAAGAAAAAATCCTTCATCATGCCTAGCTTCAAAATTTCCAAGATTTTCATCATCTATTTTAATGTAGCATCTGCTTCCAAATACCAAGTACTTCACAGTAGGAGTCTTACTAGTCCATAACTCAAAAGGAGTCTTTGTGTTGTTGCTTCTAATCTGAACTCTATTAAGAACATAAATAGCAATGTGTATTAACTCTCTCTAGTACACATCTAGTATATTTGATTATTTCATCATGGTTCTTGCAGCTTCCTATATTGTCCTATTTTTCCTCTCAACAAATCCATCTTCACAAGCAAGTCTCTCCTTGCTTCACAACTTTCTACCTCACCTAGGTGTCTCCACTTTGCTCTCCCTAGTCTCTTGGAATTTCTCACTGCACCAACCTGCAAACAACCACACACACAAACCACAAACAAAATTCCTAGAGCATCTTCAAGATCTGATACCAAATTGATGCAGAGCAAGAGGATTCACAATTCAACATAAAGGGAACATATTTCACAATAATGGGCGTCAACTCACATACCCATCCCTCAAGGAAAATTGCATTCACAAATGCTTGATTTCAAGACACAAAAACAAATGTAAGGCATAAAAATTCTTGTAGAATCATAAAAAAAAATTAAACAATAGAAAATGACTGATTCAAAACCATTTCCCAACTTTGACAACTCAAAAAAGTGAACTTCTAAAAGTAGATTATTCAAATCAGCATTTAGGCCTATTTAGACCCCTCCAACAAGCAAATTTACATTTCCCAAGTAATTTCTCTTTGTTATGAATTCAAAAAAGTATAAATAGGTCTGAACAACATGATTAGACCATTTCCCAACCAGTACTCATGGTTTTACATCAAACTCACACATTGAACCCTCAATTTAGACTTCCAAACATGACTGTGTCAACAGGGCATTTAACTTACAAAGGAAACAAACTTGATTAAACACCAAACCATGACAAGGGAGGGTTCTACATAAATACCTACACAATTCCAAACCAATAACATAAAAGAAGGACTTTATAACCATGAACAAACTTCTTCAAAACCCTCTGTTTACTATGTTTTTCCAGAATTTTACTCAATTTCCAGATCTAGGGCTTCCTTGAAACGGCTCCAAACCAAACATTCAATGCCTAAAACTTTGGAATTTTTAAAAATACACATAAAACTCCTTACACACCAATTTTGAGGATATTTCAATTTTTAAAATAAGAGATGCAATTTTGAATGCTTGCTGCCCTATGTAAATCTGAACTTGACTGTTTCTACCAAAATGAGCATATATTTCTTAATATTCCATGAAATGACCTAAAACCAACACCAAAAGAAATATAACTCATTCCTCTATCCAACCATTTAATATTTTGTTCATTTGGAGGTCGTACCTTCTTGTACAATTTGCTGCAACATGACTGTTACAGAGAAATCTGGAAATTGCAGCCACAAAAACCTACATAACTTTCATTCTACTTCATGAAAATGAATGAAATAAAAATTAAAATTTAGTAGACACATAGTAATATAAAATAATATGAATTAACCTTGAAAATATTGAAGTATATATCCGTACAAGTCTCTGCAACTTCTGTTTTCTCATAAAAAATAAAAAAAATGGAGGTTTTCATTGATTTTCAATAACAAAACTTCAAATATCATTCCTCCTCCCTTTCCTTGAAGTAAAGGAGGTTTATTTATGCCTTCCCAATAATAAACTACTCCAACCAATTGACCAAAACCAACCTTATACCTACCATGACCCTTAAACTTCTCAATTTTCCTTTTTTTGCCAACTTTGCATTTTTGCAATTTTACAATATTTTCACATTTTGACACACTAACCTCTATAAGACCTCAAATACATGCAATATGGTATTGTATGAAATTACACATTCCTTTTACATGAATTTCTCCCTTCATATTGTTTTACAAGAAATTTTGCAACATTTAACACAACTTGCACCTTTTTTGCAAATATGACAAAAATTGACCAATTGACAACATTGACCACTCTACCTATGCAAACACCTATCAAATGACATTAACACATAAAATTGGTCTTGAGAGACCTTATTCAATGACCCCATAACACTCCTTACTCATTTTTTTATAATTAGGCTTCATGGAGTCTTGAAAACAAACTAGTGCTCCTGCACCACAACTACCCCATTCTGCTAAGGGGTTCTTGGAGCAGAAAACTGTCTCTTTATTCCATGTTGCTCACAGAATGTATTAAACTCACTAGAAGTGAATTCTCCACCTCTATCAGATCTCAAACACTTGATTTTCAAACTTACTTCATTTTCCACTCTTTCTTTGAACACTTTAAACCTATCCAGAGCCTGAGTCTTTTCTCTAGGAAAAGCAACCCATGTCATTCGAGTATAATCATCAATAAGAAGCATGAAATACCTGTCACCATTCAGGCTTCATGTTCTAGTCAGACCAAAAAGATCAGTCTGAACTAACTCCAACATTTTGGTAGTAGAATTCTCTTTTTCCTTAAAGTTGCATCTTGTATATTTACCCAATTGACAACTTCTACAAATAGTATTAGCAGGTCTTGTGACTCTAGGTAGCCCTCAGACAATTTCTTTTGAACTAATTTTGACCAGATTATCAAAATTTACATGTCCCATTCTTTGGTGCCATAACCAACTCTCACTGACTTGAGATACAAGGCATTGACCATCAAATCCCTTAAGCTAATAGATGTTTCCATGAGTTCTCCTTCCAGCAGCAACCATATCTCCATTTTTGGATCCTTTTCTGATTTCACAGGTATTATTCTAAAACACAACTTTAAAACCATTGCTACACATTTGACCAACACTCAAAAGGTTATGCCTCAAACCCTTCACATAATATACATCATCAGTGTTGTGCAATCCATCAAAACTAATTGAACCTTTCCCACAGATCTTAGCTCCTGAACCATCACCAAACATGACTAAACCACCATCATATTTTTCAAGTTTAGTGAACTTACTCTTATCTCTGGTCATGTGATTAGAACATCCACTATCAATTCTCCAGTAGTCTTTATCCTGTCTTGCATGAAAAGCGGTAACCAAAGTACCTTCCTTCCTATTCCTCTTATTCTTTAGAGCCTTCTTACTTGCACATTTTCTAGGGTTAGTAGATACAAATTTACTTTCCAAAGCTAAGAATAATCATTCACTATCATCAACCTCATTTTTAGATTCATCATCAGAGATTCCAGCTTCTTCTTTAACATAGTACAACTTCTTGTATTTCTTATCCTTCCTATCCTTATCTTTATAATCTTTGTTCTTCTTATGTACAGCTCTATTCAGACATCTTGAAGCATAATGACCAATATTACCACAAATGAAACATTTAAAGAGCAACAAACCTTTATACTTTCTGACACTTTTCTTCAACTTCCTGATGAAGTTCGCTTCCAACTCCTTTGAACCATCACTCTCTGGATCATCTTCAATCTTCATTTCCTTAAATGTCATTTCCATCTTTTCTTCCTTCTTTTCTTCTTTCTTGAACTTTCTCATCTCAAATGCTTGCAAGGTGTCGAACAACTGTTCTTTAGTATAATTCGTAGGATCATACATTTCCTCAATAACTGAGATCTTATCACTATAGCAATATGGTAGGGTGATTATGACCTTCTCAATAATATCTTCATCAGTTAGCTTTCCTCCTTGATTCTTAACTTCATTTGATGTCATCTCAACTCTCTGGAAATAACTTGTAAACTCTTCACCTTCTTCCATTTTGAAATTCTCAAATTTTTGCTTTGCTGCCAACTTCTTTATCAATTTTACTCTTTCATTTCCTTCATACAATTCTTCCAACTTCTTCCAAACATCATAAGCAATATCTAAAGAAATAACCTTAGTTTGCTTAGTTTTAGATAAAGCATTGTAAATAGCATACCTCACTTTCTCATTCTCCTCATAAGTAGAAACCTCATCTGTAGAAGTAGGACCATTCGCTAGAGGAGTATACTTCATCTTAATAGCCTTCCAAGTCTTGTAACCAAGAGAAACAATATATCCTCTCATGTGCACTTTCCAATCACTATAATCAGCTCCATCGAACATAGAGATCACCAACTTGTGTGCCATCGGATCTTCCTTAAGCGGTTAAGCTCTACACCAAGGAACCAAAGCTTTGATACCAATTGTTAAATAGGTGCATGACAACTGAGAGGGGGGGTGAATCAATTGTCACAAATTCAAACTTAAAAACTTCAACACTTATCAATTCAACAACCACACTATTCTATTATTAAGTATGAGCATGAAACAAAAATAATAGAAAGTAAATCAACATAATGAACACCAAATTTTTATGTGGAAAACCTAATGAGGGAAAAAACATGCTGAGGGTTAACTCACAATATAAAGAGATTTTAAAATGATATACAAAAGCTCACTACCAAGGGCTCACTGCCCAGAAGAGGAATCACTATCCAAATACAAAGGCTCACTACCTACAAAAAGGACTCACTTTCCAACAGGGAGGCTCGCTTCCTACAAATACAAAAGAGAAAAAAAGATCCACCACAACAATTAACACACATCCACAGCCTTAAATAAAGGATTGTAGAAACCTTTAGCTCACTACCTTCAGGAATCCAACACAATGAAGAACTGTTGCCTCAACTCACTCACACACACTTCCACTCTTATGATTTGTGGCTTACTTCATCACTTTGCATCACATAGTCATACAACTCTTCACAATTCAACTTGCATTTATACCATCTTCAACCTTAGAACCTTTCTCCAAGGTTGGCCACAAAAACTTTATTTCATGAATTCAAATTAGGTCGGAAACTCAACATTCCTGCGGTGGAAAGGAATGAGATTGACCAACAAAAAACTTAACCAAGACCAAAAAATAAAATGTCTCGAATCAACCATACATTTCCTTGATTAAATTTCATTCTTTGAATGAATTGTAAAAACCAGGTCGGCCAAACCTAATGAAAACACAAATGAACATTGATGTACATGCTTCCCAACAAGAAGATGACAATAGATGCCACAACATGCTTCATTATGCACAAGAATACATCTTAGATTACTTTAGATACATCCGTAGCAAGTGCAATACTCTTCAAACACTGAACACCTTCCACTAGTCCATCCGGACTATGCAAACACACACAACAACACTGAAACATCACTTCTGGAACACCAAACCTCAATCTTCTTTGCCAGAGCCCAAAGAACACCTTCACAAGACAAATCCTATATTTGTAAGATCTAAAAAAAAACAACGGAGGACTGCGGAGAAAAAACATTTCTCCCAGTCCATAGAAGACCAACTCTGCTAGAACAATTCACACACCGGTGAACGTAACTTTTACGTACCATAACACCAAAAACTAAAACTCAAAAGATATCACCACTAGACCATCATTATCAAACCTCCATATCTGTACAAGCATAGGATCAACATAGGAGAAATGTGGAGCACATATCGAAGCATATTTTGACCACATTCATCACTCTAACTTCTCTTCTTTATTAATTTTCTCAAAAGCACTAGGAAACACACGAATTCAACACATTTACAACTTCATAAAGATAGCTCCATGTACTCACAACATCTTAGTTGTTAGTGTAATTAAATTAATTATTACACTAGCATAAGTTAACTTAAGTCATATTTCATTTAGTCCTAGGTTGCATTTTTAATAAATCATTTAATAAATGGGATAATATTCCCTTCCTTGTTTGTAGAGATAAGATTCCTTCTAGAAGATGAGTTGTCCTTCTAGAAATTATCTCAACATTTAATAATCATCTAGATAGGGTTCACATGTTGTTAGATTATAACACTTGGCAACATCTCATGCATCGTAGGTTTTCTCTTCTTGCCTATATAATTAAGCATTTTGTTCATTTGTAACATATCATATCAATAGAATCTCTATTGTGCATGCCTAGTTGCAACACTTTCTTTGTGGTTGATTATCTTTCCTGGAAAAGGTCCTCCATTGAAGACTGCAGCTTCAGGGACCCTGTGCATCCATAATCTCAACATGGTATCAAAGCTTGTCCAGTGAAACATCAACCCTCAATCAAGAAAGTTGGTGTGCGAGATTCTTTACAGGCTGAAGGTTTCCATTGCAGGCTACTTGATTCCACCTGGGGACCAAGCTGATTTCTGAAGCAGATAGAGTCAGATCCGAGCTCACCATTGTCTTCAAAAGGCCTTGAAACCCTACGATCGCCTACCCAATCATCAAAATTGGATACATCAACCCGGGAGCATCAGAGGTATTTGGGTTTGCAAAATCAACTGGTACGATCCATACAAATTTGCAGTAAAAAAATCAATCCTGTTAGTTGTCCTCTAAGGCAAATGTTTTTTAGTAGCGGGCACTTTTTCGTTTCAAAAAAATCGAGCTTATTTTTGGTATTTTTATATAGTTGCAGAAAAAATATTTAGAGCGACCTTCAATTTAATCAATAGTCGGCAGCATATTTGTTTAATATGCGGCTAAATTTTTCCTCCATCGGCTATAATTGTTCGGTCGACATATAAATACAAGGGTTCAATTTTTTTTAATCATCGGCATTTTATTCTGCATATATCATATAGTCAGCATATACATTTCCTTTTTTGCAGATTTGATTTTATATTTATCAGATTTTTTTTAATTTCCATATTGAATATTCAAAAAAAGTATATATATTTGTTGGCTTTTTCAAAATAAATCTGTAGAAAGTGTTGTACTGTCGGCTATTCATTGCAGGGAGGTACATTTTTTGTCAGCCACATTAAGTTCTTTGGATGGTTTGCTGACCTCGTCTTCCATCGGTCCTCACATTCGTCGCCAGCCTTTCTCTTTGCTGGTCGGACTTCTTTCCTCCCGTTGGTCGCATTCAATTCTCCCGCCGACTGTCGTTGCTCGTGCCCACCAAAAAAGTTTTACCGTTGGTGTGGGTTCGTCGGCCTTATCCACTAGCTCTCAAGTATTTACCGCTAGACAGTCTATCTACCGCTGACTATGCCAAGTCAACCTGTACCTTCCTCTGCAGGTGGTCCTTATTAACTGTATAGGTGCATTTAGTCATTAATATAAATCTTTCACTCGGAATTTATCTTACAAGTTTTGCCGATGGTTTAGGGAGGTGTTTTTTTTGCCAAACACTTTAGCCCACGGTCACATCAAGGACCAAGGGCGGCATTTTTTTGCGCTCAGTGGCTTGATTTTTGCCCCTCGTTAGCCTGTGAAGTGCCTCATATAGGCCTTTTTTTGTTTTATTATAACCTTCACCCACGATGTCGAAAATCGACAAACGAGATACTGTCAGAAAAAGAATTCAGTCTACTTTCCAGTGGTGACATCCGTTCTATGAAATTTTTCTCATAGAAAATTCTACAATCAACTGAAGTCAACCCTCCACTTTGGACTCAACAACCAATATCTTCACATCAGATTGTCAAAATCTGGTGATTCCAGCAGTATTCGAGAGATATTTCAGAGCTTTTTTTTCATTAGTCCACTCACTTTCTTTGGTTTCAGCTCCAGGTATCTTTTATTGGTTTTTTGCAATTTGTTGCATTTTCCTAATTCCTGAGACATCCTAAAGCTTGAAGAAGAATTTCTTGATCTTGGAGGCATATTTTATGTTGCACATCATATTTGGAAGCTTCTATTTGCTGTTGAAGGTCATTTGTCTTTATTTTTGTGGAGAAAGTTCATTATGGGGCTTGCATTCTCTCCTTCTTTGGTTATGTTGCACAAGGGAAACTATTCACAATGGCGAGATGGGATCTACCATCATCTCCAATCACTTGATTTTTTGCCTCATCTGTATGGTATAGTTCCTCATCCAAGTGAAGGTATTCATAAGTTTTCTTGGAGTTGCAGTAGATACACTATTTTTGAGATCATTGAGATGCAAGTTGATTTTGATGTTTTGAATGCTATTGATCATTGTGATTGTCCTCATATCCTTTGGGATAAGCTTTGGGAGATCTATGGAGATTAAAACACTCCACCATTCCTCGATGGTCATGATTCAGAATGTCATTCTTCAGATCAGGTTCCCCATGATGCTATTGTTGTGCAGGAGGTTGACAAGGTTCCTTCAGGTGCTTCTTCTCCATCAGAGACTATTAGTATTCCTTCACAATCAATGATTCCTTGTCCAGATTCATTGATTGAGGCTTCCACCATCATCACTCATCAGGACACATTCAATTTTTCAGACTTGACATCACAAGATGGCTTCGTTTCAGGTATCACTGACTTGGCTACTTCTACAGATTTGGAGGACATTCTTGAGGGGATATCACTCCTCTATTCTGATCCCACTTTGGAGAGTTTTCTTGAGTCTCCTCATCCTTTTTTCTCAACCATGTTTTGGGATCCAGAGACCATCTTGGAGGCACTTGGTTTCTCTTTAGAGATTTCATATCTGAGACTTCTTCCCTGTCATTCCACTTAGGATTTGAGGTTTCTTCAGCATCTACTGTTGGATTGGCTTCAAGCTTCTTTCAGTGGTTTTGAGGACAATTCATTCAGGGAGGGCTATCAAGTCTCCATCATATCCATCATAGTCGTCACATCTCAGTCTTTGGATATTGTTCAACATTAGTTTATGCATCATCCTATTTTGTCACTCTCTTCATTGATTGTGGCATCTTCATCTTTAGGCAAGGAGACACATGAGAAAATTTTAAAGACATCATCCTCCTCCTTCATCCTTCCTTCCTTCAATTCCTATCCAGAATGGGAAGCCTCACTGCACTTGCACTTGGTTTTGTTTCTTCCGAAAGGGAGACAAGTTGTTTGTCGACATTGGATCTTGTTTTGTCTTCAGACACTTACCATTTTTGCAGGTGATCACATCTTCTGGGGGGGCTATATAGTCTCTCTCTTTCCCTCCGATGGGGGGGCTATTGTATTGTATCCATGTGACAGATGGTGTACTTGGGGGGTATTTGGGAGTCCTCCATCCTTCCCATCCTATCTCACATTTTTTTCTTTTTTCATCTCCTTTTTGGAGAGGGGTTTTCTTCCCACTGGGTTTTCCCCTTTTCTCTGGTTGTGGGATATTTTCTGCATCTATCATGTACATGGGTACCTAACTTGGCCTCGTAGTCGAGACCCATCATTGATCATCATCTCTGCATAATCATTGCATTTCCTCCCTAAGTTGAACTTATGTGGGGGTGTTAGTGTAATTAAATTAATTATTACACTAGCATAAGTTAACTTAGTTCATATTTCATTTAGTCCTAGGTTGCATTTTTAATAAATCATTTAATAAATTTGATAATATTCCCTTCCTTGTTTGTAGAGATAAAATTCCTTCTAGAAGATGAGTTGTCTTTCTAGAACTTATCTCAACATTTAATAATCATCTAGATAGGGTTCACATGTTGTCACATGTTGTTAGATTTTAACACTTGGCAACATCTCATGCATCTTAGGTTTTCTCTTCTTTCCTATATAATCAGGCATTTTGTTCATTTGTAACATATCATATCAATTAATCATATCAATAGAATCTCTATTGTGCATTCCTAGTTGCAACACTTTCTTTGTGGTTGATTATCTTTCCTGGAAAAGGTCCTCCATTGAAGACTGTAGCTTTAGGGACCGTGTGCATCCATAATCTCAACATTAGCAACATCTCAACTATACATGTACAGTCTGCAACATATTGAACTGTGTTGAAATCAATGAAAAAATTAATGACAACACCACCAAACTAGCTCATACTTGCAACAACTTGGACTGAGAAATGAAAATTCCTTTGTTGGTATAATTTACTTGTAGTCCAAGGAAGAAATTTAACTCACCAATCATAGACATATCAAATTCCTTTTGCATTTCATCTACAAATTTTCTGCACATATGATCATTTCCTCCAAAGATTATGTCATCAACATAAACCACAACAATCAACATTTGATCTGAGTGACTTATGTAGTATAAATTGTTGTCAGTAGATCCCTTTTGAAATCCTTGTCCAATCAAGTACTTGTCTAATCTTCCATACCAGGCTATGGGTGCCTGCTTCAATCCATATAGAGCTTTCTTCAACCTACAAACAACATCCGAGTCACTTTAAGACTTGAATCCTTCTGGATTCTCAATATAAACTTCTTTCTTTAGTTCTACATTCAAGAATGCAAATTTTACATCCATTTGATAAACTTTGAAATTCTTAAAAGCTACAAAGGCCAAGAATATACGGATTGCTTCCATCCAGGCAATAGGTGGATATGTTTCTTCAAAATCAATACCTTCTATCTGAGTGTAACCTTTGCAAACCAATCTTACCTTGTTTCTCACTACCTCTCTATTTTCATCTAGCTTGTTCTGGAATACCCACTTTATTCCAATTACATTTTTGTCTATAGGTCTGGGCACAAGTTCCCAAGTCTTATATTTCTCTATCTGATCAAGCTCTTCCTTCATTTCCTTCACCAAATTCTGATCATTGCATGCTTCTTCTACAGTCTTTGGCTTAGTTTTTGAGAGTAGACACAATAATACTTGCTCTTGAGCTGCTTTACTTCTTGTGGTGATTCTCTTAATCTTATCTCCAATGATCTAGTTTTCTTAGTGGTTTTTCTGCACATACCTTGGAGTTTTAGTTGTAGTTATCAAAGCCTCGGTTGTCTCTTCTTCTTCTTCTTCTTCTTTCTTATCTTTTTCTCCTTTGTCATCCAAGTCATATGATTCATATTCAATATACCTTTCAAGAATTCTTTGAACATCTTCATCTAATTTCACATTTACACTTTCAACAATCTTGTTCAGTCTCTTATTGTAACATTGGTACACTTTGCTTCTTGTATAGTAACCTAGAAATATGCCTTCATCAGCTCTACTATCGAACTTTCCAAGATTGTCCTCATCTCTCTGAATGTAGCATTTGCTTCCAATTTTTTTTGTGTACTTTACCGTGGGAGCTCTTCCATGCCATAGCTCATATGATGTCTTTCCATATTTCCTCTACAACAATACTCTATTAAGAGTGTATACTATTGTGTGTATTGCTTCTCTCCAGTAGATTTGTTGTAAAGCTACTTCCATGATCATTGTTCTAGCTATTTCCTTAACTGTCCGGTTCATTCTTTCTACTACACCATTCTGCTGAGGTATTCCAGGGGTAGATAGCTATCTTTTAATGCCATGTTTTTCATAGAATTTGTTGAATTCATCAGAAGTAAACTCTCCCCCTTTATCAGATCTTAGACACTTGATTCTTATTTCAACTTCATTCTCAACTCTTGCCTTGAAAATATTGAATTTTTCTAAAGCTTCTGATTTTTCTCTTAAAAATGCAACCCAAGTTAATCTAGAATAATCATCTATTAAGAGCATGAAATACCTCTCACCTTGTAGGCTTCTTGTTTTGGTCAAACCACATGGGTTAATGTGTACAAGGTCCAACAAACCGGTAGATGATTCTTCTTTTCTTCAAAACATTTCTCCAGTCTACTTTCCTTCTTGGCATCCCTTGCAAATATTGTTGTTTGGTTTGGTCAGTCTTGGAAAATCTCTGACTACTCTTGTTGAAATTATCCTTACCAAATTTTTGAAGTTGATGTGACACATCCTCCAGTGCCAGAGCCAACTGTCATTGGACTAGGAGAATAAGCATCTCTTTGTAGCTCCTTCCAGTTGATACATATTCCCACTTGTTCTTTTTCTAGCTGCAATAACGGTTCCAGATCTCTTTCGGATCTCACAACCATCATCCTAAAACACCACATTATAGCCATTTTCACACATTTTTCCAACACTCAGAAGATTATGATATAAACCCTTCACATAGTAAACATTGTTAGTGTTATACTTTCCATCAAATGTAATAGAACCAATTCCAACAATTTGTGATATTTTATCATCTTCGAATCTAATAGAACCTCCATCATATTTCTCAAGCTTTAAAAACTTACTTTTATCATTGGTCATATGATTCAAACATCCACTATCAATCAGCCATTCATCTTTGTTTATTTTAACAAACAATGCATCTTCAGTGCTATCATCAGATTTCAGACAAATATTAGAGATATCAAATCTAGGTTCATCCTTTTCCACCAAAAATAAACAATCCTCATGATCTGATTCATCATTTGAAATTCCAACATTCTCATTGACATAATAGGCCTTCTTTATTGATCTTCTTAAACTTTTATCTTGATCCTTTTTTTGGAAACTTAGTTGCTAAATGATCAATCTTTCCACATCTAAAACATTTAAGAGGTAACATACCTTTGTACTTGTTGATACCTTTCTTCAACTTCCTTGTGAAGTTTTCTTCCAACTCTTTTGAACTTTCATCATCTGGATCTTCTTCTATCTTTGTGGCTTTGAAGGTTGTTTTAGATTTCTCATTTTATTTTCCAAATTTCCTCATCTCAAGTGCACTTAAGGTGCCAAATAGTTTCTCTCTGGTGAATTTATTTGGATCATAAACTTCCTCAATGGTTGAGATCTTGTCACTTTAACTCTCCAGTAAGGTCATTAGAATCTTCTCCATTATATATTCATCTATCAGAGTCCCTCCTTGATTTTTGAATTCATTTACTACACTGTCAATTCTCTAAATGTAGCTTGCTATATCCTCACCTTCTTCCATTATCAAGTTTTCATATTTGTGCTTAGCTATAAGCTTCTTTGATAATTTGACTCTATCATTTCCTTCATAGATTTCTTTCAAATTTTCCCAAAATTCATAAGCAGTTCCCAATGAAATAACTTTTGTTAACTCAATCTTAGAAAAACCACTAAATATTACATACCTTGCTTTTTCATTCTCTTCATAGGCTGAAATCTCATCTGCAGTAGAAACGCCTTTTGATGGTTCAACATATTTTGTCTCAACAACTTTCTAAGTGTTGTAGCCTAGAGAGATCAGGTAACCTCTCATATGCACTTTCCATAAACTATAATCAGATCTGTCAAATATAGGAATTTTCAGTTTGTGCACCATCGGATCTACCCCAAGCGCTTAAGCTCTTCTTCAAGGAACCAAAGCTATGATACCAATTGTTGAACAATATGGATAACTGAGAGGGTAGGTGAATCAATTATTATAAGACAATTTTCTTGACTTTAATTAATTTGGAGAAAACTTAAATCAATCAAATATTACTGAACATGAAAGCATAAAACAACACCAAGCACAACGAACACCAGAATTTACGTGGAAACCCAAAAAGGAAAAAACCGCAAAGAATAATAATTCTCAATTATAAATCATCGGTTAAGGTGATTTTTACAAAGGCTCACTAACGGTTGGGCTCATTTCCTGACTATTATAGCCAAAGATATAAAGGCTCATTGCCAACAGAAAATGACTCATTTCCAGAAGAATGATGAAAGGAAATCCACCACTGAAATTATTATCACAAACAATGAAACTTGATATAATTTCTCTATTTGCTGCCTCCAGTCATGTAGTCTCGCATACTTCACAATGTCTAGACTTTTATATTTGTATTCATCACACTTGATTTCATTGGACAAAATCAACTCTTACTTATACCATTCCATGCCGTCACAATCTCCTAGGTCAGCCATACACAATGTCTTCATAGTCTTCTAAGTCATCCAAATACAATTTGAATTAGGTAGCCACAAAATCATTCCTGCGGTGAAAAGGAATGAAAATTGGACCACAAAAAACCTCCTTGCTCAAGTCAACACATTACAATGATATTTAGAAATAGAATAGACATGTTACAATGCAAAAAATGTTTTGGGGTACACTAACCGATTTCTAGATCAGTCCAGACCCAAAAGAATGTGTCTCATTATGTTGCAATATGAATGGGACTAGGACAAGCATGACCAAATGATATATCATCACAACACAACATCCATAGCTTGTCAATCCGGATTACCAAAGTATCAAAATTAATCAACCAAGATATGTTGACATCAATGACAACCATTAATGACAAAAATCAACATCACATTCTAATAGAGGTATCCAATGATTTTGTGGAAGCATTAAAATTCCCAATTTGACCCTCTCTCATGGATCTTAGAAGCATGAGGTCCAAAGGGGGTATCTCATTGGTAAGAAATAATAAGCTTAAGGATCCATGTCATGACAAGGGAAAGGCTACATAAGGTGGTCTGTCTCACTTTTATTCTCTTTGGAAGTGAAATTTATTCTCCCTCTAATAGAAAATGATAGTTGTGTAGTATGTGTCATATCCCTTTTCTTTGTAACTCATGCAATGGATAAAAATTCCTGTCATCACTCCCATGATTTCTATGTTCCCATTTCACATGCAGACCCTTCCCCTTCTTCTCCCAAATATTAACCTGAGTCCCCCATGGATCTTGAGTGTGAAGGCACAACAAGGATAATGAGTAAAAGTGGTTGCAGTGGTCAGTTTATCCTCTTATCATGAATCCCTTCTCAAGTCCACTTCTCTCTCTATTTTCATCAAGATGTAGGACTTCCCTCTACTCCTTTTGACTATCCCTCACTTTGATGGAGCTCCTTATTAGAAATTTAGATTTTTCAATGACACCATGTCTTATTGCTAACCTTAACCTTCAAACCTATATTTTCCTACAAATGTGTATTATCCTTCTCCACCTACCACCCCACATGAGGAGAGTACCGTTAACACACAAAAGGATAATATGGCTCGCCATAGGCTACCACCTATCACTACCATCCATCCCATTACTATTGAAATTGAATCATGTGGATGTCCATTAGGGAAAGTGATAAGGGATCCAACAACCACCATTAATGTTGTAGATAGGGTTTTAACCCTAAAAGGACTCCTCACCATAATTTCTAAGGAAAGTTGTAGGTTGTAGGTAACCTATTGTAAGAGTTGGTATAGAATACTCTACACCATGCAAGATTTGGTTGAAGATTATAGCTACTCAAGATCTAGGAACGTCATGAAAGAACACGAGTGATCAACTATGAGAGAATAATGCTATTCTATCAAATGATGCAAATGATTGATTATGATTGTATGATTGTTACATGAGACCAGATTGGTTATATAGCCAAGGTAAGAGACATAGGATTAGACATAATCGTGACAAGTGTCTTAATTTTATCATAAAAAAATAATATTAAATGACCCAGGACATTATCATTAAATTTCAAAAGATAAGATAAGATCTTATGACAACTAACAACCTTCTAGAAAGATTCCCTAGGACCTAAGTAAACTTAACATGTAAATATGACCCACTAATGAGCTAGTTATGTAAAATACCTATTTACACCAACACCCCCCCTTAAGTGCAACCTAGGGAGTAGATTATTATGCAAATGATGCAAATATTCAAGTATGGGTCCCGACTATGAGGCCGTGTTAGGTAACCATGTAAAAATGTAATCTCTCACAAATGGAGAAAAGGAGAAAACCCAATGGGAAAAAATTATCCCCAAAAGAGAGATGAATTTTTTTCTCATTTATGAATGAGAAGTTAAAAACCCCATGCAAGGAAAAATATACCCCTCATAAGAGAGAATAAGAGAGACCATGCAATCCCCCTCAATGTTGAGTCTCCTAAAATGATGGTAGATGCTTGACATTGAATGTTGAAGATGATCTAAGACTGGTGAACAACATTCCTCGCCTTAGGAAGAAACAAAACCAAGATGGTATGAAAGATGTCTTCCCATTCTTGAAAGGAATATGAGGGAAGAAAGATGATGTTTTATGTCTCTGAATGATGCTCAAGTGTCTCCATGTCGATGCTGAACGTTGTCACACTCCAAATAGGCATTGTAGGTCACACTACAAAATATGGCAATCTATATTGCAGAACACAATCCAAAGACAAATATACTTCCTCTGAAGACAAATAATCCTCCTTCAAATGTTTTCCAAAATAATCCACACTCATTTCAAGTTACCAAAAATGATCATGTAGATAATGAACAAGAGGGTCAAAGTGTTCCCTCACAATTTAATTGAAGAAGGATCATCTCCATCCAAAAGAAGATGAATACAATCAATGGTGTCTCCCAGATATGAAATGTGGTACTCTATAAATAAACTAGAAATTTTTGGAAAGTACTCATCCCAAGTAGCCATCTTTGGAAGACAAAAAATGTACTACTACATGGAATCATAAGGAGACATAACTATGGAAACACAAGCATCATCAAATACAATAGTAGATGAAGGATATTGAATATCAATACATGTCACTAGATCCATAGTAGATGAAAGTATACCAAGATTCAAAATGACCATACTAAATGTCCTACAAAGTTTCCACACTAGATGCTTGAATGTGAACATCTATAGAAGGAAAAATAGGAGAAAAATGTGAGGTGTAGACTCGATATTGGCGATTAACCTCCCTAATAGAAACTCTATCTCTGCTATGAAAATCCTAGATTATCATAGAAATGATATTGGATAAAAATTAAGGTACACAAAGAACATAATTAAATTCTCTTTCATCCATGTAATGGATCCCTTCCCACAAATACACATATATATGTTGTATTCATTAGGATGTGGGGTGATGAACAAGACTCAAATGAACTGAACATACGCTTGGATGAAGCGATGTGCTATGTGGCGCCTAAATCAAGTATCCACCTCTCTAACTCATAATTTGCAATTGAATTAAGTGCATTCCCATCATATCTATTAGAATTTGATGAAGAAGAAGAAGATGAACTTTTTGACGTTAAAGGAAAATTTATTTGATGCTTCTTATTTGATACTTCAACTCATCAAGTTTGTTTGAATAACATTGATGTTCATCATACCCTATTTTCTTGCAATATTCATATGTAGGATTTTCCTTCTTAGATGATTCTCGTTTAAACAGAGATGGTTCATATTCTTTATGCAACTTTTTCTATTTCTTCTTTTTCTTCTTATCAAGATTCTTTGATTCTTTACGTTCCTTAGGATCACTAGCCAACAATGCTTGTGACTTAGAATACTTGATTAAACCCATATGAATTAACTTTGCTTCCTCTTGGATTAAGATATTTGAAAAGTTATAAAACTTAGTATCAACATATGATGCTTCCATAAAAAATTGATGGGAAAGAAAGAAAAAAAAACACTGAATACTCAAGACCAAGCTTTGATAACACATTTAGAATCAATTGTAAATCCTCTTTATCAATTTTGCAATATTTAAGCTATGTTCTTAGTTTCTTAATATTGGAGATGTAGTCTTGGATGTGGTCAAAAAAATTAGGATCAAGATTCACCAAATCATTATCAATCTGATATCCCCTAATCTTATAAATTTTACCATACAAATTCCCAAAATTTTGCCAAGCCTCTTTAGGCTTTTTGCATGATTCAACATGAAATTGTAAATTAAATGAGACTAATGAGAATATGCATCCAAGTGTTTTATCACAATCAAGCTCCCATTTTTCCAATTCTTTGGCATCAGTAGGTTGAGGAATGGTTTCCTTTAGATAGCCTAGACAACCCTTTCCCATGAGATAATTTAATACTGATTTTCTCTATGAAGCATAATTATATGGAGTTAGGAGTTAAATTTGATATTTCACTATTGCAAGAACACACAACAAGAAAAATAAATAATTCAACCACTGCAAGATTACCCACCCAAATTACTCAATCAAGAAATACCTCCAACAATATATGATTTGTCACTTTATGCTTAGTGTAATTATAAGTGACATTTGCCAAAAACAATGAAGTGGACTTGATCTTAGTGCTCATAGATACCAAATTTAGCCAAAAGCTCAAAGTAAAATTTTGATATAGAATGGGATTAACATGATTAAACCATTTTAAATTACATGATAAATTTTGCACTTTCAAAAAAATTGCACCCAAAAATGTTACTATAGGAGTGAGAATAGAGCCTCCAAAGTTCCCAAAATGGGAATGACTCAATAACACTTGTGAGAATTTACAACTTCTAGAAAAAGAGGCACCAAAATAAAAAACAAATTGCACCACTACAAATAGCATGAAATTCTACCCCAAATAAAAAAATTTCTTGAAAAAGGAGCATGTATGGTCCATATTTTCCCTTCTAAATTTTTCCTTCAAAATCAAAAACTGCATCCATGAGGGGGGCAGGATTGGGGGAAAAATGATGATGTCATTACCAACACAATTTATATGTTAATAGATAACAAGATCAAATTTGATGACCTGGTGGCTATTGTAGGTCGACACAGGTCTGTTGGAATATTCCTTTTCACGTTGGTAAAATATTTCTTCAACTAACATAATATTCTTCTTTTAAAAATCTTAATTTCCAGGTTATGGGATTCTAGCCTCCTACTGAGTAGGCAGTAGGGATAAGTGGAGCATGAATGGCAGTGGCATCGTGTCATGTGGCATGATGAAAATGGTTGGGTACACCATGGGACTATTGTGTAGTACTCATAAATGCTCTGAACACATCTATTTTTTTACTTTTTAAATAAAATTTCCTCAAAAAAATTAGAAAAACTAGAAAAAATTATTATTTTTAACTACTACTACAGATTTGTATGTAGATAGTATCATGACTTGTACTACATTTTTTATAACCATACGACCAATGAGGGAAAAAAATCTCTGAGGGCTTGGGGAAAGTGCTCAGGTTTTGATGATTTGATAGTCAATCTTGGGTTTTTGGGCCTCTTGAATGCAATGGCAGGGTCTATTTTGACCCAAACTGCTCCAAAATTACAATGACCACCTAAATTTGGAAACCACTTTTTATATTCAAACCCTCATATGTTCGATTTGGATGAAACAAAAGGAAAAAATAACTTTCCCAAACCCTTTGAACTCAATGGTGAACTTAGATCTACACCAACAAGCTCTTATTTGAACCTACAATATCTCTCAATAAAGACTAGCAAGAAGAAATACCACAAGCTCTGACACCATGTAAGAGTTGGTATAGAATACTCTCACCATGTGATATTTGGCAAAGAGATTATAGCCACCACAATCTAGGAACTTCAAGAAAGTACAAGAGAGATCAACTATGAGAGAATAATGTTATTCTATCAAAGGATGCAAATGATAGATTATGATTGTATGATTTTTACATGAGACCACCTTGCTACAAAGCCAAGGTGAGGAATAGGACTATACAGGATCATGAAAAGTGTCTTAATCCTAATGTTATGAAATCACTAATGCTAAATTACCTTCATGAAATGTCAAAAGATAAGATAAGATCTTATGATAGCTAACAACCTTCTAGAAAGATTCCCTAGGACCTAAGTAAACATAACATGTAAATATGACCCACTAATAAACTAGTAAGGCAAAAACCTATTTACACTAAAACCTACTTCCACACCTTGTAAGACTGTTTTCACATAGGAGGATGTCATGGTTGGATTGATACGAAAGAAAATAGTGAGTTACTAGTATGGTAAGTTATTCCCATGTATCAAACCCATGACAAAGGCCCTTGTGGGGATTTTGATTCTCTCTTCAAGAATCTTAAGGTTGAAAATATGGATGGAAAAGACATATTTAAATAAACCAATGAAAAATAATCCCAAAATCACAATGATAAATTTTTCTAGCATCTAGGTTTGAGAATGAAAACTCGTGGATCTAGGAGATCAAGGGGTGAAAACCCCATATTGTTGCAAGAATGGAAAGAGGAATGAAAGTGTTTTCATTGATGTCAACTAGTCAGTTGGTTATCCACTAGTTGCTATTGACTGTATATGTTGAAGATATTGAGAAAATTGTATTAAAAGAAGATTACAGGTATTCAAGTATTGAGGATGATGATTCGGGACTATTGAACTATGTTTTTCTGTGTTCTGGTTGAGGTTTGGGAGAATTGTTGTTGGTTCGTATTTCTCTTTAATGAAGTCTTATGACTTTTGGTTCTAGAGTTGTGTTGCCTTAGTTCTATTAAAGATGGTTTCAACATTTGGAAGTATCGAGCTTAATTGATCTATGTGTTTTACACTGGTTTGACCAACACCATGTCAAGAACTATCTTCAAAGTTGATGAAGCATGTTAGATCTATTATGGGTCCCAGTGAAGTGTGTGTTTGGGTTGCCCTCATTCTAATTCCACCCTAGGATGTTTGGTGCTGATCTAATTTGAATTTGAAGTTGGATGGCAAAATTTGTATCTTTTTCAAGGTTGGAGATAGTATAAATACATAATGTGCTAGCAATGAAAATTGTACATAAGAAAAGAAGGAAGATAAGTGAAAGAGAATATGAGACTTTGATGTTATTCTAAAAGTGTGTGATTTATGTGTGTGGTTGATCAATGCAAAGCTTAACATTGAGTTTTTGGATGCAATGAGCAGAAGGAAAACTCTGTCATTCATGCAAGTTGATAAGTGATTGTAGTGGAATCCTTTGTTGCATTAGGATTGTTATCTCTCTATAACAATTCTTCTTTGTCTTCTTTGTATCTCTGTGGTAGTGAGCCCTCTGGGTTGTATCACTATGGATAGTGAGTCCAGACAGTGAGTCCTTATTTTAGGTAGTGATCCTTTTTGTAATCGGTTTTGGTATTCTCTATAGTGTGAGTTAATCCTCACCATGGTTTTTTTCTCATTGGGTTTTCCACATAAATCTGGTGTTATTGTGTTTGTGCATTGGCATTTGATAATTAATCAGTTAATCAATTTTTGTGTTATTTATGGTAATTAAATTTAAGGTTATAATCTATGACAACTAATTCACCCCCCTCTTAGTTGTCCTATCCAACAATTGGTATCAGAGCTTGGTTCCTTGGTGAAGAGATTAACCGCTTGAGGAAGGTCCAGGATGGCTAGCAAAATGGTCTTTGATTATCCGAGGTCTGATGAAACTAATTATGGTATCTAGAAAGTATTGATGGAATAATATTTGGAGTATTGCAGATATGATGGAGAGAAAGCTTACAAGAATCCTTACACTCCTCCTGCTAATGGTACGAGTACACCTGAAGAAATTAGAGCACATGAAACGAATAATAAGGAAAAGTTCATATTGAATAATAGTTTGGTACATTTCAAGTTGATCAAGGTTTAGAATTTGAAGATAGATAAGGAAGTTTGGGATGCTTTAGAAATAGCACACGATGGTGATGAGAGGGTAAAAGAGGAAAAAATACAAAATTTGGAAACACAATTTGATCTTATACATATGTCCAAAGATGAGAATGTTAAAGCCTATGTACAGAGATTGGATGAGGTAGGGGCTGGAATGCAATCTCTTGGGGCGTACTATAGATGAAACTAGAATTGTAAAGAAGATTCTCAGAACTCTTCCCAATGCTTACAGTGAAAAGGTGAGTGCTATTGAGCAGACTATAGATTATAAGACTTGTACTAAGGATCTGCTGCTAGGATTTTTGACATCTTATGAGATGAGGAAGCCGAATCTAAGAAGTGGAGGAAAAATAGAGACCACTTTTAAAGCTACAAAAGCTAAAGATCTAGATGAAGAAAAAATTGATGAAATCAAGGCTAACTTTGTATGAAGAATGAGAAAAGGCTCTAGTAAATATGAAGGTAAATTTCCCTTTAAGTGCTTTAGTTGTGGAGAAATTGGTCACTATGTTGCAAAGTGTCTGAAAAGAGCTAAAAAGAATAAACAAAGACATGAGAAAGAAAAGAAAGGAAAGAAGATTAACAAAGCTTACTATGTTAATGAGAATGCTAGTATTTTAGGTGAAGATTTAGAATATGAAGATCCATATGAAAATGAATGCTTGTTCTTGGCAATTAAGGATGAACCTACTTCTACTAATTCAGAAAAATAGTCAAAGGAAAGTCCTCCGGAGAAGGAGAAGGAGAAAAATGAAGGTACGGTTATCTCTTCCCTACATGCTAAACAAGAAAAGAATTTTTGGGTAGTTGATAGTGGTTTCTCACATCACTTGACTGGTGACAAGAGTAAGTTTGTGAAACTTGAGAAATATGATGGAGGTCTGGTTATGTTTGGAGATGATACTGGTGCTAAAATATGTGGGATAGGTTCAATAAGTTTTGATGGAAAGCATCATACTGATGATGTTTACTATGTTAAGGGTTTAAGGCATAATCTGTTGAGCGTTGGTCAAATTTGTAGATAAGGATATGATCTTTTGTTTAAGGATGAGAAATATGAAATCTAGAAAAATGATCTGGAACATTGATTGCTACAGGAAAGAAATATGAAGGGAATATTTATCAGCTTAAAGATGTTGATGGACAATGTTTTATGACTCAGATAAATGACAGTTGGTTATGACATAGGAGAATGTGTCACATGAATTTTGATAGCTTGGAAAGGATTAGTATTGTTCAGGCTATGAGAGATCTATCTAGAATTACAAAGCCTGTAAATGCTATCTACATGAATTGTCAGTTCGGGAAGCAAACAAGAAATCATTACAAATCAAGAGAACAATCTACTACTGGATTACTGGATTTGGTTCATACAGATCTTTGTGGTCCTATGAGAGTGCGAAGTCTACTTGGTGAAAGGTAATTTATGCTTCTAGTTGATGATTATTCTAGATATACATGAGTTACATTTCTAAGAGAGAAATCAGATGCATTAGATAGATTCAAGGCATTCAAGTCTATGGTTGAAAATGAAGTGAAATTGAAGATAAAATGCTTGAGATCTGGCATAGGTGGAGAATTCACCTCCCATGAGTTCAATATGTTTTGTGAAGTGCATGGAATAAAGAGACAATTGTCTGCTCTAAGAACCCCTCAACAAAATGGAGTTTTTGAAAGGAAAAATAGACTAGTTCAAGAAGTTGCTAGGTCAATGATCACTGAAGCCAAATTACTGGAAATTTACTGGAAAGAATTTATTCACACTATTGTATATGTATTCAATCGAGTTTAGGAAAGAGCAAAAAATACAAAGACTCCCTATGAGCTATGGCATGGAAGAATTCCTACAATTAAATATTTCAAGGTATTCGGAAGAAAATGCTATATCAGAAGAGATGAGGAAACTTTGGGAAAGTTTTATGCAAGAAGTGATGAAGGAATATTTCTTGGATACTCTACTAAAATCAAGGCATGCAAATGTTTCAACAAAAGATTTAGGAAAATTATAGAAAGCTTGAATGTGAAGGTTGATGAAACAATGAAGAATTCTATTGATATTGATGGATATGTGTCTAATGAACATGACTATGCAAAAATAGAAGAAAGTATGGAAGAACAGGATAAAGATGAGCATAAAAAGCAGGTTGAACAAAATGAAAGAGAAGAAGATACTATGGTGATGTCCCCTAGGATACCGAAATATGTACCTAGGAATCATTCAGAAAGTCAGATTATTGGAGACAAGACAAAGGGTGTGTTAACTAGAAGCAAAGTTGTTGCTAAAGTAAATTTGTGCTTATTCTTTGAGATTGAGCAAAAGTCAGTAAGTGAATCCTATGAGGATAAACATTGGAAGGAAGCAATGAAAGAAGAACTTTTGCAGATTGAGAAGAATCAAACTTAGGAATTGGTCCCAAGACCGATAGACAAAAATATCATTGGATCAAAATGGGTATTTAGAAATAAGCTAAATGAGAATGGGAAAGTTGTTAGAAACAAAGCAAGGATTGTGTGTAAAGGCTACTCACAAGTGGAAGGTGTAGATTTTCAAGATACTTTTACCCTAGTAGCAAGAATGAAGCTATAAGGATGTTCTTGGCATTAGCTACTTATACATATTTCAAAGTTTATCAAATGGATGTCAAGTCAACATTTTTCAATGGTGAACTAGATGAAGAGGTCTACATGGAACAACCAGAAGGATTTCAGTTAACAAATCAACCAGATATGGTGTGCAGATTGAAGAAAGCTTTATATGGATTGAAGCAAGCTCCTAGAGCCTGGTATGCAAGGCTAGATAAGTACTTGAGTCACCAAGGATTTAACAAAGGTATGACAAATAGTAATTTGTATTTCATGATTGAAAATGAAAAAATATTGATTGTAGTTGTATATGTCAATGACATTATCTTTGGAGGAAATGAAAAGATGTGTAAGATGTTTGTAGAAGAGATGTAGAAAGAATTTGAAATTTTTATGTTTGGCGAGATGAATTTCTTTCTTGTGCTACAGATTAATCAAATAGAGAAAGGAATTTTCATTTCACATTCTAAGTATGTGAGAGAGATGTTGAAATTTTTTGGGATGGACGGTTCCAAACCGGTAGGTACTCCTATGGTGACTGGTTGCAAGTTGGGTAAAGATGATGATTCACCTAAGGCTGATCAGAGAAAGTATAGATCTATGATTGGTGGACTATTGTATTTGACTGGTACTAGACTAGATATTATGCATGCAATTTGTCTTGTAACTAGGTTTCAAGAAGATCCGAAGGAAAAAAATGTTACTGCAGTTAAAAGAATATTTAAATATTCGAATGGCACTCCAGATTATGGATTATGGTATCCTAAAGAGACTGAATTTACACTTAGTGCTTATACAGATGCAGATTGGGTCGGAAGAATAGATGACAAAAAGAGTAAAAGTGGTGGTGCATTCTTTCTTGGATGTAGATTGGTGGCATGGTTGAGTAAGAAGCAAGATTCAGTCTCTTTTTCTACTACTAAAGTTGAGTATATTGTTGTTGCATATTTTTGTACATAAGTTTTATGGATGAAACAAACATTGAAGGATATCACAATGCTATATGATGATCATATTTCTATCTTCTGTGATAATACAAGTGCAATTACCATTTCGAAGAATCCTGTAATGCACTCAAGAATGAAGCATATATCTACCAAGTAGCATTTTTTAAGAGAGAAGGTCATGGAGAATGAAGTCAAGCTTGAGTATGTTTCAACAAAGGATCAAATTTTGGATATATTTACAGAAGCCCTTCCTAACAATACTTTTGAGTATCTCTGGGATAAGCTAGGCGTTATTGCCCCTATTTTTATAAACTAAGATGTATTTGGAGACGCATCAATCTGGTGGATTCATTGTTCTATCTTTTTGGACTGATGTTTTTGGTGGCTACCTCTTTAGGGGAGCAGGTAGTTTTAAGTGTTGTCATTATGAGTATTATGTTTTCATGTCAAAGGAAGTTTGAAAGAACATATCTTTTTCCTTTGAAATTTATGTCAAAGGGGGAGAGAGAGCATGTGAAAAAGGGAGAGAGAGAGTATATGAAAAATGAAAGAGAGATAATGAGAAGGAAAGAAAGCTAATAAGAGAAAGCAGGTGGTGCAGGGGCACCTAGGTCATAGTGTGAAAAGGTTGCTAAATGTTGGTTTTTAAGTTGTTAAGTTAATTTTGGAATGTAATAAGGTATAAAATACCATGTATTAGGTTCTTAGGGTGTTTTGAGTCACTTTGAGTCAATCTGGTAAATATTGCAAAAAGTTACTATGCAACTTTGCAATTTTTTGCATTTTGTGGAAGTTGAAAGGTCATATTGTGTTTTTGGTGGGAAAATCAGTTTGGAATGGTTTGATTTGGTGTGTGTATGTTTAAAAATCCTTTGTGTATGTTTTGGAAAGGTTGGTTGATGTAAAAATTTGAAATTGAAATACATATACTATGTTTTTCCTATGTTTTAAGAGAATTTTCTGCTCCAAAGTGTTGTATAGCCTTGTATGGCTTGTAGGTGCACATTTGTGAATTGTAGTTTATGAATGGATGAATTATCTCTCATTTTCACTTTGTCTCATAATATTTCATTAAGATTTGTGGATTTTATAGTAGTTTTTCTAAAACTGGTTTTGAAAACCCAGTTTTGAGGGTTTGAGAGGAGAAAAAATGAAGTTTTAACCCATTCCACCAATGAAATGGTATGATAATTGGTGGAATAGGTGTATATGGGTAGGTTTTTTCATCCATGAAGTGGACAGAGTATGGGATGGTTTTAAGTATAAGTCTGAGTGATGCCCTAGTTGATTGTCTTCATGTTTTAAGCAAAGAATGATGCATAGATGGTAGGGTTTCTATAGAAACATTTTTGGAAGGTGTTGTAATGCTTGGAAATGTTTGTGTAGACTTTATTTGACATGTTTTATTTTTTGGTTTGGGGGTTGAAGCCTGAAAGTTGAAAACCATATAGAGACCTAGTTGTTTCAAGCCTAATTTGGCCTATTTCAAGGCGTAGCAACAATTTTTTGGCCATTGTGTTCCAAAGTAACCCCACCTACATTTAAGAGATTTTAGAAGGTCTTAATGGGTATCCAAATCAATTTTTAGATCATGGGTTTGAGTTGTATTTTGCAAAATATGTCACAAAAACCTCATTTGCTTCCCTCATTAAAGCATAGGGAAGATTGTGAGAAAAATCATTTGTTTGAAGTGTTAGGGTTTTGGATTTGCAAAGTTCATTGAGATTGTGTAAGTTTTAAGTATCCCACCCTTCTCTACATCAAATTGGTATTAGAGCCAGGTTTTGATATTTTGAAGGAAAAAGGTTGAAGTTTGAAGAAGGAAAAGTTGCAATTTCAAAGGAAAGATGCCTCCAAAGGGTAGTGCAGTCATTGTTAGGTAAATAAGAATGATGAAGGAGTCTCAAGAAGCTATTCTATCTAGACTTGAAAAATTGGAAACAAACCAAAGAAGAGGTAAGGCCACTGAAGATGAGAGTGACCGAGAGGAAGAGGAAGAGGGTGAGAATGAAAACCCTCCAAGAGGAGTCCAAGGTGATGATGAGTTGGACCCTGATGAAAAAAGGATGGTTAAGATGATGAAAGTTGTCAAAGGAGATGATTTTGAGGTTAAAATGGAATTTCCAATGTATAGTGGGAAAATGGATGGTGAATAAGTGTTGGACTGGATTGATGCACTAGACAACTACTTTGAGTACAAGGAGGTAGCAGAAGAACAAAAGGTAAAGTTTACAAAAACTAAATTGAAAGGCCTTTCCCTAACTTGGTGGAACTATGTATAGGAAGAAAGATTGAAGAAGGAAAAATAAAAAATAAATTCATGGGGTAGGATGGTGTCTAAGGTGAATATCCAGTTCTTGCCCAGTGACCACGCAATACAAACTTTTAGAAAGTTGCAAAACCTTAAAAAAAAGGAGATGGATGTTATGGCCTATACAGAGGAATTTCATAAGTTGAGCCTTAGAGTAGGTCATGTTGAGGATGAAGTTGAGAAGATAGCAAGATATATGAATGCGTTAAGGTTCAATATTTAGGATGAATTTATTCTGTCCACCCTTAGAATGGTGGAAGAATGTTTTCAATTGGTTGTTAGAGCAAAAGAAAAGTTGAAGAGAAGGAAAGAGAGACAAGGTAGAGGTAGAGGCAACAATGCTAGAGGAAGAGGTTCAATTTCTACTCCAAAGCAGTCCTATGAGAATCAAGAAGATGCAAACAAAGGTCAAGAACAAGTTGTTGATTAGAGAGGTGGATTAGAGGCAGTGGATCAGGTTTTAGAGGAAAATTTGGTGGAAAAGGTAGAGGTTCAAATACCTTCTCTGGAAGATGTTATCATTGCAATCAATTTTACCATCAAGCATGGAAGTGCCCGGAGAAACAAGCTTCTCCTTCACATGGTGGTGAAAAGAGAGTTCAATTGGTGAAAGAAGATGATAATGGGAATGTAAACTCTCCAATGCGATATGCTGCTCTAGAAGTTGGAGAATCACTAATGGTCAGGAGAACACTCATCAAGGCATCAAAGGAAAAGGAGCCATCACAAAGAAGAACACTTTTCAAGACAACTTGCAAGTGCATGGGTAAGGTATGTAAGGTTGTAATTGATTTAGGTAGTACTGATAATATGGTGTCCATTGAAATGGTTGAGAAACTGAAATTTCCTAGAATATCACATGATACTCCCTATAAGTGTCTTGGTTGAATGAGGGTCAATTTTTTTTGGTTAATGAGCAAGCTTGGGTTGAGTTCAATATAGGTGTATATAAGGAAAAAATTCTTAGTGATATATTTCCTATGGATATATTTCATTTGCTACTAGGGAGGCCATGGAAATTTGATAGACATGTCATATATGATGGGATAAGGAATACCTATGAGATCAAAAAAGATGGAGTTTCATATACTTGACACCATTGCAAGAGGATGATAAAGGACAAGGTAAGGCAACCAATTTGATGATGGTAGGTAGGAAGGAGTTCCTTAAGGTAGAAGAAAAAGAAGAAAAGAACCTTGCAGCCATTTCAAAGAATGGGAATGTTGAGACAATAGGTATGAAGCATGATTTTCCTTTGGAAGGAAATGATAATGAGTTGGTGTCAAAATATGAGTTATTGAAGGTCAAGGATGAATTGATTTTGGGAATTCAAAATTGGTTTGAGAAGCATGTTGAGTTGATGATGAAAAGAGTGTTTTGTTCATTGCTTCCAAAAGAGGCTAGTGGTCATTCAATTTCTGTCAACTCAGAGGTTTGTAAACCTAATAAAGCAGCAGTCCTAGGGCAGAGTATTAGATGGGAAAGATTGAAAGCAAAGGTGAAGTGATCAAGGGTAAGCTACAAGGGAGGAAGAGAAAATTCAAGCACACAATGAGGGTACAAAAGAATGCATTCCATTACAAGACAACAAGAGATAAGGTTGCAGATGGTGATGCAAATTTAACATCAGTTCCAGATGTAGGAAAAGTTAAAGAACATCCATCAACTAGGTTGTTGAAGTTGGAGAAATTTCTAGAAGCCAAAGAGTTCAAAAATGCAAAGACTAATGCTAAGTTATAGTATTTGATTCAATGAAAGGGATTACCAGATGAAAATATAACTTAGAGGTCAGAGAATGATGTGACCAAGCATGGTTTTGTTGCAACACTTTCCTCAAGGGGACTTGAGTTGAATTTGTCTGGGGAGTTTGGTGCAAGGGCACCTAGGTCATAGTGTGAAAAGGTTGCTAAATGTTGGTTTTTAAGTTTTTAAGTTAATTTTGGCATGTAATAAGGTCTAAAAGACCATGTCTGAGGTTCTTAGGGTGTTTTGAGTCACTTTGAGTCAATTTGGTAAATATTGCAAAAAGTTGTTATGCAACTTTGCAATTTTTTGCATTTTGTGGAAGTTGAAGGGTCATATTGTGTTTTTTGTGGGAAAATAAGTTTGGAATGGTTGGATTGGGTGTGTGGATGTTTAAAAATACTTTTTGTACATTATGGCAAGGTTGGTTGATGTAAAAATTTCAAATTGAAATACACATACTTTATTTTTCCTACGTTTTAAGAGAAAATATGATGCTCCAACATGTTGTACGGACTTGTACGACCTATAGGTGCACATTTATGCATTGGAGTTTGTGAAGGGATGAATTATCTCTTGTTTTCACTTTGTCTCATAAGATTTCATTAATATTTGTGGATTTTATAGTAGTTTTTCTAAAACTGGTTTTGAAAACCTAGTTTTGAGGGTTTGAGAGGAGAAAAATGAAGTTTTAACCCATTCCATCGATGAAATGGTCTGATAATTTATGGAATGGTTGTAGATGGGTAGGTTCTTGCATCCATGAATTGGTAGGAGTAGGGGATGGTGTTAAGTATAATTTTGAGTGATGCCCTAGTTGATTTTCTTCATGTTTTAAGCAAAGAATGATGGATAGATGGTAGGGTTTGTAGAGAAACATTTTTGGAAGGTGTTGTAATGCTTGGAAATGTTTGTGTAGAATTTATTTGACATGTTTGATTTGATTTTTTTGGGGTTTGAAGCCTGAAATTTGAAAACCATATAGAGACCTAGTTGTTTCAAGCCTAATTTAGCCTATTTCATGGCATAGTAGCAATTGTTTGGCCCTTGTGTTCCAAAGTAACCCCACCTAAATTTAAGATATATTGTAGAAGGACTTAATGGGTATCCAAATCAGTTTTTTATATCATTTTTTTGAGTTGTCTTCTGCAAATTATGTCACAAAAACTTCATTTTCTACCCTCATTAAAGCAAAGTGGAAGATTGTGAGAAAAATCATTTGTTTGAAGTTTTAGGGTTTTGGATTTGCAAAGTTCATTGAGATTGTGTTAGTTTGAATTCTCCCACCCTGATCTACATCAGTAGGTAATTAGGAAGATGATATTCTAAGGGGGAGAAGCAAAAGGAAAAATCTTGAGAAGTATTTTCAAAACTGGTATGGTTTCTTTGATGGTTTTTCACATCATGTGTTGCCATCAATGGAAAAGGGGAAAATTGTTGCAAGAATGGAAAGAGGAATGAAAGTGTTGTCATTGATGTCAAATAGTTAGCTAGTTATCCAGTAGTTTTTGACTTTATATGTTGAGTATATTGAGAAAATTTTATTATAAGAAGATTACAGGTATTCAGCTATTGAGGATGATGATCTGGTACTTGTGAACTGCATTTTTTTTGTGTTTTGGCTAAGGTCTGGGAGAATTGTTGTTGGTTTGGATTTATCTTTGATGAAGTCTTGTGACTTGTGGTTCTAGATTTGTGTTGCCCTAGTTCTATTGAAGATGGTTTTGGCATTGGAAGTATCGAGCTTAATTGATCTATGTGTTTACACTGGTTTGGCCCACTGTGTGTCAAGCACTATCTTCGAAGTTGATGAAGTGTGTTGGATCTATTATGGGTCCCAGTGAAGTGTGTGTTTGGGTCGTCCTCATTCTAATTCCAACCTAGGATGTTTGGTGTCGACCTAATTTGAATTTGAAGTTGGATGGCGGAATTTGTATCTTTTTCAAGGTTGGAGATAGTATAAATACAAAATGTGCTAGCAATGAAAATTGTACACAAGAAAATAAGATAAGTGAAAGAGCAGATGTGACTTTGATGCTATTCTGAAAGTGTGTGAGTTATGTGTGTGGTTGATTAGTGCGAAGCTTAGCGCTGAGTTTTCAGATGCAGTGAGCATAAGGAGAACTCTATCATTCATGCAAGTTGATCAGTGCTTGTGGTGGAATACTTTGTTGCATTGGGATTGTTATCTCTCTGTAACAATTCTTCTTTGTCTTCTTTGTATCTCTGTGGCAATGAGCCCTCTAGGTTGTAGCCCTGTGGATAGTGAGTCCTTATTTAAGGTAGTGAGCCTTTTTGTAATTAGTTTTAATATTCTCTATAGTGTGAGTTAATCCTCACCATGGCTTTTCCCTCATTGGGTTTTCCACATAAATCTGGTGTTATTGTGTTTATGCATTGGAATTTGATAGTTAATCACTTAATCAGTTCATGTGTTAGTTCCAGTAATTGAATTTAAGGTTATAACCTATGAAAATTGATTCACCCCCCCTCTCAGTTGTCTTATTCAACACATATATCACATCATATTATGAAACCCCTTCAATCTTTAGGTTAGAATCATGCAAATATTGTGTTTGAGCTTTCATGGTCAATAATGGTGACAAAAAATTTGTATGACACTTCCATGTGTCATGGGTGTAAGATTTGTATTGTGACTTCTATTAAGGTGATATTGGTCATTGCAATACCAAATATCTTTTCTCTTTTAAGAGGTATTTTATAATTAAAGCTTCCATGTACTTAGTTTTTTTGATCATTTCCTTTAATATCTCCCATTATGATAACAAAATTTGTAAGGGTATCTCAGGCCTATTAATAAATACATAAAATTATTCTTTGTTTTCAATCTTGGTCTATGATTTGAGCATCCCATGTAAACACATGAATGTAAAGAATTTATTGTTGCTTTATTATTTTCATACAAGTGTGCTATAAATTTTTGGGTGTATTAGAGTCAATAAGTTAGGGCTTGTTATTTTAGGGTTAAATTAAGGAATCTTGAAGCACATTTCAGGTGGATAACATTTGTGTAAATAGTGATATTTTTTAGGATTTTATAAGGTTATGGCTATAGGTAAATATTGTTATATATTTGAGGGTTTGTATGGTTACCATTTAATAATTTAAATATGTTAAAATTGTTTTCCCTAAATCTAACACAAGATATTAGAGTGGTAATAGACTTGGTTTTTCTACTAGCATATGAACCATGTGGTTCTTGAAATTACTAATTTTTGGTGGAACAAGATCTTTAGGAGTTGATAGTAACTAGAACAAAGGTGATGAAAGACCTCTCTAAGCCACTTTCTTGCAATTAGAAAAATATTCTCTTATGATAAAAGCTCCAAGTTCAATGAAGGAAGATATTATTTCTTGTTATACTAAATATAAAAAACTTCCACCAAGGATTCAAGAAGTAGTGCATTTCACATATATCATGAATATGAATAGTTTTGGAGGTACAACCAAACAAAAGAACCAAGGTGAATGCATAAATATTCTAAATAAAAATCTAGTTCTAGCTAAAACATAACAAGTCCATAGTAACGTAATCTTGTATGGGTCTTGGAACCAACAAATCTGTTATGAAAATGTTGTGGTTTATTGTCAAAAGTGTTCCAAACTTGGGCACCTCATTTCTGACTACAAATCCACTGTAACAAACAAATCCATCCCAAGTGACCCCTCAATGGATGAAATCACAAATAACTGTCCTTTCAAGAATGAGATCCTTAAGATCTTTGATTCCCTGACCAAATCTAGTCCTTCTACAAATTTGGTCCTTCTACAAACCACAACTCAAGCCTAGTTGTGACTTCACCAAGAAAAATTGCTCCTTCTAGCTCTAACTTGGATATGACATCACCCAATAATCCCACCCCTTTGAAGGTTGAGTCTCCTTAAAAGAGTATCTTATGTGAATATGTGGTCACTAAGGTTTTCAAGATGGTTCTTTTGGGAGATCATTCCCTCCTAGCTAATATGAACTTGATTAAGGATATGGAAGAGGGAGAAATACTTAGAGCTATTCTAGATGGGGAGGGATTTGGAGCCAAAGAGAATATTGCAGCTGATCTATCACATAGCCAAACCAATGATGAAGATGGTTGGACAACCCCAATGAAGAGAGGCAGACCAAGAAAGCAATATGTGGGTGTGGATACCAAACCAAGAAGGCCTAACCAATGACAAACTAGAAACAGAGAGACAACCAAAGAGATTGCTATTGGGAAATAGAGGACATTGGAAGTGTTCACAAAGAAGATGTCTAAATGAAAGTCTTGTCCTGGAATGTGAGAGTGCTAAATAGCCCCCATAAGCAGCTTGCTCTAAAGAATTATTTTTTGGAGCACAAGATTGATGTTCTACTATTACAAGAAGTAAAAATGAAGAAATCAAAGTTTGAACCTATAGCTAAAAACATTTGGCCAGATGCTCACTTCTCTTTTAGTGATGCAGATGGGGCTTCAAGGGGATTGAGTGTTATGTGGAACCCTAATAGACTTGAGGGTCTTGAAATTTTTCAAGATAGGAATAGTTTGGGTATCTAATTTACCCACTTCAGGTCTTCTTAGATGTTGATAAATATGTATGCTCGCAACCTAAGGAATGTAAGGAAATATCTTTGGAAAGAAATCACTGGTTGGATCTAGAATAATAATGGGTCCCATTGGTTAGTGGCAGGAGATTTCAACTCCCCTTTATATCCTTTGGAAAAGAGTGGAGGTCTGGTGGATTATACTAATAGTATGGTTGATCTAGCTGATCTTTTAAGTGATGAAGGGCTAGTGGACATTGACCTACAAGGCCAAAGCTTTACTCAGACTAATAGGAGAATGGGTGATAACCTTATCCAGGTCAAACTAGAAAGATTTTTTTTTCCCTAATTGGATGACCCTCCTTAATTCCAATCTATTTGTGCTTACTCAGATGGTCTTTGTCCATAAACCCCTACTACTTACATTGAATGAACACTCTATTGTTGGTCACTTTCCTTTCTGGTTTGAGATAATGTAGAACCCCCCACCTGAACTTTAGGAATAAAATTTCCAATTGGTGGAATGTCCATGTCCATGGCCCCCCCATGTTTAGAGTCTTCCACAAAATTAAGTATATTCAAAACATGGATAAAGGTTGGAATAAATTGGTATTTGGGGATGTTTTCCACAAAAAAAAGGTGATTGCTGAAAAAATTAAGGTGACCCAAAAAAGGATGGAGGAGGGGGATGTCAACATGTAGACCTATCAGTAGGAGAAGGATGAACATACCGAATGGGACAAAGTTTTGAAAAAAGAGGAAATATTCTAGAAGCAAAAATACAGAATTCAATGGTTGAAAGAAGGTGACCGCAACACTTCCTTCTTTCATATCTCCTCACTCAAACACAAAAAAAGAAACTAGATAAAAAACTAAAAGATAATATGGGAATTAAATCTACTAATCCAACTCAGATTGGTTCTATGGTCTTTGGATATTTCCAACTTGCCTTATCCAATCCTTTGGAGATTCCTAACTCTACTACTGATGACCTATTACTATATCCTATACTTGATTCGATAACTGATGTGGATAATGAGGCTATCCTTAGTGCAATCACTCCTGAGGAAGTTAGAGTGGCTATCTTTAGTATGGGGGATTTCAAGGCCCCAAGACCAGATGGTTTTCCCCTGGATTATTTTCCAAGAGTTTTGGGACATTGCGGGTGAGGACATTTTTCTTACTGTCAAGGACTTCTTCAAGTTGGGTAAACTCTTAAAACAATTAAACCATACCTTCATTGCTCTCATCCCTAAGAATGAAGACCCCTAGACCATAGCTAAATTCTGACCTATCATCCTGTGTAATACCATCTACAAGATCTTCTCCAAGATTCTAGTAAACCACCTGAAACCTTTTCTTGAAAAAATGATTAGTCCATGTCAAAAAGAGTTTGTCTCGAGCCACCACATTATTGATGTTGCTATTGGAACACATGAAATCATACACTCCATGGATAGAAGTAATTGTGTTGGTATGACCTTTAAGCTTGACATTTCAAAAGCTTATGATAAAGTCCTTTGGAGTTTTTTGCTCAAAGTCTTAGCCAAGTTTGGGTTTAATTAGAAGGTGATGAATCTCATTACAGAATGCACTACTATGGTGAGGCTCTTTATCTTGGTCAATGGGATTCCTCAAGGATTTTTTAATGCTCTTAAAGGTTTAAGGAAGGGATACCTCCTCCCACCTTACCCATTCATAATGGTTGTTGATGTCCTGAGTAGGAATGTCTCTAAGATGTTGACCAATGGTTCTATTAAAGGGATCAAACCTACCACCACCCTTGATACGGCTACTATACAATAGTTTGTGGATGATACCATCCTTTTTGGGAGAGCCTCAATGGTGGAAGCAAAGAAATGGAAGAATTGCTTAAATATTTATGTTGCTAGCTCTGGCCAGTGCATAAATTACAACAAGAGCATGATTTATTTTTTAATAGCACCCAAGTTCTCCAAGATAGAGTGACAACCATTCTAGGCTATAAGAGTTCTTTTCTCCCTTCAGTGTACCTTGGTCTCCCTCTCACTATTAAAGAAGTTACTCCTACTTTCTAGAATTTTATTCTTGAAAGAATTCAAAGAAAACTAGTTGGGTGGAAAGTTTTTATTCTCAGTCATGTTGGTAAGCTGCAACTCCTCATTGATGTTCTTCAAGGGATCCCAATTTACTTCCTTTCTATTTTTAAAATGCCTATATTTATAGCTAAATATTTTGAAAGAATCTAAAGGAACTTCCTTTGGACTAATATTGAAGAAAAAAAGAAAATGGATTTGATAAGCTAGGATACTGCCTATCTTCCCAAAGCTAGTGGGGGATTAGGCATAAGTAAAATCGAACCTACCAATAAGGTGTTGATTGCTAAGGTCAGATGGGATCAACTAAGGAATGGGAAGGATTGGTGTAGAATCCTAAATGTCAAGTATTTAAACAACTTCCCCTTAATTAAGTGTTTCTCAGATGAACACCCCAATGGTTCCTTGATTTGGAACAATATTTGCAAGATGAAAAAGCTTCTTCAATTTGGTTTGAAATGGAAGTTGGGGAATGGCTACAACATCAGGTTCTAGGAGGATCCCTAGTTGTTGGAAATTACTCTTTGTCTCAATTGGACTTCAAGAACCTGATGGCCCCTACTTTGCTTTTCTTTGGTAGATTTGTTAGAGACTACTTATGTAATCTTCATGGTTCTTTGAAATAGAAAGTACTAGAGTCATGCTGCCCTCTATCCCTTCAACTAAGACACCTTGCAAGTACCCTACAAAACATCCTTTCTCTAACAATAATTCCTATCTAAAACCTTGAGGATGATTTTTATTAGATTAAGGAGAGCAAGGGTAACCTCTCTATCAAGACTGCCTATGATTTTTTGTCGGTGCAAGGGATTCAGGAAAAATTATGGAAATAGGTTTGGAATAGATAGCTAACTCTAAAAATTAATTTCTTTTGTCACAATAGGATTCTCACTTAGGAAAACTTAAGGAAAATGGGATTTCAAATCCTGAATAGATGCATGCTTTGTAAGAATGAGGAAGAGTATGTCCCTCATATGTTACTCCACTCCTCATTTGCTACCGAAGTCTAGGATTTGGATTTTGAAATATTAGGTATTCACTGGACCATGAATGCTAACTTGAAGGGTTTCGTTCAGAATTGGGTTAGCCCTTGCCATTACCCTCTACCCAAAGAAATCTAGAGACATATTTCCCCTATTTTATGATGGTGTTTGTGGAAAGAAAGAAACAACCGAATCTTTAGAATTTTAGAAAAAATCCCTAAGGAGGTGTTCAATATTGGTCTCAGACTCATCTCTGAGAATGTGTCCTTATATGTTTGGAAACCCATAGATGGGGCTCCTACTAAGTGGGAGATCAACATGGATAATTCTTGGAAAAATAAATTAGAGATAAACGCCTTTGACGATTCTAAAGCCCTGGCTAGACTTGCTACGGTCTGGAAACCTTTTGATACTGGAAACTTGGTGGCAGGGTTTGCCATTGGCATCAGAACTTAGACTTCTATGAAAGTTGAGGCCAGAGCATTGCTAAAGGGTGTTAACATTGTTGTTAGTCTTGGTATAAAAAAATTTCACATTGAAGGAAACTCTAAGGCAACAATTGATTCCATCAATCTTCATCATTTCCATGGTTGGAACATTAGAGACATTCTATTGGATATTATCTTTCTACTCACCAAACTTGGTAGAAATAAGTTGGTTCACATTTTCTGCAAGGGAAACCAAGTGAATGATTCTTTAGCCAAATTAGGCTCTTCATGTATGCTAACTAAATGTTGGAGAAGATTGGGGGTCCTCCCTATGAATATACAAGGAATTATCCTTGCAGGAAAACAAAAAATTACTACTAGGAATGATGAAATCTAATGTTTCTTTTGTTGCTGGTTACTTTTGGTACTACTCCATTTGGTTCATGATGTGGGGTTTGATGCATGATGAGTTGGAGGGTTATGGGTGAAAGTTAGATTGGGAGTCAAGAATTTGGTACTACCCCGTGGCTCATGATGATGTAGCATTGGCATAATGAGATGGAGGGGTCTGAGGGAATGATTGGAGGGTGGTCTAGAAAGATTAAGAGGAGTAGATGGTCTTTTTAAAGTAGTCATGAGTTGTCTTGTCAAATTCACGTTTATGAAAACATGTGTAAGGCCAAAACTATCTTCAAATTTTTTGCTATTAATGATCTAATTAATATAATGATGGATTTTGTTTTATCTTTGTGGTACTTAAGCAAGATTTTTCTTGGCCCCACGACCCTAATCTCTTTAGGAATGGCCTCTGGTACATACAAAAAACTAATTTCCTTAATTAGGTAAGATTTTTTGTTATGGTATGACGGTGCTGATATTTGCAAAGTGTGTTCTTCCCATTGGCATTTTGAATTACCTCCAGCTCTGCTATTCTGTCTAAAAAAATTTTGAGTTGGGAGAGAAAATGGGTGGAAACAGAGTTCGAACAGAGCCAAGTTCTTGTGATGAGTTTCACAAAGACCCCCTTATTTGGCACATTTGCATTGAGGGAGGTATTATGCCTCTAATGGAATGCCTTTTGGGGCATGATGAGAGACTCTCCACGTAGTTTGCAAGCTCATGGAATGAGAGGAGAGTCATTGTTGGGGGCATATCCTTTGAAATTAATGAGAATGTCATTTCCAAGGCCATTGACCTATCTTGCACAAGGTAGAAGCTAAAAAAGCACACTAAAGTGTAGGATCTGGATAGCCTCCATACTTTCTACCAGGGGAATGAGAAACATACAAAAGTTGCACATGGGATTCAAAAGGGAGTCTCTGTCAAAGCATTGGAATAAGGTATGTTTGGATATTATGAAGTACATTACATTAGAGAGGAGATTCAAAGTGTTTTATTTTTACCATCTACCCTTGCTGAACCATCTTCATCACAAAATCCTTACAAGATTTCCATTCTTCATACTTTCATCTCTTAAAATTTCTCTGAAGGAAACCTTTGAATTGGCCGCCAAGAATCCTAATAAACTACCTCCTTTTCCCCTACACCAAGGCCTAATCTTTCATTTATATCACTTTCATATGGACCTTTTCCCCCTAAGCCTATTTTAGTTGTCAGAATTGTGGAATAGGATACCCTTGACCATCCTCCTGATAAACCATCCCTAACTTCTTCGGTTGGTCCCAAAAGGAAAAATCCCCCTCTGCCTTGTGAAACCCCTTATGACCCTAAAACTAAACCCCTAGCTAAGAAGAAAAAGGGGGTGTGGGCCTAGCCCAGTCAAAAATGGTTGTTGGGCTTTGTGAATTGAAAAAAAATCCCACTAAAAAGGAGTGTAAACTGGCCAACAACAACAAACCTAAACCTAAAAAGAGAAAAAAGGGCACCCCATGACATGTGGTGGAGCTGAACATGGAAATTGAGGAGGGGGACTCTGCTGATAGAGATTCCCAAGGGGAAACCATTGTTGCTGCCAATGTGGACATGGGGGTGGAGCCAACTAGCATCATATGGTCCAACAGATTAGCCGAAAATAAAAAGGAGGACCCCATTGATGAGATATCTAAATATTACACTGAAGGGCCAAGCCATTTTCTAGAGCTAAACAAAAAAATTCATCAAGATTCTGCTCTAGAATCTTCTAAACACCTAGCTAGGAATGAGGATGAGGGAAAGGAAAAGACTAAGAAGGAGGAGCTTGAAAATATATGGTCCCATGTGGAAAAGCTAGAGAGGAAATTCACTAGGCTCACATGCTTCATAGTCCAAATCATCCACAAGTTCATTGTCACTCTATCGGACCTGTTGTGCAAGGAGGTGGAAAAAAAGAATGTTGATGAAGGACCCAGCAAAAAATGGGTGGGTGATGAAATTCTGGATCTCCTTTTCCAGGAATGGGAGGGCTTAGCAAAGTAATGGGTCAGGTGTGTGGGTGGGTTTTTTGTTTGTTGTCAATTAGCTGTTGCTATAAGTTTTTGGTGTTTCTCTATTGTTCCTGCTATTAGAATATTTAATGATGGTTTTTGACTTTTGATCCTTTTGTCCCTCAAGGCTCCTCGTGTAAAGGGTACCACACCTTGTAAATGAAAATTACTTTATCAAAAACATAGAGGATATTTTCAAAAGTATTTGAAGAGTACTAGGGTAATTCAAGAGCTTTGAAATTTGCACTATGCTTTGCTAGGTACTTAGCATCTTAAAGAGACCTCTATAAATACATAAGGAGTTTGGGAAAGGAAGAAGAAATATCAAAACTAAAAGAGGTTGGTAAGGAGTAGATTATTGGGCATGGAAAAGATAAAGGGTTCTTCTAGAAAAAATAACAATTAAAACCAACACTTCAAACATTTATCAAATGCACAAAAACACTAGAGTAGTAAATTCCTAGAAATTATTTTATTATAAGGATCCTCCTTCCAACCATGGATATAATGAGGGATTTCATGTTGTAGAAAGAAAAGATAACAAAAAAAGTTAGCAGAAGACAAAAAAAAATCATTCTCATGAAAAGAGTCTTAGGATCTAGGCCAGAAATGCCAAAGCTTAAGAGAGGTAAAATCAGATGAAGAATCAAAGAAATCCAATGAAAGTCTAGGAAAGAGGGTGGTGGATAACTTTGAGGAACTAGCTAAACAAGTAGATATTTTTCTTCAACTTAATGTTTCTTCCAAAAAATAAATGATGAAATAAAGAAATAAATTATAGAGCATCATCCAAAAGAATAATAAAATCCAAAATTAGAGATACCAAAAATTGGGAAGGAACATATTAGTAAGCAAGATAAAAAAAATCTCCCTACAAGTTGAAGGCAAAGGGCTCTTGGTAGAAAAGTAAATGCTAGAAAATTCTAACAAATAATTTTTATAATTAATGAAGTCAAGGAGAAATATATATTATAGAATTAATGTAAAATGACTCTAGTTGAAAATAATTTTCTAAAGTTTGAGCCCCTACCCTACAAAATAGAATTTTAGAATCACTATATTGATAGAAATTTAATTGAAGATTTTTTATTCTAGCACTAAAATTCCTAATCACATGGATGGTTGTATTGAAGTGAACTTATCAACTAAAGAAGGTAAGCTATTTAGCCACCCCTATAATTTAAATAATGAAAGGAATAACTCACATTGAAGGGAAGAAATTTCCTTTGGTTCAAATCCAGAGGCATGGATTTATAAGGATTTGGGAATTGAGTAATATTTTATTTAGAGAAAATGAACAATGGTAAATAATCTTTTTCAACATTTCTTATGCATCATGGGATGGGATATAGGAATTATTTTTAGGTAAGTAAAGATTGATTTTAATAAGTTTAATATTATTTTTTGTTGATAAGTTCACAAACCTATAGATGTAGCCAAGAAGAATGTCAAAAAATTTCATAGATGAGTGTAAGGAGAACATTGTGAATGATGAAAAAAATTAGTAATTCCAAGGAATAGTGGGTTGTCACATTTTGTTTGAAAATGAAAATTAAATAGCTTAGAAATTAGGTAAGAAAATCTATATCACCCAAGCTAGCTTCAAATTTATATCCAAACCATGGAAAATAATTGTGATATGGTGGTTGGTGGTAAGTTGACAAATGATTATCTTCAACACTAAGTCAATGGTATGATAAATATAATAATGAGAGTTCTCTCTTCTTGCATTGTTTTTTATTTAGTTTCTAGTACTACTAATGTTGGCATGATATCCTCCACACCTAATGGGTTGAATTTATGTGGAACTGATATGGTTAAGAAAGACAAGGGTAATGATAAGTTGATGTACTTGGGATATCATGATTTTCCATATATGTCAAAATATAAAGGAGATAATCATTGAATCCTTATTGAAATGATTAAAATGATGCACGTTATTGTAAATATAAAGGCTCAATTTTTCATTATGGTAAACATTTTAATATGAGAAATATAAAAAGATACATATACCCTTTTATCCAAAGTTGCATATACATTCTAATCCAGGGCCCTAGAGATATGTTTAGATATAAGGATGGAAAGGTGTTTTATAAATTCAATATGGGTGGTAGCATCATCATTTCCCACATTTGAATATTAAAATAACTTGGGAAGGATACAAAATACATATTGTGAATGCTAACAAGGTTATGGAAGTATTGTGTCTATAGTTCATGAAGCTACGCTCTACAATAGAAGACAAAATGATGTTTGAAATAATATATGATTTAGTATTAGCAAACATGGTTACAAAAAATAATCATAAAAAGAAAGAAAATGAGACAATCAAAGAATTTAGTTTGGAAGGTGATAAAGTAAAAAAAATTATATTCTATATTTCCTACACAATTGTAGTGTGGTTTTAGCCATTGTTTCCCAAGATTGTAGTTAAAAAATGAGCTCAACAAGTTCTAAGTCTAGATTTAAGTTTCAAACATGATCATCACCCCAAGATGCACATGGAATAAATATTAATAGAGGCTACAATATAGAAATATATTGTGACTCTTTTGGTTGAAAAATTGGAAGTTATTCTTTGTAAAACTATGCACACTTAGGAGAAGATCAATTTTACAAATATGGATACATACTAGAAAATATTTGAAAAAAGGTATTACTTTCCATATCAATTCATAGTTAAAATCCTTGAAGTAGATCACATAAATTTGGTTACAAGCACATCTCGGAGAATTGTAAGAGTAGAGGTTATTGAGAGAATTGAAGATCACACAACTTTGACTTCCTCTAGAATATTCTAGATACTCTAGATTTATCATTAGTAATGAGACTAGTAGCAAGATTGTTGTTGTAGCCAATTAGATCCAGAAAAGGGTAATGGAAGGAGATGTAAAGATTGAATAAATTCCTCTTATTTATAGAAGGGAAGTTGATATTAGAACAACCCACAATATTTGAGGAAAGAAGATCATGGAAAAGATAGATAATGATAATTATAAGGAGGAATCACCTCACATAAAATTTGTAAGAAATGACATGATGGAAGAATTTAAGGGCTTCATAAGCAATGCATATCAAGCACTTGATCATAATGCAATCTTCTTCATGACCAACCCTCCTAAATGGTTAGAGATCTAGTTTTTCAAATATGTGTTCCAAAAGGAAATTTTCAACCATGTTCAAGAAAATATAAAATTATCCACTTATCAAAAAATTTAGTAAAAAAATATGGCTCATGTGACAATATTTTAGAACATTCAAAATATTTGATAGGAAATTATGATTTTTTTAAAGAAATTAAGTATTATTAATGTCCTAAAGAGGGAATTTGATAAATTATTCATGAATATTTTTTTGCTCAACAAGAAATTTTTATAGAAGTGTATGATGTTCATATTATTGTCAACCAAAAATGACTAAGTATCCAAATTGAAAAATTGTTGATAATTATAGAACCAAACATGAAACTTTCCAAACTTGTTAGTAAACTTATGATTGATGTATGGATAATTAGAAGAGTCTATGGTGATGCTTTCCTCATTACTCATTAGGATGTTTTGGGTAAAAATAATGGACAAAAGGTGCAAGAACTTGAAAATATATTTATATTTAATATAGAACTTTACAAGGAATTTGTTAGAGAAAATAACTTGTAATAGAAAAAAATAAAAAATGAGAAGGAAAATAAAACCCAACCAAAACATAAATAAGATCCAACAGCCACCCTAAAAATGCCAGTACAAAATTAACATCCATATAGACATAAGGGACATTATAGGGGATTAACATTTATATTTAAATATATAATAAAATGTATAGGTTGTCTCTCATTCTCATCCTAATGTACATGTGGTACTTTAGGAGCTATTGGATGCAAGTGATGATTGCTAAGGGAAAATAGAGATTGGAATGTGGATTCAATCTCTTTCTCTTTCTATGAACCAATTTCAAAGTGATGAGAGTAGAGAGAGTTGCTTACACTTATTCAGAAAGCATTGTGCAAGCCATGTTTGATGGAATTATATACATAATTCATTACAAAGGAAATTTGAGTATATTTGAGGTTGAAAATCCCTCCAACAAGACCATGGAAATTGAACATAATGTAATTCCCCTTTGGAGAGTTGGATGAGTCCTTAAAAATCAAACATTCTTGAATAAAATCAAAATCAAAATTCCTTATAACAATAGCATCTTTATTTAAATCCATAGGATTTTATAGTAAAATAGAAACAACTTGAGAAAAATATATGAAACATGAAAATTCTTATAGAGTTCCATGGACAATAATCTCCTATAAAGCCTCATCAACTTTAACATAATCAATCTTAAAGGCCTTTGCTAACAAGTTTAATTAGAAACCACCTTGGATTGGGTATTCCCATTTGTGCATTGAAAAAACATGCACGCCTATTTAGCTATAACTCAATTTCAGTGTAGCTTGGAGATATTTTTAAAAATGTGAAACTATGATGCCTTCAATGCATTAAATTATGCTCTTCACAATAGGGGAATGATACACTTATCTTCTTCTCTACAAATGACTTCTATAATACCACAAGGAAAAAAAATGATAAATATTTAGATTGATGGATTTGTATAGAAAAATAAACTCACACATTTAGGAAATTGGAAAAATATTCTTTAACATTAAAGGGACTGTGCTAACCTACAAAAAAAAACCTTGAACACAAGGTTGGCTTAAAGAACCCCTCATGTGCGAGGAGACTTCAAATATTGATGTTTGTGTTTCACCATTTCCCATATTATTGGGAAACTATGAATTTTTTCCAATTCAATATATGATATTTTAACAACTTGATCACATGCTAGGTTGGAAAGGATATCTACCAATTTATTTCCTTATCTATAACATGTTGTTTCAACATAATCAAACCAAACAAGATTCTTATAGGATTCTTGTAGAATTTTTTTAATTCTCCAATTACAAGAGGATTTATTCTTAAGCTAATTTATTATAATTAATTAGTCCCATTCAATCATTAATCTTCTACAATTCTTCTTTTTGGCCATGTTTAGCCCCATAATCAAATCTTGAGCTTCAACTTCATTGTTTGTCCCATTTGTCCCATTATGGATTTTAACTACCATAACTATAATTAACACCCCTACTTTATCTCTAATAACACATCCAACTCTTCACACTCCTAGATTGCCTCTCAATTCTCCATCAAAGCTCAAATTTACACATGAATTGTCAAGAGGAATCCAAGTAATCTTACTCCAATCACCCACACTATTATTTTCCTTTGACTTTTTAGGATGCTTTAGAGAAGGCCATTATTTGAGGAGAAGAGAGTTACAAGAAGAGAAAATAAGTTTTCAATAATCCTTCTTCAACACTTCAGACAACACAACCTGAGGGGTAGAATTTTCAATTTTGAATATAACTTCTTCATGGTTTATGATCTTTTTTCTAAAAATCCTTTTATTTCTTTCTAACCAAATTTTCCATATCAAAATAGAATGGGATACTTTTGAAATAAAATAAAACATGGATTTCACATGTAAAGAAGGCCAACTAAGAAATAGGTCAAGGATAGAATATGGCAAAGGGATTTGCCAATTCTATTTCAATTTCTTGAATAACTAGCACCAACAATTATAAGTAAAGTATAAATTCAAAAGGGGATAATTTATCTCCTCAAAGATTGATCCACAAAAAATACAATTGAAGATCTTAACAATTCCAAACTTTCATAATGATTCACTAGAAATAATTTTATTTTCAATGGAAGCAAAAAAAATGATCCTACTTTGGGAAGGTCATATTTACCCCAAAAAATCATATGGGACCACTTTTCATCATTTATATTACAAGTCAAGGATATATATCCTTGTTGATATTGTACTTCTAGATTTAGGAGTCCAAGAGAGACAATCTAATTTTGAAGAATATATAATTTTTTTATTTGATCCAAAATTGATTACAAAATTTAACTTTGAGCTTGGGGAATGGGAAAACAATGGAGGCTCCTCCATTGAGTCTTAAAAAGGGAACCTTTAGGTTTAATCACCAAGTAATAGTTGACCTTATTACCCCATAGATCACTACAACAAATCCCTATGATTAGCTCCTTTTTTTGCTCCTTTTTTACTTCCACCCACTGTTTTAATGCATTTTTCTCCATTTTTTTGAAAAATTCAGTGCTATTTATTGAGATGGCGCCATTTTTGGATTTTTTTGCACCGATCAGAACAAGTAGATGCTAAATTAGGCGCTAATTAGCACCTAATTTAGTACCTAATTTAGTGTGTAGTTTAGCACCTAATTTAGCACCAGATTTAGCACCGGATTTAGCGCCTAATTTAGTGCCTAATTTTTCTGATCTAGCAGGGATTAAGGGTTAAGGGATTAGGGGTGTTAGAACAAAAAATCCTTCCCCAATATTAACTGGCTTTCAATTTCTTTCCTACATTTCACTTGCATCAAAAGATCCCTCAACCCTCAACCCTCAACCCCTATACCCTCTACCCTATACATTGGAACCTCAACCCTAATCCTTCAACCATATACCCTCAAACCTATACCTAAACACTCTACCCTCAACCCTTAACCATAAACCCTAAACCCTTAAACCCTAATCCCTAAACCCTTAAACCTTCTACCCTCTACCCTCAACCCTAATCCCTCAACCCTATACCTTCAACACAGTAGCCTAAACCATCAACCCTATAGGTCCTCAACTCTATACTCTCAATTCTCAACCCTCTACCCTATACGTTGGATCCTCAACCCTCATATATCTCTATCCCTCCCTCCTCTTCTCTCCTCTCTATCTCACTTCTCCCTCCATCTCTCGCTCCATCCATCCCCCCTCTCTACCCTAATCTTTCAACCCTAAACCATCAACCCTTAAACCCTTAAACACTCAACCCTAAACCCTCAACCCTCGGCCCTTAAACTGACCTCTACCCTCTACCCTCAACCCAATACCCTCTACCCTCAACCATCAACCCTTAAACCCTTAAACCCAAGTAAACTCTCTACCCTAATCCCTCAACCCTCAACCATTAATCCCTCAACCCTTAAACCCTCAACCCTCTACCCTCTACCCTCTACCAACAACCCTTAAACCCTAATCCCTCAACCCCTATACCCTCTACCCTATACATTAGACCCTAAACCATAATCCTTCAACCATATACCATCAAACCTATACCCTAAACGCTCTACCCTCAACCCTTAACCATCAACCCTAAACCCTTAAACCTTCTACCTTCTACCCTCTACCCTATTCAACCCTAATCCCTCAACCCTATACCCTCAACCCAATACCCTAAACCATCAACCTTATAGTTCCTCAACTCTATACCCTCAATTCTCAACACTCTACCCTATACATTATATCATCAACCCTCATATATCTTTGTCCCTCCCTCCTCTTCTAGTCTCCTCTCTATCTCACTTCTCCCTCCATCTCTCACTCCATCCATCCCTCCCTCTAGTCTACCCTAATCCATCAAACCTAAACCATCAACCCTTAAACCCTTAAACACTCAACCCTAAACCCTAAACCCTCAACCCTTAAACCAGCCTCTACCCTCTACCCTCTACCCTCTACCCTCAACCCTTAAACCAAAGTAAACTCTCTACCCTAAACCCTCAACCCTCAACCCTTAATCCCTCAACCTTTAAACCCTCAACCGTTATACCCTAATCCCTCAAACCCTATACCTCTACCTTATACATTGGACCCTCAACCCTAATCCTTCAACCATATACCCTCAAACCTATACCCTAAATTCTCTACCCTCAACCCGTAACCATCAACCCTAAACCCTTAAACCTTCTACCCTCTACCCTCAACCCCCTCAACCCTATACCCTCAACCCAATACCCTAAACTATCAACCCTATAGGTCCTCAACTCTATACCCTCAATTCTCAACCCTCATATATCTTTGTCCCTCCATCCTCTTCTAGTCTCCTTCTCTCTATCTCACTTCTCCCTCTATCTTTCGCTCCATCCATCCCTCCATCTCTACCTTAAACCATTAAACACTCAATCCTAAACCCTAAACCCTCAACCCTCATCCCTTAAACCCTAAACCCTTAAACCAACCTCTACCCTCTACCCTCAACCCTTAAACCCTTAAACCCAAGTAAACTCTCTACCCTAATCCCTCAACCCTCAACCCTTAATCCCTCAACCTATTAAAAAGGCGCAGGAAAACTAAGAGGAGGGGGGGTGAATCAGTTGTCACCAAATATAAACTTAAAACTTCAACACTTACTAATTTCACAACCAAAATATTATGTTATTAGGTATGAGCATGAAATGAAAATAACAAAAAGTAGAATCAACACAAAGAACACCAAATTTTACGTGGAAAACCCAATGAGGGAAAAACCACAATGAGGATTAACTCACAATATAAAGTGATATCAAAACCAAATACAAAGGCTCACTGCCAAGCACTCGTTGCCCATAAGAGGACTCATTGTCCAGATACAAAGGATCACTTCCTACAAAAAGGACTCATTGTCCAACAGGGAGGCTCACTTCCTACAGATATAAAAGAAAACAAAAGATCCACCACAACAATTTACACACATCTGCAGCCTTGATCAGAAGATTGTAGAAACCTTCAACTCACTTCCTTCAAGAATCTAACTCAATGAAGTATTGCTACCTCAACTCACTTTTGCACAATTATACTCTTCAGTTATGGCTTACTTCATTAATTTGCATCATCCAATTATTTGCATCTCGACTTATATTTATACCATCTTCAACCTTAGAAAATTTTGCCAAGGTCGGCCACATAAGCTTCATTTCATAAATTGAAATTAGGTCGGCAACTCAACATTCCCGTGGTGGAAAGGAATGAGAGTGGACCAATTAAATACTTAACCAAGACCAAAAATAATGTCTTGGATCAACCAAATGCTTCCTTAATTAAATTTTAATTCTTCTTATGAAATGTACACACCAAGTCGGAAAAACCTAATGAAGACACAAATGAACATTGAAGTACACACTTCCCAACAAGAAGATAACATGCAGATGATGTGACACACTTCATCATGCATAAGAACACATCTTAGGTTTCTTTAGATACATCTGCAAAAATTGTAACAACTTTAGAACACATAACTCCTTCCATTAGTTTATCTAGACTATGCAAACACATACAACAATTCTGAAACTCAACTTCTAGATCACCAAACCACAAACATCTTTGCTAGAACCTAGAAAACACCATTACAAGACATATTCCAGATCCATAAGACCTAAAACAAAACAACGAAGAACTGTAGAGAAAAAACATTTCTCCCAATCCAAGAATGCCAACTCTTCCAGAACAGTTCACACACCGGTGAACAAAACTTTCACACTCCATCAAACTAGAAGCTACAAATCAATATATATCACCATCAGATCATCAACAACAACCCTTCATATCTGCACAAGCATAGGATCAAAATAGGAGAAATGCAAAGCACATACCAGAGCACATTCATAACTCTAACTTCACTCTTTATAAATTTTCTCAAAAGCACTTGGAAACTCATCAATTCAGCACATCTGCAACATCATAAAGATAGCTCCATGTACTCACAACATCTCAATAGAATATTAGCTATGCATGCACAATTTGCAACATATTGAACTATATTGACATCAATGACAACATTAATGACAACACGACCAAACTTTCTCATACTTGCAACAATCTCCCCCTTTGTCATTGATGGCAACACATGATGTGAAAAACCATCAAAGACAACTCTCTTCTTCTTCATGACTCTCTTTCCTTCTTTCTTCTACTATTTTTCACATGAATTTCTCTCCCCCTTTGACATCAATGGAAAAGATAAAAAGCTATGATTACTCCCCCTTAGGAGTACACCCATTCAACTCATATTGCAATAATGAAATTTTTTTCTACTCCACTTGCAAAGTAGAACCATTCATCAGTCCAAATAAATGAAGAATTTGTGAATTCACTGGGCTAATGCACCTCCATGTGCACCTAGTTCAGAGGGCCAATGACCCCCAATCTCTCCCTAAGATACTCAAAAGTATCCTTCGAAAGAGACTTAGTAAATATATCTGCAATTTGTTCCTTTGTTGACACATACTCCAGCCTAACTTCATTTTCCAACACTTTCTCTCTTAGGAAATGATATCTAATAGATATGTGTTTTGTTCTTGAATGCATCACCAGATTCTTTGAAATTTTTATATAACTTTTATTTTCACATAAAATAGGAATAGGCTTATCACATATCACCCCAATGTCTTTCAGAGTTTGCTTCATCCACAAAACCTGTGTGCAACAGGATGCTGCAACAATATGTTTTGCCTTTGCAGTGGATAAAGAAATCGAATCTTATTTCTTCCTCAACCAAGAAACCAGTCTTCCACCAAGAAAGAAAGCACCTCCACTTGCACTCTTCCAGCCATCCATACAACCAGCCCAATCTACATCAGTATAAGAACTCAAGGTGAACTCAACATCCTTAGGATACCATAAGCCATAATCCGGTGTACCTTTAAGATATCAAAATATCCTCTTTACAGCTATAACATGTGCCTCTTTAGGATCTGCTTGAAATATGGCAACTAAACATACTGCATGCATAATATCCAGTCTGGTGGCAGTAAGATACAACAACCCACCAATCATAGATCTGTATTTTCTCTAATCATCTTTAGCAGATTCATCATCTTTTTTAATGTAACATATGCTTCCAAATACCTTAAAGTACTTTACAGTAGGAGTCTTACCGGTCCATAACTCAAAATGAGTTTTTGTGTTGTTACCTTTAATCTGAACTCTATTAAGAACATAAATAGTAGTGTGTATTGCCTCTCTCTAGTACACATCCAGTACATTTGATTCTTTCATCATGGTTCTTGCAACTTCTTGTACAATCTAGTTTTTCCTCTCAACTAGCCAATTCTGCTGAGGGTTTCTCAGAGAAAAATATTGTATTTTTATACCATGTTGTTCACAAAATGTATTAAATTCAATATAAGTGAATTCTCCACCTCTATCAAATCTCAAACATTTGATTCTCAGGTTCACTTCATTTTCCACTCTTGCTTTGAACACTTTAAACCTATCCAGAGCTTGAGTCTTCTCTCTAAGAAAATAAACCCATGTCATTCGAGAGTAATCATCAATAAGGAGCATGAAATACTTGCCACCATTTAGGCTTCATGTTCTAGCTAGACCACAGAGGTCAGTGTGAATTAATTCCAGCATTCTGGTAGTAGATTTCTTTTTTCCCTTAAAACTGCATCTTGTTTTTTTCGCTAACTGACAACTTATGCAAATAGTATTAGCATTCTTTTTTATTCTAGGCAGACCTCATACAACATCTCTTGAACTAATTTTGACCAGATTATCAAAGTTTACATGTCCCATTCTCTGGTGCCACAACCAACTTTCATTGACTTAAGATACAAGGCACTAACCATCAACACCCTTAAGCTGATAGATGTTTCCATGAGTTCTCCTTCCTGCAGCAACCATATCTCTCGATCATTTTCTAATCTCACAGGTATTATTCTAAAACACAAGTTTAAAACCATTTCTACACATCTATCCAACACTCAAAAGGTTATGCCTTAAAACCTTTACATAATATACATTATCAGTGTTGTGTATTCCATCAAAACTAATTGTACCTTTCCCAACAATCTTCACTCCTAAATTATCACCAAACGTGACCAAACCACCATTATACTTTTCAATTTTAGTAAACTTACTTTTATCTTTGGTCATGTAATTAGGGAATCCAATGTCAATCACCCAGTAGTCTTAATCCTGTCTAGCATGAAAGGCGATGACCAAAGTACCTTCGATCTCATTCTTTTTGTTCTCTGGAGCATTCTTTCTTGCACATTTTCTAGGGTTAGCAAACATAGATTTATTCTCCAAAGCTAAGAACAATCATTCACTATCATCACCCTCATAATCAGATTCATCATTAGAGATTTCAGCTTCTTCTTTAACATAATACAACTTCTTATATTTCGTATCATTTCTATACTTATCTTTATGATCCTTGTTCTTCTTATGTACAGCTCTATTTAGACATCTTGAAGCATAATGGCCAATATTACCACAACTAAAACATTTAAAGGGAAACATACCTTTATACTTACTGGTACCTTTCTTCAACTTCCTGGTAAAATTCGCTTCCAACTCATCAAAACCGTCACTATTCGGATCATCCTCAGTCTTTGTTGCTTTAAATTTTGTTTTTGTCTTTTCCTCTTTCTTTCCAAACTTTCTCATCTCAAATGTAGTCAAGGTGCCAAATAGCTCTTCTTTAGTGTATTTCTTAGGATTATACATTTCTTCAATAATTGAGATCTTATCACTATAACACTCAGGTAGGGTTATTAGGATCTTCTCAATTATATCTTCATCAGTCAAGTTTCCTCCTTGATTCCTAACATAATTTGCTACAAGTTCAACCCTCTGGAAATAGCTTGCAAAATCTTCACCTTCTTCCATTTTCAAATTCTCATATCTGCGCTTTTCCATCAACTTCTTTATCAATTTCACTTTGTCATTTCCTTCATAAAGATCTTCCAACCTTTTCAAAATTTCATAAGCAGTGCCCAAAGAAAGAACTTTAGTTCGCTCAGTTTTAGATAGAGTACTGAAAATAGCATACCTCTCCTTTTCATTCTCCTCATAAGTAGAAACCTCATCTACAGTAGTAAGACCACCCATCAGAGCAACATACTTCATCTCAATAGATTTCCAGGTTTTGTGACCAAGAGAAATAATATATCCTCTCATCTACACTTTCCAGTCATTGTAATCAGATCCATCGGACATAGGGATTGCCAACTTATGCACCATTAGATCTTCCTTAAGTGATTAATCTCTACACCAAGGAACCAAATCTATGATACCAATTGTTAAAAAGGCGTAGGACAACTTAGAGGGGGGGTGAATTAGTTGTCACCAAATATAAACTCAAAACTTCAACACTTATTAATTTCACAACCACACTATTCTGTTATTAGGGATGAGCATGAAATGTAAATAACAGAAAGTAGAATCAACACAAAGAACACTAGATCTTACGTGGAAAACCCAATGAGAGAAAAACCACAGTGAGGATTAACTCACAATATAAGTAACTGAATACAAAGGCTCACTACCCATAAGAGGACTCGCTGTCTAGATATAAATGCTCACTACCTATAGAAAGGAATCACTATCCAATAGGGAGGCTCACTTCCTACAGATAAAAAAGAAAACAAAAGATCCACCACAACAATTTACACACATCCGCAGCCTTGATTAGAAGATTGCATAAACCTTCAGCTCATTTCCTTCAGGAATCTAACTCAATGAAGTACTACTGCCTCAACTCACTTTCACACAATTCTTCTCTTCACTTGTGGCTTACTTCGTTACTTTGCATCATCTAATTCTTCACATCTTGACTTGCATTCATACCATCTTCAACCTTAGAAAATTTCTGCAAGGTCGGCCACATAAGCTTCATTTCATAAATTCAAATTAGGTTGGAAACTCAACATTCCCATGGTGGAAAGGAATGAGAGTGGACCATTTAAATACCTAACCAAGAAAAAAAATAATGTCTCAAATCAACCACACACTTCATTAATTAAATTTTAATTCTTCATATGAAGTGTAAACACCAGGTCGGCTAAACCTAATGAAAACAAAAATGAACATTGAAGTACATGCTTCCCAACAAGAAGATAGTACATGAATGATGCAACATGCTTCATCATGCACGAGAACACATCTCAGGTTCCTTCAGATACATCTGTAACAATTGTAACAACTTTCGAACACATAACTCCTTCCATTAGTCCATCTGGACTATGCAAACACATACAACAATTCTGAAACTTAACTTTTGGATCACCAAACCACAAACATCTTTGCCAGAACCTAGAGAGCACCATTACAAGATATATTCTAGATCCGCAAGACCTAAAACAAAATAGTGGATAACTGTGGAGTAGAAACATTTCTCCCAGTCCATAGAACACAAACTCTACCAAAACAGTTCACACACTGGTGAACACAACTTTCACACTCCATCAAACTAGAAGCTACAAATCAGTATATATCACCATCATATCATCAACAATAACCCTTCAGATCTGCACAAGCATAGGATCAACATAGGAGAAACGCAAAGCACATACTAGATCACATTCATAACTTTGACTTCACTCTTTATTAATTTTCTCAAAAGCACTTGGAAACTCATCAATTCAGCACATCTGCAACATCATAAATATAGTTCCATGTACTCACAACATCTCAACAGTATCTCAGCTATACATTCACAATCTGCAACATACTGAACTGTGTTGACATCAATGACAACATTAATGAAAACACCACCAAACTTGCTCATACTTGCAACACAACCCTTAAACCCTCTACCCTTTACCCTCTACCCTCTACCCTCTACCCTCAACCCTCAACCCTTAAACCCTAAACCCTCAACTCCTATACCCTCTAGTTAGATTGCATCCACTTTGATTCATTAGGGTTACATGAACTTGAAGAAGTCTTAAGTCATATAGTAAACCCATAAATCATTAAAATCAAATAAAATGCGCTAGGTTATAAGCTTTAGAATTTACTTTTTTTTTGTTTGGTGATATTAGATTTTAGAGTTTAGGTTTTAACCCTAATTTGTAAATCCTCAAAAATATTTTATATACAAGTTTTACCATTATTAAAATTTATTTATAATGAACTTAAATGAAGATGATTTATGGTTAAGGATTAGGTTGTATAGTTTTAGTATTTACGAATTAGGTTTTATAGTGCATTTACAATTTGAATTTTTAGGGTTTAGTATTCATCATTAATTTTTAGACCATAAATCATGATCCCTAAAACTATAAAAATGTCCTACATCTTATCCCTAAACCCTAACTCCAATCTATAAACCCTAATCACTAAAAGATAACTTTTAATATAGAAACATTTAGAAAAATCCAAAAATCCAAAAAAAAAAGTACTAAAACATGAGTACCTACCATAAAAAATACTAGCCTATAGTCTTGGCAAGAGGATGTGAACTTTGGGGAATGTAGCACAATCTCCAAAAGTGGATATATATTCAAAAAAATGTATTCTACTATGTTTTCTATTGTAAATATTAAAAAATATTTGTAAGTGTTGACAAATATTTTTTTTTCAAAATGGATACTCATTATTAAATGGGCATTCATGTTTTTGTATGTTTGCACATAACATATATCTATTATGAAGAAACCTTATTTTCTAACATATATCTTTGATTATTTGATATATGATAGATACCCATTTCTAGAAACTCAATATATGATTTTAAGTGAATAGAGATCCATTCAATGCAACAAATTATGACTCCATATTTTCTTCACTCACAATGAGATCCAACTTATTGCACTTAACTAAGTCTTAATGGTTCAACACTATGACCATCACCTAAGTCCAATAAATGATAAGTGGGTCATTCATGCTCATGAGAGATGGGATCTTGTGAACCATTACCCATGAAATATGGGTTAATGAATTTGACTCATAAAAGTATGTATTTAAATGCTAATTAAACATCATACAATTTGATACATTATGAAAACATCACCTACTTAATAATTAATGTTTTGTGATTCTATATAATAAATAGTTCATGAAGCACAATACTTGTTGAAGGTTTTGCAAATGAGATAGCAAGATAGGTGGAATTTATCTTAGGTTAAATTCTATGCTTATGTGTGTTTGAATTGAAATAGTATTAGTATGAGTGACCTCCCAAGAAATCATAATACTTCACTACTATTTAACAACTAAATACAATGAATATTAAGTGAACCACTTATAATCATGAGAAATAAATTATTGTAAATTGCTACTCATAAAATGTAAAACAATGAAAATAAATTGTACAAATATATAATTAAATCTTAATAAGATATCAAATAATTTACAATATTCATTTTATACATTATTTCTCCAACCTCAATATTGACCTTTTTATATCTATTTTTTTTAAAATCTCTAATTCCTCTTCCAATATGTAAATTCATATCTATGATGTAGTGTCCCTCCATGATTCATCCCTTCATGATGTTTGACAAATGTTGCTTTGGGTTGTTTAGTTTAAGTTGTTTGTTAAATGTTGTTCCTGGTTAATTGATTCATTAAATTAAATTATTAAGTGACAAGTATTTTGAAAATCAAATATAAATAGATTTATTAATAGTTATAGTTGATAATAATTAAAAGTGTGATAAAATATTAAATAAAATATTATAAAGGAATGTTGCAATTAATAAACAGTAATAAATAGAAAGAAAATAATGTGATAATGAATTTTTGGAGGTTTTCTCATCCAAAAAAATGCGCTTGTTCATTGCCATATGACATTTCCATTTGCATGAAATTTATTAAAAAGAGATACTAAATTGTTTTAAGGAATTTTGTAGAGAGGAATAGATTTTTTTGGTTTTGAGAAGAAAAGGGGGTCTGCAAGAAAATTTGAGGGACAGTAAATATTTCGGGGTTTTTGAGATTGGGAATTATGTTCTTCTAAAAATTGGACCCCATCATTTTCTTGTGAAGAGTAGATGTCTCTGGTAAATGGTATTTACATATTGAAATTTTATAAGAGTCCATAGCTATCAAAACAACAGCCAATCTTAGTGGAGAAGAAAAGAGGAAAGACATTGCAGAGAAAGGTGACCTAGCTTTATCTTTATCCATCAACGAAATACCATAAAGGGGGGGACAACAAAAGGATGAGGCATTGAGGAAGATGATTTTGGGAATATAGCCTCCTTTCACTGTGATTGACCTCTCCAATAGACGTGATGTAGGCGGTGGATAGAATTCTTCTGGGTGGGGAAAATGGTTCGAAGCAGGACTCGACTCAAAGGAGGACCTTATTAGAATGGTGATCAATGGTGGAAGATGGAGAACACAAGGGCCAACCAGTGCAATGAGAGTCTCATGAATAACCACATGACCATATTTGGAGCACTCTTCTGCCAGGTACCCACCCTTTGCAACTCGTAGTTTTTGGTATATGAGAAGAACTTGAGTTACCCTCTTATCTTTAACCAAGGACGTTGAGATCCCTTAACATTATTATTGTTTAAATTGACCTCATATTGGTTTTTCTCATATCTCATGAATTTGGCCACTCCTTGGTTGTAATTGACAACTTCCTTCTCATGGTTTTCACATTCTTGGTATTAATACAATTCTTACCACTGATAATTTGATCTTAATAACTGATATTTCCATGAGAACCATACTAGTCTCTTTCTTATTACTAGAACAGATATTTATTTACTAGAGTATGATGCTAGTGGGTTTCTAAGTCAAGACTGGAATGGGTCGAAGACTCAGACATAAAAATTCTTTAGTCTTGTTTTGAAATAGATTAAACTTTAACATTTGTTCTAGAAACCTCTATTCCCATTCTCTCTCTCTCTCTCTCTCTCTCTCTCTCTCTCTCTCTCTTGTTCTGTATGATGTGGTTGCTTATATCCTCTTGCATGCCTCGAATAGGAGAGGTCTTCATCCCTATAAAAATATATATGATATCCCCTTATTTTGAATACATAATTTATATGCAATACTTGTAGATGAGGTCTCAAATTGTACTCCTTGTTTTACATTGCTTAATCCTTACCCGAGCGAATGCTTAATTGAAGTATTTGATCTTCTAAAAGGATCTAGATCTTTTGTTCTGAAACCAAACATATATGGGCTACCATCAACATCTCCATAAGACCATGGTACTTCACAACATTCTGTCAAACAAATTCTCATTATGTGTCTAAGCTTCTATGTTCTGCATGCATTGTATGGTGTTATTGTATTGGAGGTTGTTGTATGCAAATCTACAGTGATATAAAGAGTGGAAATTTTCATGATTGGATTTTGAATATGCAATGACACCTTATTATCATTGAAGAATAGATAGAATTTATGCTCAGTATCTCAAGTGGTAGAGTTGTTGGATTCTACTAAAATTGTACTCCTGTAGTAAGCCATGCATATAACCCATGGCTGATATAATGAACAGTAGGCAGTTGGCTGATATAATGATCTGTAAAGTATAAATCTATTAGTGACATGATATTATTTAATGGTAACTGTTAGTATTTACTGAAGTCCTTAGATGTAACCTTGTATTGTTATAATGGATGTGGTGGTACATTAGTGTATATGTTCTTTGTAGTGTTTTGATCAAGTATGAATATGTTGTATATGGATTGAATAGTCTTGATAGTTAATTTGATTATGAACACTTGCTAAAAGATGTGTAAATCATTGTAACAATCAATCTAACAAGAGTGAACTTTATGATATTACATAAAGGGTGAATAAGACCTTGTATTTACTCTAAGACATAGAATTAGACATTGATTTGGTAAACCCGAGTTTAAATACTTTGGGATACAAGCTCTTATAACAATAAGATCTTGAATCGCCTTTAATGGTCACCAAATATTGGTATTATTAGTCTAGGAAGTTAACCTTGTCATGAGAACTACAAAGTTGAAAATATCCCTTAAAATACTTTCATCTAAATGGTTTTAAAAACTCAAACCATAGGTCCTTTGCAGAGTGATTAATGCCCAATTACTATGGTCGTTATGGTTGTCTTTGCTCATGTCTTTGCCTTCATTATGTGGTTCCACTCTAGATCTTAATGTTGACTAAGATCCCAATGTGAGAGTATGGTGTGTAGGTCCTTTGAAATTTTTCATGAGGGCATTCTTGCCCTCTTTTTGTTAGATTCAACTATTTCGGGGATTCCCTTTGGATTGTGTTGCCATATGTAATTCTTTCCAATTTTGATTTTGAATTGGTATTGTAAATGCTTTGGTGTTCCAAATGTTGACACTTGGATTGATCTCTTAGCCTTACAGCTACCCTTAGTGGAATATAAGTATAACTTTTCTATACTAAGGGGGTTGGTTGGTTTTGGGCTATGCCTTGCTGTAGAGTTGTTCTCCATTTTGATCACACATGTTCTAGGGAATCAACTAATGTAGATCAAGCCTAGTTTCTTCATGTCAACATATGCTATAGGTCAAGGGAAGATGCCAGATTGTAGAGTCTCTTCATAGCACAAGTGTCTTCATGTGTGTCTAGGTGAATTTAGGGTATTGGTATGTCGTACTTGTTCCTAAGGCAATATTTTCTTGCTTGTTGTTGTATTAGTTAGTTGATGCATGCAACAATTGCAAAAAAATATCAAAGTGTATTTGATTCTAATCTTTCTAATGCAATATATGGGCTCACTTTGTTTATTCATGGATTACTAAAGTATGCTTTTCTATGTATGCTTTTGGTTATATAAATGAATATTTTTGTTCAATCATTGACCCTAGATTATGATTGATGAATGCATTTATAGTTCCTATATTCTATCTTGCACATGTGTTTGTATGTGAGGCTTGATGCTTCACTCATTTATCCAATTGATCAAGGCATTAGTCTACTACTACTTGTCCACCACCACCACATTTAAACAACAGCAAAAACACCTTTTCACTTATGTTCTAGTGCACTTGAAAGTATAAATAATTTACCAAAGAAATAATTGTCCAAATGAGATTATTAAATGGAAAGCATTCGAAGAAGAAGCATTGAAGACATTCAGAAGGTAGGAGCAAGGAAGCGAGTTTTAAAACCCAAGCAAACCACTAGTGGAAAAAGTAGAACTAAAGCATCAAGAGATAAATGTGGTGGAATGACAACACAAACTCAGAGAACGTCAAGAAAATTTATAATGGGTAATGGTCTAATAGAGCTGCCATCAACTAGTAGAAGTTTGGATCAAATTAGAAACCATAAAAAAAGTTAAAACAACTATAAGTGCAGTTTGAAAGCCTCATAAATTTATCGTTATCATTAAATTATGCATACATGACCTTCAACTAATTGCAACAACCTGGAACATGTGGAAAAATAGTTGAAAACTTGAAACATACATTCTGAAGTAATGAAAGGAAATCTAAAAGGATTTAATAAGTTGTACATTACAACAAGTTGTAGTTTGTCACTCATGTGGGGCTTCTTCACAATGATGAGATTAATTTTGAGCCAACCAAACAATCTAACTGAGCCATGTGAGTTCTTGTTCAATAGTTTCTTGTTCTTTTTTAAACATTTAATCTTATGCTATTAGTTTATTACAATAAGAGTTCAATATGCCATTCCAATATAAATGAGGACAGTAAACCATTTAGCTTTGTCTTGTCATCACTTGTCTGAAAGTTACATTTATTGTGAAATTTTGTGATCTGATATTTGAAGAATCATGGATAGAACTATCAAAAGAAAGCTCCTATCATGCTTTTGTTATGAGCATAAATAAATATTATCTTGATTATTTACTAATTTTTAATTTAATTGAGGAAAAATTGTAGGTTGTTCTTCGCTATTATCTGAGAAGAAATGTAGATGGACATGTAGAGAATAGTGCATGTGCAAATAACACTGCCAGTGAACACTATATGGTAAATCAGTTGATTATTGATGATCTCCTTCTTTGGGAAACAAAATATAAGGTAACATGAATGAGGTAACTACTATTTATTGCTTATTGATTTGGCACATTATTATGAAAAATATATTGTTGAATAACATATCCTATGGACATTACATCTCAAATTGATTGGCCATTTATGATTTTTGTAATTGGGCAAACAAATATGTCAATATGAGCATGTTTGAGCACATTTTCTATTTCCATTCACAAAAAGAAAAAAAATCTCAAAAGTAATGATTTTTGATGCTACATATTTTGATTTTATAGTCTGATTCACAAGGAATCATTTCTATGTAGTTGTTTAAGTCATCTTTTTTTTCTCCATAATGTTAAATACCATTTTTTTAACTTCAAAGCTTCTTAAAAGATCCATTGGTTAATTTTAAAAAGGTAGATTAAAAACATTGAGTCAAAAGTAACATGTGAAACTCATATTTTGTACCACTGCTTGCTCTCAATAGATTGTTTGTTAATGTTATCATCAAATAGTCCAAACATGATGAATACAAAATTACAGGTTCTAAGGTTTCTTAAGTTTTTATAATTAACATTTTAAATATACTTTTTTGACATGCACATATCCCACTTGGTTCTACTTACTGTTTCCTTGTTTTTTGATTAAGCTTCATTATTTTCTTCTATCACTAAAGCATATGAATCTAAAATCAGTTTATAGTTCTTGTTTACCCATGAATTGTTTGCTGACAATAAGTTATCAATATTATTATTATGTCTTTGTAAATGAAAATACACTTTCACTATGGATTACTTAGGGAAGTTAAATTAAATGATCTTGGTAAACACAAATTATCCTAGGTAATCAGAGCTGAGTAGATAACTTAGAATAATTAAATGATAATTTAGGAAATTAAATGTGAAGGATATAACACTTAGCTCCAGGAAATGTGATGAAGACTATTTCTGGTGCAGTTCAAAATTTGGTCACCTCAATATTGTGAAATGAAAGCAGTCTCATATTTTCCTTGGGTTGTGTACAGTCTCTTGACTCTTTGTGGATTGAATTTGCTATGTGTGAGATCAATCCCACACTTTATAGAAATGATTTGGTGCGTGGAAGTGTTTTGAAATCCATGGGATTGACCTTGCAAACTATAGGTTTATCCAACCTGTTTTTCTTGTCTTTGATAACTAATTGAGCACAAGGATTAATGGTATTCAAAAATGCCTTTGGGAAATTTCTGAATTGTGAGGGTTCACATTCTTCTTTTCAATCATGTATTTCTTCCTGATATTTGGGTAGAAGGAATTCTCAACTGAATGTTTTTAAATACCAAAACATAATGAATTGTCACACTAGTGTGTACCAAGTCAACTTCCAACACCTATGAGGGGAGTTGGTTATTCAAAATTAAAAAAAAAAGGATTTTTGAGTTAGATTTTGTAATGTACCCTTCACAATATCTACCTCAAAGATCGTTTATCTTCAATAAATTTATCTAGATCATCAGTAATAGTCTTCAAAATTGGCCACTAATTCAAGTTCATTCTACTTTCATAATAATTTAATCCATGGAGTCCAGCCATTCCTTGATGCCATCAAGTGAAGATTGAGGAATGGCGTCAATGCGGAGTACATCCTACTTGAAGTCTTTGAAAACAATAGCCATATCAAATTCATTTTTCCCAAGTCCTACTCTATCAAGGTTAACAATCTCAATCTCACTAATAATGATTACTAAGAAAGGTAATTCCACCAACTCTACCAAACAGTTTACCATAGGAACAATAAAAGCAGATGCTTTGAAAGAAACTCCATGAAAACCAAGCTCTCTAAATGGTATATCAAACTCTAGTTCAAAATATTTTAGATGAGGCTGCTCCCATAGCTTTGTTACTCGCTTGAAAAATCCTTGAAACTTTGCATTGATTTTATTTTTCATGCCCCTCTCCTACTATTCTTCCTCAATTTCATTAGGATCATACATTGAAATTCTTTCCCCTCCTATAGTTTGGACCACATCCATTACCTCCACATAAAACTGGACATCCTTGGTCTTCTTGGTTCACACCATGATATGGTTATGCAAATGAAAATGAAGCAAAGTAATCATCTCCTTCTCTGTCAGCTGGAAGAATGCATGCTTACTATTTTGATATATGATATCAACTCTCTCTTCTGCTCTCATGGTTGAATACCGAAATCCATTATGGTGGGCCTCTAGAGTTCTAGTCATCTTTCTTCCTCTTCCACCAAATGCTGCCATATTTTACTAACATTTATTAGAATTGTTGCATGTTTTACATCATTGGAATTAATGACATATTAGCTATAACTTTTTTAAAATTTTATTATGGTATGTGTACTTTGATATGATGTAATATGATTATAGTTTCATTTCATATGTTGTAATATTAGATATATAACAAAAAAAAAAATTATTGTATGAAATAAATAATAAATTTTCATTTTAAATGTTTTTTTTTGCAGAACATGAGTCTTCCAGAAGATCAAGATGATCCTCATGATACAGATCCAGAATATGTTGGTTTTGGTACAAATCACATGGCAAAGGATGATGATGATGTAGATACAGAAGACACCGAGGTTGATGACAATGATGATCATGATGGTGATGATGATGATGAGGCAGTTGCTGGTAGTAGCCAATGACATTCACAATCATATAGACTGCATCATGGATCATTGTTGATATATCGTTATGATGCCTCTTTTCATGGTTACTATCATATGTATCATTTTCACGGCCTGCAGTACCATATTATTGATTTGTATCATTTTGACATGTATCATTTTGACTTATATCATTTGGACATGTATCATCTTGACTTGTATCATTTTGAGCTACATAATTTATCATTTTTACTTATATCATTTGTACATGTATCATTTTGACATGTTATTGATCTACTGGCATATTTTACTTTCACTTGTTTTAGTTATATATGATGATGATCTTATCAGTATTGACTTGCCAATTTATATATATTGAAAGTGGTTGATATTTTTTGATGGATATTTATTACGTATGATGATTTTAATTTACTGCTCAGGATGGATGTTGTCAAATTCAATTAAATTATAGATATTTGACTCACTTGTTTTAATTATAGATGATGATCATGTTATAATAATTATCTTGTTATTTAATCATATGAGTTAAATAATTAAATTAATTACTCTATAATCATAAGAGTTATTTAAGAGGCATGATATATTTAACTAATTAAATTGAAATAAAACATATTGAATTAATAAATGGAAGCAAAACAAGAAGAAAAAAAGGAAGCAACAATGGAAGCCAAACTAGAAGAAAACCAAAAGTAATCCTGGAAGCAAAACTTGGCATTATCTAGGAAGAAAAAACATAAACAATTCAGGTAGCAAACAAAGAAGTAATAATGGAAGCAATTTTAGAAGTAACAAAAGATACAATAATGGAAGCCATATTAGAAGCAACAAAAGACACAAAAATGGAAGCAAAGCTAGATGCAACAAGTGACGTTATATTGGAAGCAAAATTGGAAGCAAAACTAGAAGTAAAATTAGAAGCAAAATTGGAAGCAAAATTGGAAGCAAACCTAGAACCAAAACTGAAAGAAAAAATGGAAGCAACACAAGAAGAAAAACCAAAAGAAAAATCAGAAGCTAGACTAGAAGCAACAAAATCCCCTGCTGAATCTGGTGCTAAATCTGTCACTAAATCCAACACTAAATCCAACGCTAATTATGGTGCTAAATCCGGTGCTAATTTTGACGCTAAATCTGGCACTAATTCTGGTGCTAATTCTAGCGCTAAATACGGTACTAATTTCAACGCTAATTCTAGTGCTAAATTCGGCACCGAAGTGAAACGTAGTTTGGCGCCGAGTTTTGTGCTAGTAGAAGTGTCCAATTCATGAACTCAAATGCACTAAATTCTGACACTATTTTAGGCGCTAATTTCCTATTTTGTTGTAGTAGATGTTTTAGAAAAAAATTAGTTTTTGATAGACCCTCAATTATGCACAATGGAGGAAAATAATTCCAAGAGTCTTTCCAAAGAAGAGTTATCTCTCCCTTATGAGTGAAATAGGATAGATGTGGAAGAATAACCTCTCTACATTGAATAATAAAATTCCACATTTTAGAACCATGTGGAGGGTTATTAATAGTAAAAACTCTCTTCATATTGGTGTTATCTACAATTTTTTTCTCTATTTAGCTAGTGGTTTTTCAAAGATATTACAAGCTATTTTAGCACCTACTAGCATATTTTATGCTTCAATATTTTGAATATAGGTTTTTCCCCAACCTTTTTAGTCTACAAATTTTGTCCCCAAAAATTAGAGCAATTTTCCATTTTTCCATGTTTAAGTTGCCACTCCATAAGAAATGTCTAAGATGTTTTTCTATTTATATCACTATACCTTTTGGAATTTTAAAAATTTATATCATGTAAAAAAGAATAGCATATAGGACTACTTTTATAATTATAGATTTCACTACTAGAGTGATGTAGAGCAAGGTGATCTAGGCTTAAAAAAATCAATTTCAATTGGTCTTCAAGTCTGCAACACCCTTCAAGGGTTGATCTCTTCACAAACTGTCCTACTTGTTTGTAGGTGTCCACACTCACTTTTCTTCTTATATCTTTTAGAGAAGGTCACCAAGGTACAAAACCTATACACTTTCAGGTACCCATTAACCTATCATTCAACATATCAAACTGATTCCATAAGTTGTTTTGGAACATTCTTCTTAAATCTGACTTGTAATGCTAGATATAGGCCTAATTAGCCAACTTTTCCAAAGGAAGTACTCTCAATTCACCTTGAAAAACCTGAAAATCATCACCAACATGCTTGAACAATCACATAGGGTCAGATTCCACCATTTATTTCCACCAAACTTCAGAAAAACCTACTGTCCTATCTAATTTCTATCAAAACTAAGCCTAGAACATGGAGTTGCTAGACTAGGGCACGTGCTAAAACACCAAAAACACCTTCACCTTGCTCTACAACTACCCTAAACATAAAATCACTCCTACAAGGCCCATTCCACCAAGTTTCATAATTTTCTTACGGTGGAATGGCCTACTTCTACATGATTTTCTTCAAAACCCTAGGAAACCCTACTTTACAGAATCACTTACAGAAAAATTACTTGTTCTTCCTCAATTCTTGATGAAAAGAAACAAAATTAGAACCAAATGAGATCTAACATGGTTCCACAACTTTTCACATGATTCTTACATCAATATGTTGTTGTACGAGGCCGTACAGAGCCTTGAACCACAAGGAAACTCAAAAATTTCACACAAAACCAGAGCAAAAGTATCTTATTCACCCAAAAATTTCATCAAAAACCATGCCTCGAAGATGCTTGAGGCTTATAAACATGTTTAATTCAAAAACCAATGGTCCCCAACTAAACTTTGAATGGGGGTGACCATTCATCTTCAACTACCTTTCAAAAATGACAAACTTGCTAATACAGCTTTACATTATTCATGACAACTTTTTGACATAACACCTATAAGACCCTATATGACACTTACTACATCAATAAATGGTCTCTTAGACCTTATTTACATCATGATAAGACAAAACCATGACAAGACTCCAAAAATGAAACAATAAGCCAAAATTGCTAAAGGTGTTATTGCACCATACAACCAGGGTGGAAAGGATTTCATCCTCCTGATGAAATGAGCTCTTGAACTGAAACTCCATACTACTTTATATCTTCTTCTATCATCCATTAAGAATCTTCAATTGGTAGGCCAAGCCACTTGACCAAGTATTCATTATACACCCTCTTCCTAGTTCTCTTGATCTCCCTTGTATCCACTATGCTCTCAAGCTTCATTGGTTGGCTAGGTGGTAGGTCCTTAACCCATTCATCATCTTAAACTCCTGCAGCACCTGCAACATCACCTGCATCCACAATACCCTTAAAAGGATAAAGATCAGCAACATTAAATATAGGTGAGATAGCAACTCCAAGAGGGAGTTCTATCTCATAAGCATTTTGTCCAAACTTGTGCACTATCCTGCAATGACCAATCTTTTTCATCATCAACTTGGTGTATTTTCCTTTAGGAAGCCTCTCTTTTCTAAGATGTGCAAGCACCATGTCCCCAACCTTGAATCGAACATCGTTCCTCTTCAAATCTACATTATTTTTATACTTCTCCACACTCTTCTTCAAATTCTCTTTAACCTGCTCATGTATGTCTTTCATGGCTATTGCAAAATCCTCCCTTGCTGCACTCATTTTCTCCATATCTTTCAAATCTCTAAGTTCATATATTCCTCTTGGAATCATCCCATAGACTACCTTAAATGGAATCCTTCCTATGCTCTGGTTGATAGAGTCATTGTATGCATATTTTGCTTGAGGAAGTATGAGGTCCCATGACTGACCATGCTCCTTAGTTAAACACCTTAACAAGTTCCCAAGTGACCTATTTACAACCTCAGTTTTTCCATCCATTTGTGGATGGTAAGTTGAACTAAATTGTAGATTGGTTCCCAACTTTTTCCACAAGGTCCTCTAAAAGTGACCTATGAATTTGGAATCTCTATCAGACACAATGCTCAAAGGTAGTCCATGAATCCTTACAATCTCTTTGAAAAAAATAGCTATGTGAGATGCATCATTTGTACTCCTGCATGCAATGAAATGGGAAATCTTGTTGAATCTATCTACAACAACATAAACACTCTCATACCCCCTTTGTGTCTTAGGAAAACCCAAAAAAAATTCCATGCTTATTAACTCCCATGGACAGTTAGGAATAGGTAAAGGTTGGTATAAACCTTCGTTAGAGCTTGATCCTTTGGCTCTTTGGCATATCCCACAACCTTTTACAAACTTCTTAACATCAACATGCATTCTTGGCCAATGATAGAACCTCTTGACCTGCTCCAAAGTTTTGTCAAACCCAAAATTCCCACTCAAACTACCACAGTGCTTCTCTCTTATTAAATTTTCCCTCATGGAACACTTAGGCACACACAACTAAGCCCCTTTGAATAAAAAACCATTTTGCAACATAAAATCTGAATACTCACAGTGAAAACTATCTTGAAACTGACTACAAAAAACATATGCATCTTTAAAATCATCACCATGCTCATACATACCTTTTAGTGCATCTATTCCCATGCTTTGGAGTTGTATCTCTTGCACCATCATAGTCCTCCTACTCGGGGCATCAAAAACCTTATTTTCCTATCCCTTCTTATGTTTGATTGAAAATGTATAGGCCTACAAATACTCCATCCACTTCATATGCCTATGATTCAACTTGTCTTGGGTATTTAAGAAGCTCAATGCATGATTATCTATAAACACAACAAACTCCATTGGTAAGAGATAATGTCTCCATTTCTTGAGAGACTGTACCACGACATAAATTTCAAGATCATATGTGGAATACTTCTTGGTATCATTTAGTTTCTCACAAAAAAAGGCAACCGGTTCCCCATCTTGGCTCAAAACTACACCTATAGCAGACCCACTTGCATCACATTCCACAGTGAATACTTTTCCAAAGTTGGGGAATGTGAGAATAGGTTGTTGTGCTACTCTTTTCTTCAAATATTCAAATCTTTTATCTGCTTCTATAGTCCAATGAAACTTGTTGTTCTTCTCACCCTTGATGGTGTCAATCATTAGTGCACATATGTGACTAAAGTTCTTAATGAACTTTCTATAGAAACTACCTAACCCATGGAAGCTCCTGACCTCTCCAATTGATGTAGGTGTTGGCCAACTAAGTATGGCTTCAACCTTTGTGGGATCCATCCTCAATGTCCCCTCTAAAATCATAAATCCAAGGTAGACAAGTTCACTCTTCATAAACTCATACTTCTTGAGATTGATCATTAACTTCTCCTCATTGAGTCTATTCAAGACCTTATCAAGATGCTCCAAATGATCTTCTTTTGTTTTGTTGTATACAAGGATGTCATCCGAGTATACCACCAAATTTTTTCCAATGAAATGCTTTAGAACCTCATTCATCAGCCTCATGAATGTACTTGGGGCATTTGATAACCCAAATGGAATCACTAACCATTCATATAAGCTTTGATTGGTCTTAAAGGTAGTCTTCCACTCATCTCCTTCCCTTATTCTAATATGATGATATCCACTTTTCAAATCAATCTTTGAGAAGTACCTTGCACCTGCCAAACTATCCAATAAGTCCTCCATCCGGGGTATGGGAAATTTGTACCTAATAGTTATCTTTTTTATTGCTCTTGATTCTGTACAAAGCCTCCAATCTCCATCCTTCTTAGGTGCCAATACAGTAGGCAAAAAACAAGGGCTTAAACTCTCCCTTATCAGCCCCTTGTCCAATAAATCTTGAACCTATTTTTTGATCTCCTCATTTTGTTGAGGTGTCATCTTCTATGCTGCCTTTTTTGGAAGACTTGCACCCGGTATGAGGTTAATATGATGACTCACATCTCTGATAGGAGGTAGTGAGCTTGGTAATTCCTTCAGCCCTATGTCTTCATACTTTTCTAACAAGGCTTGCACCTCCTTAGGTATCTCTTCTTTATCTGCAACAGCATTAGAGATAGGCTTACCAACAATAGCATACCCAATGTCTTCCTCCTCTAGATCTTTCAAGAACACCTTCTCTTTAACAACCATCACACTTGGTCCTTCATGAATATCACCATCATCTTCTTACAAAGGTGAAAGAGTGTATGCCACTCCATCCTTGTCAATTACATAAACATTCTTGTATCCATCATGTTTGGCCTTCCGGTCAAATTACTGAGGCCTTCCAAGGAGTAGGTGGCACACATCCATTGGAACAATATCACAAAGGATTTTGTCTTTGTAAGTACCTATGTTAAACTCTACCCAAACCTGCTCATTTACAAGCACTTGCTGCCCCTTATTGAGCCATGAAATCTTATAGGGTGTTGGGTGAGTGATCCTTTTCATTTTAAGTTTTTCTACCATCTCTAATGACACTATGTTATCTGTTGAACCGGAATCAACTATAACTTTGCATAACTTTTCTCTGAGATTTGCATGTTGTTCGGAACAAAGATTTTCTTTGAGGGGGTTCCTTAGTAGTTGGAACCTTGATTAATGTCCTCCTGATCATTAGGGACTCTCCTACCTCTAGAACAACATGTATGGAAGGTGAATTCACACTCTCTTCATCCTCCTCTTGCACTAGTTGAGTCCTCCTTTCTCCACTATGAAAACTTACACTTGGTTTATCCGGGAACTTCCATGTAGGATGTCTGAATTGATTGTAGTTATAACACCTTCTAGAGAAGGTATTAGAACCCCTTCCTTGACCATTGAATCTGCCTCTACCATTTGGCCTTCTTCCTCTGAAACTCCCCCTAGATTCTCCACTTGATTCTTGGTTTTCACTTTGTTCACCTTGACCTCTTTGTGATCCTCTTCCACTAGAGGTTCCTCTGCCCCTTGATTACTTCTCTTGCCTCCTCTTTATCTTCTCCTTAGCCTTAGTAGCCATTTGAAAGCACTCCTCTATTGTCCTAGGAGTGGTGAGGCTTATCTCATCTTGAATGGAGGATCTCAAACCATTCAAATATCTAGCTACTTTCTTCTTTCCATTCTCAATATGTCCAGACCTTATGGTCAGCTTGTAGAACTCAGTATATGTTTCCACATCCATTTCTTTTTATTTTAAATTCTGCAATCTCCTAAAGACTTGCATCTCATAATATGCAGGAAAGAATTGACCCTTTACCTTCACCACCATCCTATCCCATGAATTGATCTTGGGCTTACCTTTCCTTACCCTCTCTTCTTGGGTGTAATTCCACCATGTTAATGTTGGTCCCTTCAATTTTTTTTTTTGGAAAACTTGACCTTCTTGTCTTCAACCACCTCCTTGAATTCAAAATAGTTGTCTAAGGCATCTATCCACTCAATCACTTCTTCAACATCTATTTTTCCACCATACATAGGTAGCTCCATCTTCACATCTTATGTCTCTCCTTTCACAGCCTTAAGCACTTGTAGAAACTCTCTTTCTTTAGGATCTATCTACTCTTGGGATCCTCTTGGGGGGTGCTCCTCTTCACCCTCTTCCTTGTCTTCAGATTCACTCTCCTCTGCAAGACCCTTATCTCTCTTGTCTCTTTTCTCCAGTGCTTCCATCTTGGTTGACATGGCTTCTTGAGACTCTCTTAGGGATCTTAACTCCCTAGCAACAACAACTGATCCACCTTTTGGAGGCATCTCCTATGCTTTTCCTTACAACTTCTCTTCTTCCAAATTCCAATCTTCTTCCAAATGATCTAAGCCTAAACTCTGATACCACCTATGGTGCAGGAGAACCTTTAGCAATTTTGGCTTATTGTTGCATTTTTGGAGTCTTGTCATGGTTTTTTCTTAGCATGATGTAGTAAGTGTCATATGGGGTCTTATAGGTGTTATGTCAACAAGTTGTCATGAATAATGTAAAGTTGTATTAGAAAGTTTGTCAATTTTGAAAGGTAGTTGAATATGAACGGTCACCCCCATTCAAAATTCAGCTGGGGACCATTGGTTTTTGAAGTAAACATGTTTATAATCCTCAAGTATCTTCGAGGCATGGTTGTTGATGAATTTTTTGGGTGAATAAGATACTTTTGCTCTGGTTTTGTGTGAAATTTTTGAGTTTCCTTATGGTTATAAGCTTTGTATGGCCCTGCACAACAACATATTGATGTAAGAATCATGTGAAAGGTTGTGGTATCGTGTTAGATCTTATTTGGTTCTAATTTTGTTTCTTTTCATTAAGAATTGAGGAAGAACAAGTAATTTTTTTGTAAGTGGTTTTGTAAAGTAGGGTTTCCTAGGGTTTTGAAGAAAATCATGTAGAAGCAGGCCATTCCATCGTAGGAAAATTATGAAAATTGGTGGAATGGGCCTTGTAGGAGTTATTTTTATGTTTATGGTATTTTTAGAGCAAGGTGAAGGTGTTTGTGGTGTTTTAGCACATGCCCTAGTCTAGCAACTCCATGTGTTAAGCTTAGTTTTGATAGAAATTAGATAGGACAAAAGGTTTTGTGAAGTTTGGTGGAAAAAAATGGTGGAATTTGACCCTATGTGACTAGTCAAGCATGTTGGTGATGAATTTCATGTTTTGGAAGGTGAATTGAGAGTACTTCCTTTGGAAAAGTGGGCTAATTAGGCCTAAATCCAACATTGTAGGTCAGATTTAAGAAGAATGTTCCAAAATAACTTATGGAATCAGTTTGATATGTTAAATTACAGGTTAATGGGTTCTTGAAAGTGTACAAGTTTTGTCCCTTGGAGACCTTCTCTAAAATATATAAGAAGAAAAGTGAGTGTGGACACCTACAAGCAAGTAGGTCAGTTTGTGAAGAGATCAACCCTTGAAGGGTGTTGCAGACTTGAAGACCAATTGAAATTGATTTGTTTAAGCCTAGATCACCTTGCTTTGCATCATAGAGTCAATTACCTACTTTTCAAAGTTGACATCTTATTATGAATAGAGATAACAATATTTTTCCAAAAGTCATTTTCATGAGCCCTTGTAAATAGAGGAATACCAAAATGTTGAGTTGTAAAATTATCAATCATGAAACCTAAAAGGGTGGAGATATTAATTATTTTTCACAATTAGAGGAGTAATAAAAACAATATTTTTTATTTAGTTAGATTTACTTTTTGACTTGATACCTAGTGTAAGATAATAGTAGAAATTTGATATTATTTGCTTCTAGAACCGTGGATTAACCAAATAATAAAGTTTCATCAACAAATAAAGTATGATTAATTGACATTATAAGTCTATAAATATTAATGCATTTCCAAATTTGAGCTCTATCTAGACAAATATTAGATCTACTAAGGGCCTTTGTCATTATAATAAAAAGGAAAGGAGATATGTGATCCCCTTCTTTAATACCTTGAGGAGAATTAAAGAAACCAACTAGGAAGCCATTAAGGAGAATACAAAATTTTCCTCCAAAGATATAGGAGAAAATCCACTTACACCATTGAGAGGAAAAACCAAACTTCTTTAGAACCTTAATGAGGAAATCCTAGTTGACTTTATCACAATCCTTTAGTATATCTAGTTTAATCACAATTGCTAAAAGTTTCTTCTCTTGAATAGAATGTAGCACTTCATGAGCTACCAATGAACCCTTTTTCATTTATTTATCCATAAAAAATCCTCCTTTATCTTTTGAAATAATAAAGGGGATAGTAGATCCCAATCTAATGGTGACAGTCTTTTGGAATATCTTGTAAATTGTATTACACAAAAAATAAGGTAATATTCTACAAAATAGGTAGGGAAAATATTTTTTGAAATTAAAGAAACAGGGGTTGTAATTATTTCTTTGAGGATGTACCTATATCTTCTAGCCTCTTCAATTGGAAGCTAGATATCTCTTCCCAAAAAATCTTTTTTTTTTTGGAAAAAAGAGTGAAATAAAACCATCTAGCCCCAAGGCTTTGTCAAGTGGTAAGGAGAACACCAAAAACCTAATCCCTTTCGTAGAAAGGGGGATAGTAGATTCTTATTATCCTCTTTAAAGATAATTGTAGGGAAATTGTCCAACAAAGTGTTTGAGAAGAGACATCACTTATATCTAAGGGTTTAGATAGAAATTTCTCAATTTTTTTGATTTCCTCTTCTTGGATCTCATTTTTATAATTGATAGATTCACATGAAGTTATTAATAGTATGAATGTAATTGAGATGATTTCTTATTTTCATGGAAGTATGAAAGAAATTAATATTTGTATCATGATATTTTAGCCACAACTTTCTATATTTTTCCTCCAATATATCTCTTCCCTAGCTTGAATTCCCCCCAACTCTACTTTTAAGGACTTCTCTAATGCAAAGTTAGATGGATCGATTCCACAATAAATAATATTTTCATTAAGTCCCTCTAAAATATTTTGAATTATAAACTTCTCATAAAAATAATTCTTAAAATAATGTGCATTCCAACTCTTTATTTTAAATTTCATCCACTTTAGTTTCTTACATAGCTAAAACATTCTTGAGCTTGCTATAAAAGGATCATTTTTACACCAAATTTTCAAGAGGGAGAAAATATGGATTCTTCAAAATTGAAAGAAGATTATTGAAGAGGAACTTTCTTTTCCCCTAATATATAGTTCTATTAGATAATCATTTGAACTTGAGAAGGGAGTGATAGAGGTGAAGAAAGATAAAGTGTCAGTTGACCATTTGGTTAAGAATAAATATCTATCAAGCCTTTTTTCTATTATAAAAAAATAATTTCTTTAGTTAGATTGTGTAAATTTTCCATTCTTAGGATGGAAATCTATCCAAACATTACCATAAATAAAATCTTTATTTTCAACCCTAAAGAAACTCCTCATCATAATCACTAAGAATAGTTGCAAGTTGTAGGGGACTAACTTCCACACCTTCCAAGCCCATTTTTTCACAGGAGGAAACCATGGTACCTATGTGCTATCGACTATTGCACCTAGGGGGAAAAATATACAAGTGCATTAAAGTTAACAATATTGACACATGATATTCTAACAATGATTTGGTAGTCAAAATTATGACCCACATGGCATGGCATGAGTTACACATCATCTTATCATTTTACAACTTGATGATATTGTGTTTTCCCATCCTATCCTCTTATACATCTCATTTAGCATTTGAATTAAGTTTTAGGCACTTGGATAATATAAAAAACATTTTATAGAAATTCAACTAAATGGTCTCTTTGGAGATTGTATGGTTAGCCACTTGACCTATCTTAGTTTGTAAGGAACCCAATCAACTAGCCTTAGAAAAAGGGATGACCTTGACCCTTTAAAGGAGAAAATCTATCATATATTTTATATGTAAAGGTTAAGGGATGACCTTGACCCTTGATAATCTTCTTCCCTTTATTTTAATCATCCTTTCAATCATCTATCCATTAGCTCTCTAGCCTTGATTGAGCATGGAATCCCTTGACTGATTCTCTTCTCCCCTTGACTCTTAAATCATCTATCCATTAGATTGTATGATTTCTTGAGTGACATGTCTTGATTTTTAGGGTGACCTTGACCCTCAAAAAGAGTGACACTATCATGTTTGGTAGAGACATAATTACTTTATTTCTATCCAATTTGAAACCATTTTTTTCTCAAGATTAAGAGTTTTTTCAAGTCTTGATTGATCCTTAACTCCCTTTGATTTATTTGCTTCTCCTCATTGAATCTTGATCATCTATCCATTAGCTCTACAATATTCTCTCAACCACTTCCCCATTATTGAGAATATTAAATCCTATAAATACTCCCCTTTCCTTTGGAATCTAGTAGGTTAAGTTTACTACATTTTTCCAAGAGTCTTTCTAATAGCTTAGTAATCCATATTCTCTTGATTCCAACACAAGGATAGTAATTTATCTATAGAAAATTAAACCTTTTACAATGTAGCCTCCACCTACAACATTATAATGCTCAATATCAGACATACAAAGCCTTTTTTCCTTTTTGCATTAAATCTTCAAAGCTTCCTATATCTTCCAAGTAATTGTAATTTCCTAGATAAAAAGATTTTGTATCCTCATTTCCATCAAGAGGAAGTTCCATTTTTTTAATGGGAGGATCCAAAATAATTTTGGCTCTTTGAGGAAACATTCCACTACTAGCCACACCAAAGAGCTTCCCTATCCCCATTGCAAGGTATACATATCATTTCAACATTTGACTTTGCACATTTCTATTATTTAATTGATCACATGTTTGCATTCCATTCATTGCACCTTCCCAATCTACACTAGAGATAAGAAATCTCTCTTAGAGATAATTGTGATGTTTAGAAACACCTCTTCACTATGATAAAGTATTTGATTTTGTTAGAGTCACTCAAGGACTCAATCCTCTAGGATCATCTGCAAAATCCAACAACAACCTTCTAAAAGAGGGAAAAGAAAGAACATGAAATTGCAAAAATGGATGCAAGATGTGGCCAATATGTAATACTCAAGATTGCAATAATATATTGGACTTACACAACTAAAAAATATCTTAGCTGACTTACTTGGATATAATGTACATATGAAGCCTTGCTTATATAGGCAAGGGTGATGATGTAGCAATATTAAATGGCTATGTCATTATTAAATGACATGATTTGATATTAAATAACCTAGGACACAAGCATTGGGGTGATGGGCCTAGCTTGATTGGATAAAGAATCATGTTGTAGGAAAGAGGTCACGAGGTCTAGTCTCCCCACCGTCCCCGTGGTACCAGAGGGCATGTCGCCCCAACATCACTAGTCATGTGAAAAAAGTTTACTAGGCACATTGTAGTTTATAAGGGGACGGATACCCGACCGATTCCTATAGTTTAAAAAAAGACCTAGGATACAAGCATTAAATAAAATCCAAATAGATAAGATAAGTTCCAATTAATGCTAACTAGAAAGATTCCCTCCTAGGACCCAAGTGGACTTTACAATGTAAATAGGACCTAGATAATACTAGATGGGGGAAATACCTATTTACACCAACACCCCCTCCCCTTAAGTACAAATTAGGGAGTCAATTATTATGGAAATGACACTAAGATGGGTCCTGGCTATGAGGTCATGTTAGGTAACCATGTACATATGCAATGAAATCTCTCACAAATGGAGAAAATGAGAAAACCCAGTGGGACAAAAATCCTCCCCAAAAGCGAGATGAAATAACAAAATACTCTCAATGATGCATGAGAGGGAGAAAATCCCATCTGAGGAAAATGACCCACCAAAAGAGAGAAAAAAAGAGATGATGCAACCCCCCTTCAATGGTGAGTCTCCTGCAATGGTAGAAGCTCGACATTGAATGTTGAAGATGATCCAATCTCACTTAAAATCATTCCTCCCCTTAGGAAGAAACAAAACCAAGATGATATGTAGGAAGTCTTCCCACTTTGAAAAGGAACATGAGGGAAGAAGAATGATATGTGATGTACCTTAACTATGCTCAAGTGTCTCCATGTTGATGTTGAAAGCTGACAAACTCCAAATAGGAGTTCTAGGATACACAACTAGAGATGTCAATCCAGAATCTCCTAGAGATGGATGTATAACACACTCCAAAGACAAAGATGTCTCCTCTAAAGAATCCTCCTCCAAATTTTGTCTAAAAGTATCCAAACTCATATCAAGCTGCAAATAGTGATCATATAGAGAATGAACAAGAGGATTAGAAAATTCCATCGCAACAACTAAAAAAGAATCATCTTCATCAAAGAGAAAATGTATGCAATAAATAATGTCTCCCAAATCTAAAATGTGAGACTCAAAAAATAACCCACCGATGTCTATCAAGTATGCATCCCAAGTAGATGTAGTTGGAAGACTATGAAGATCCTGCTATACCAAATTACAAGAGGTCAAACCTATGCCAATATGAGTAGCATCAAATGCAAAAAAAGATGGAGGAGATGAAATGCAAGGCTCAAGAATGGGATCAAATGTGAGAACACCCAATTTCAAGAAGCCAAATGTCTCCTGTGAATCATGGTTCACACTAGAAGTGTGATGAACATTCGAAGGAATAATGTCACCATCAGAAGCAAATTTTGCAAAGGTATACAACTAAGATGAATGATCAACCATCCCAATAGAAATAATATCTCTACTCTCCAAGTCTCGTATAATGACTGAATCAAGAGTGAACTCCATAGTACTTCCATATCCACCATGTGTAATATGATATATGGAAAGAATATTTTTCGTCAAAGGAGGAATACACAAAACATCCTGGAAATTTTTTTCCCTAAAACTAATAGACCCTTTCCCAAGTACACTCATGTATGTATTGTTTCCCATCAAAATAGGAGACATAGCACAAGGCTCAAAAGAAGAGAATATAGACGATGAAGATTCCATATGATGAGATGATCTCAAATCTAGAAGCCATCTCCCTTATCCTGGACCTGAAAAAGCATAAAGAGCGTGTCCTTTATTTCCTAATGTAGAAGAAAAACCAACATGACTTTTTCCCTTATTATATTTTTTGAAGAAGGAGAAGGTGGTGACTCAGGCATCCTAGAAGGAAAATCAATCTGATTATTTTTGAGAAGATGCTTCAACTCATCAATATCCTTCTTGTAACAAGAATGTTCATCATGCACAAACCACTTGCAATACGAATAAGTAGAATTCTCCTTATTAGATGATTTATTTGAGGAAGAGGATTTATTCTTTGGTTGATCTGAATGTGGATTGGATTTCTTTGATTTCTTCTATTTCTTATCAATATTATTTGACTCTTTCACCTAACTAGACAACAATTCCTAGGATTTAGAAGACTTGATGAGAGCCATCAAGATAAGATTTTGTTGATCATGTATCAAAATCTTAGAAAATGATGCAAATGATGGTGTAGTATATGTAGAACCCATAGTCAACCTATGAGTATGAAATCTAGAAACAAAAGTAGCATAATTAGGACCAAGTTTGTTCAATGAATTGCAAACCAACTGAATTTAGTTTTTATCAATTCCACATGCTTTACATTGCTCCCTTGGATCATTAACCCTAGTGATGTAGTCTTGGATGTTGTCAAAGTTCTTAGGATAAATTCTCATTAATTCATTTTCAATATGATAGCCTCTGACTTCATCTGTAGAACCATATAATTTTTTCAATTTATCCCAAGCCTCATGAGAATTCTTGCATGATTCAACTTGGCATAGTAAATTTTGAGAAACTAGTTTACAAAGACATCCAAGAGCTTTGGTATGATCAATCATCCATTTAGTCCTTTTCTCATTATTTGTAGGTTCAAGTGCTTTATTTTTAACATATAGAGAGTGTCTTTCATTTATTAGTATACTCCATGCATGTTGATGCCATGTTGAATATCTATATGATGTTAGAAAAGAAACCTTGGAATGATCCATGGAAATGAAGAGAGCACAAGCAAATAGATTAAAAAAATGCACCAAGAGACACCCCCAACCAATCAATCAATAATCCCCCATAATATGTGTGACACTTTGTATGTAGTGCATTTCCAATGCCAAAAATGTGTTCTAAATTTACAATGCTAAGATGGAAAAATTACAATAATATCTCAGAAAACTAAAGGTGACCTCTCCCAATATGATCTATACTAAAAATGAAGCCTTCCCAAGTGGACAAAACTTCTCTAAAATGCAGTATATCCAAGTAATCTTGACCAGAATGCAAAATTGCATAAATTTGAATAAAAATTACTTGGTGATGAATCTAGATAAACTACATGAATAGAAATGTAGAGCTCCTCAATACCTTTCCAATGTCGTAAGAATCGCAAAAATCAAAGATCGTGGTAAAAATTTATGAGCTCAGGAGTCCAAAAGAGAAAATTTGACTTTGACCAACAATAAAATTCACCTGAGGAAAAATCTAAAAAAAATGGCATGCACCACTCTGAAGTGCTCAAAACCAACTTTTCATCATATCTCGTTTGAAAAATGTTGAAACCTTGGCATAAAGTTATGGCTCAGAGAAAATAAAGCCCTATTAAGGCCTCTGAGGGATCAAATAAGCACCTTGGAGCCGAAAAAAAGGTGCTTGGGTCCTAATGTGATGGCCCTTTGTGCAAATTTTATGAAAAAAATTAACAACACCACTCAACGGTGGTAGTGTTACATCCCCTATGATTTAACATGTTTATGATAATGGAACCATGGACGTTAAGTTGGTTGCAAATAACTAATTTTCATGTGAATATGAAATTGAGAATAAAATAATTGTTTTATATGTCGCAATTGTAATTGTGAATGTTTTACTTTTATATGTGAAAATGCATATGATGATGATATTATATTTAAACATGTATATACACATCGTGAATGGTCTAACCCTAGTATTTTTTTCAAGTGGTTGTAGGAACGACAACACTCAAAGGGAAATGGAACTATCATCAGGGAGAGGACGTGTTTGGCAAGGATCAATTTTGTCATCAAACCCTGAGTCGATGTAAGACAGTGAATCAAAGTCATAACTTGGCCATAAGTAAATTAAAATAATTATTGATTAAGTCAAATTAGATATATATATCAATAGTCATCCTTAGAGGAGATTTCAAAATATTATTAAATATTAAATTAATAATAAAAGATATGATTTTAAAGCCAACCATCTAAATATAAAAGTAAAGTAAGGCTCAAATTAGGAGGAATGGGAACCATCGACGGTTTTTCTTGGCAGAGGCATTGCCGCCATTTTCCCATCATGTTCCCAGTTGAAATGTAGGAATGGGAGCCAAGAAGTTGAGGAATTTAGGAAGTCTCGAATTGGAGGTTTCAAGAAACTTTTGTATTAATTTTAAGATTGTTCATTGTCGTTCACTTTTTCTCCACTCTCACATTCCTTACTCTGGTTCGACAATTCTTCTTTCGCCATTGTACACTGGGGAAGTCTCATTCTTCTTTCTTTGTTGCACTTCATCTGGTTGGCTTCATATTTGTACCTCAATCATTGTCGAGATTCTCCATTATACTATTTCTCTAGTCTTTCTTCCTGAAGACGAGTTTAGAAGTGACTACCTGGTTTCTCTATGATGAACATAGGTGGAAGTCGTGGAGAAGACTAAGTCTCGGGTGCCATTCATCGGGAGAACTCTTGAGCGGAACTTCATCAAATCTTGAATCATCTTTCAGGCACATAAAATTTATACTAGGTTTGACACTCCTGCTTTGTTAGTTTGGAAATCGAACCATAAATTTATCTTGAAATTTCATTTGAATTCTCATCAGTTGGAATTTAGTAAATCTCGAATATAGGAAGAACTTTAATGGATGGAAATATTTAAAATTTATCATGCTATGAAGCACTTGATTTATCTTTTTGAATCTGGATGTATTTAGCTACCATCTTAAATGTAATTGATTCCTATATTTGTGTGTTGGAGTCAGAACTCTTACCTTTCCTTGAACCTGTTCTTAGAATCGTCTGAGATATAATCCAACAACCATTTTATTCATTTTACCAATGACGACCTGTTTGCTACCTTGAACCATCACTATTAATATTGTATCATTGGACTTGTTCTGAGCTTTCCTTTCTCTGTTAAGTTTGTTTGATCTGAGTATTCACGCCCTCTAACCTAAATCTCTAAGTATAGCATGGGAAAATTATGGAAATTAGTTATTGAATATTAAATTACTATTTGTTTAAAAGGAAACCCTAGTAGTTTGATAGTTATTTGGTTATTGAACTTCTATGAAATGGTTGGTGAAAACAGTTAGTTGTTTCAATTCAGCTAAAACTAAAAACTTAGAAGTTAGTTGAAATTTAAATTGATTTAGTTGAAATCGATTTGGAAACCCTAGAATGAAAACAAGTTAGTTATATTCAATAGAAAATTGGTAGTTAGAATCTTTCCATAACAGTAGATGAGTTTGAGTTGTTGCAGGTAGGGTGGTGAAAGGGTAACGGGTAGGGCCACGTTGCTCCCCCTTCACTCAAGCTTAGCGCCAGGTGTTGAGTCAAAACTACCCACATAATCGTGGGTTTGGAATAAATTTGAATGTTGATAGAAAATAAAATATTATTAAATTTAATTTGTCAAAATTTAAAACTCTAAGACCATACCTCAGTGATGCGATGTGATAGGTACAACCACTGATGCAAAAATTATGTAGAGAGAGTATGACAAAGAATACACTGATGAATTTCTAATTTCCATATATTACAAACGATGACACCAACACAAGTATGGATGGTACAGACTACACACACTATATGAATTTGTGCATTGTATGGAATGTTTTTTGTAGCCTTCTACCAAAACCCTCAAAAATCGCTTTGAATTTTTTTTTGTCCAAATATCAAGTGCTTTATATAAAAATTGGGGGTTTTGGGCCTTCTAGAATCAACTGTATTGGTCTGTTTCATCCCAATGTGCACCTTGCAAAAGCTCAAGCTCAAATCACCCTCGAATCTGAGAAGGGGTTTTGCAAAACTAAAGCTTATGATACCATGTTAGAGTCACTCAAGGACTCAAGCCTCTAGGATCATCTGCAAAATCCAACAACCTTCTACATGATGGAAAAGAAAGAACATGAAATTGCAACAATGGATGCAAGATATGGCCAATATGCAATACTCAAGATTGTAATAATATATTGGACTTACACAATTGAAAAATATCTTAGCTAACTTACTTGGATACAATGTACATATGAATCCTTGCTTATATAGACAAGGGTGATGATGTAGCAACATTAAATGGCTATGCCATAATTAAATGACATGAGACAATATTAAATAACCTAGGACACAAGAATTAAATAAAAACCAACTAGATAAGATAAGTGACAATTATTGCTAACTAGAAAGATTCCCTCCTAGGACCTAAGTGGACTTAACAATGTAAATAAGACCTAGATAATACTAGATAGGGAAAATACCTATTTACACCAACACCCCCCCTTAAGTACAACTTAGGGAGTTGATTATTATGAAAATGAAACTAAGATGGGTCCTAGCTATGAGGCCATGTTAGGTACCCATGTACATATGCAATGAAATCTCTCACAAATGAAGAAAACAAGAAAACCTAATGGGAAAAAACTCCTCCCCAAAAGAGAGATGAAATAAAAAATACTCTCAATGATGCATGAGAGGGAAAAAAACCCATCCGAGGAAAATGACCCCTCATAAGAGAGAACAAGAGAGACCATGCAACCCCCCTTTAATGGTGAGTCTCCTGCAATGGTAGAAGCTCAACATTCAATGTTGAAGATGATCCAATCTCGCTGAACAATATTCCTCCCCTTAGGAAGAAAAAAAAACCAAGATGATATGCATGAAGTGTTGGAGATTTTTGGTGTTTTCATTAGTGTTGTCATTGATTTCAACCTCCAGTATGGTCAAGGAGATTGTTGGAGATTGTTACACTATGTTGGAAATAGTGTTGTGATTTGATGTAAACCTCTAGTATGGTCATGTTGAGAAGTGTTTGTGGTATTGAGTAGGTGTTGCAAATGTTGTAGATATGTTGAGTAGTTGTTTTTCATGTTGTTGATGCAGTTGGGTAACTTGGTTTCCAATTTCTTTTGAGAACATTAGAATAAAAGAGTGTGCAATGTGAGAGGTATGTTCAGTGTTGTGCTCTGAATTTCTTCATGGTTGAAGATATGCTCGTACAGTTTGGATGTGATGATCAGAGGTGTTCATAGGTGCTATATCCAGAGTTTCAATTTTTCGATCATGCAATAGTGGAAGTTGTGTTTGACAGTGTGTTGCCTATGAAGAAGGTTGTCTATGAGAAATGAGATTGATCCACATTTCTTCGTATTGAGTTTTATTGTGTTGCAAATTTGAGAATGTGCTCATATTTTTTGTATCCACCTTTCCTTGGAGTATCTAGTGTTTAGTTGTTTCACAAGGTTGGTGAGTGAGATGTATGTTTGTGGCAGTGTGGTTGGTTGCACAGAATAAAAGTGTTCTTCAGTTTCAGGTGGGTGTGATAGTATTTTTGAATATTTTGATGGTGTCAGAATATTCATGGATATAGTGGAATGTTTTTTATTAGATAAGTAGGGGAAGGGCCCTGATCCTGTGGTACAACCATAACTAAAAGAAAATAGGGTGGGTAAAAAAGCACCACCAGCCAACAATAAGAAACAACATATCTAGGGAGGCACGCAGGCCAACAAATAGAACTGTAACCATGGAACCACTATACCTAATAAAAAAAAAAAATCTACAATGATTCTTTAAATCACGAAGACCATTTATCAGGTCCACCATATACCAGCAAGTCTAAAACCATAGTAGAGCTATTAGGAAATAGTAGCTCGGAATATAAAAACCAACCGACAAAAAGAGCAGAGCAGCCATATCAAGAAACATCACAGGAACAATGCCAATCATTGGAATTAGCTAAAAAATCCCCTTGATCACCAAACTGAGAGACCAAATTCCTCCAATCTAGGCTAGCTTCAATGGTAACAACATCCATTCCAAGAGTGGGCAAGACAACCCCACTCCCAACCACCAGAAGATAAGCATTCTTTGAAAGTTTGAGACCATGCACACTCTTTGAAATAGCCAACCAACATCAATCCTTATGCTTAGAAAGCCACATTCCAGAGCCATAACTAATCCTCTCCAATAACCAATTTGCATCTCCACCTCTATAAGAGAAATTACTACAAGTACCCACTACACTTCCACAAAGAATCCCCAACAAACCAAACCTCCACCTCAATTGGAGAAGCAAGGGGGAAGAATTGCAGAAAAAATATGAGCCACCCATGAAACCCTCAGAACCCAACTCCACCTCCATAGGAGAGGTCTCCACCTCAAAAGGAGAGGACTCCACCTCAATAGGAGACACCATCTAAGGAGCTAGGAGGAAAGCACACAGTCCAATAGAGAGAGAACACATAGCAACAGAAGGCAACAATAAACTCTGAGTCATCAAACTAAACTTTGAAAGTCAACCCACAAAGGATATTCTTTCAACAAGGATTCCACAACACCCTTGAAAACAGTCTACAATCTTGTTACAAGAGGAACCAACAAACCTTCAAAGAGGGCCTCAAAGGCCATCTTGAACCACAAGTACAAAAAATCCACCATAGCATCAGACATAACCACAACACCCTTGACGGAAATCAATAGTCTCATCACAAAAGGGACCAACAATCCTTCAAAGTAGGTCTTGTTATCCCTTGCATAACCACCCCATTTTATTTTGGAACAAAATGGGTCCCCCTTTTCTTTTCTTTTGTCCTTTGTGTTTTGTTTGGGTCTTAGGATTTGTTCATTTTGCTCCTAAGTCCTTGTTTCTTTTGGTCTGCCAGAAGTGGATCCGGGATGAAAACTGAACTTGGAACTTTGTAAAAGTTCCTATTCCAGTTCCAATCCCAGTTCCGGGTCCACCTTTCTTCCTTGTTTCTTTTCATTGTTGGTTGGTCTATTTTGCACTCTCGGGTCTATTTCTCCGTTGAGTTGTTTGTCATTTTTCTTGCGTTTTGTTTTGTCGAGCGGAACCAGAACCGAAATTGGAACTGGAATTGGAACTTTCTAAAATTTCCAGATTCAGTTCCTATTTTGATCCCAACTCTGCTTGTTTTCTTTGTGTTGTTGTTTCCGTTGGTGTGCGGGCCGGGTCCAATTTTTGTTCCGGTCCTGCTTCCCATCATGTTTGTTTTCCTTGTTTCATTTCTTGTTCCTTGGTCAGGAGCAGAACTGAAATCGGAACCGAACTTTAAAATTTGTAAAAGTTATAGTTTAAGTTTCGGTCCTAATTGCGCCCTCGTTTCCTTTCTTCGTTTGTTTTTCTTTGTCGTGGGACTGGAGTCGGGTTTAGAGTTAGGTAAGCGACTTGCTAAAATTTCGTTATATTTTCTCAGCCCTGCGTCCGCGTCCACTCTACTTTTGGGTGTTCATGAGAGTTAATTGTTTGTTTGTGTTGTCTGCTCCGCCTCTGACCTACCATATTAATGGCATTGATTGCAGCCTCCTCACACACGCAAAGTGATTTTAAAATCCTAATTATGTTTAACTGGCTCATTATCTTTGTTATCCAAAGTGTTTAAGCAAACCAGATCCAGAAGAACTTCGTTAGGAGCGATTTGATTGCAGAGGCGTGTCACAGAGCGAATCTTTATCAGATCTTAGTCTTTCCTTGTGAACGTTTTAAGGTAGGGTTTCTTTTCCCTTCTTTTCTTGTTTTGTGTTGTCGTTGCTTTCTCCTATTCTTCCTTGTCATGTTTTTGCGTGTTCGCAAAATCTTCTTTTGTGAGTCTTTTCTTGTTGCTTGTTTTCTTTTGGTTTGTTTTTATCTTTTTTTGTTTTCTCGTTCCGTTTTGTTTGCATTCTGTTTGTTGTTATCCATTTGCTTTCACTTTCATGGTAGGTGCATTTTTTCGTGCCCTAGTTCTTAACTAAGGTTTATGTTTATTGGGGTTCTATGTACTTGAATGTCTTAGAATCTTTTTGGAAACCCTTCTTGTTTCAATTTTGTGTCGACTCTGTGATTTCCGCATTGGGTTTATCTTGCCCTAATTTTTTGAGTCGGCATGTCATGCAAACTCGGGTTTTCTCGATGACCTTTACAAATTATCTTTCCTTAGGGTTAAAATTGGTCCTTGTACGGTTGAGGGGTAACGTTAATCCCCTTTATTTGATTTTTCTTGTAAACCCATGTGACCCATGTCCTTAGATTCATGTGACCACGTATTCAACAAGGTATTATGTTTCATTTTAAAGTGGTGGAAGTGGACTCACAATCATTTTCGTTCCATTAATGTTTGATTTGGGTTCATTCCTAAAATGACCCCGCTTCCGGTCATTAATGGTTTTGGTCTTCACACTTTCCCTTAAACAGAATCGGAACCGGAGTGGAAGTTGAACTTGGAACTAGCGATTAGTTCTAAGTTTGGTTTCTTTTCTGATTCCAGTCTCGGTCTCATTCTGGTCCCAGTCCCGCTTTGTATTGAAATAATTCCCTATTTATTATTCTTTTGTGGCTCCACCTCCAATGAAGTTGGAAGTTTGGCTAAGTATAAACGTTGTCCCAAGGAGGTAGAGATAAATGTTGATTAATATGTTGACTCTTATGTATTTTGTTCATCTAATACAGGAGTTTATTGCAGAAATTGAAAGATGTCTGGAGCATCACAAGAGGCTTCTCAAAGGAGCCAACCTGTAGAAACTTCAAGGCAGGGGGTAGACCAAAGAAGATAAAAGTGGAGCAGCTCCCTTACACTTTGAGGTACAAAAACATGGAGGACACTCTTACTTCTAGCAAAGTTGATTATGATTGGGCAGACATCACTGGCACCAATTTGGGTACATACAATTATGAGGAGTTTCTCTTGGAGACATTCGGTGAAGAGGTAATAGGAAGGAAATAGAGGATTTTCCAATTTGGACTAGCACATGTTGATATCTTCCCGCTATCAGTCCAATGTCTTGAATTAATAATGACTACAACTGGAGCCTACAATCCTTCCATGAGGCAATGTGTGGATTTGTGGGAGAAAATTATCATTTACTTAACACCCCAAATGATTAGATTTCTATTCAATGAACCTGCTCCAAAAAATCCCAAACAACTCAATGAGGCAGAGGCATTGAAACTATATAGTGACAGGAAGGAAGCTAATAGAATTCATATGAGTAAGAGCTAGATGAGAGTTGAGAAAAAGTCTTTGGAAAAGCTTCCTGATCAACCTAAGAGGGCATACTTCTATAAGGAAATCTTTGATATAATAATGATGCTCTATAGGGTGTTTGGGAAGAGGGATGCCTCCCAATTTAAAGAATGGATGTTCCCATTGATCCAAACCATTCTTGATGGTAGACAATAGTTTGATTGGCCCATGATTGTCTCATATTGCATACATAATCAGATACTTAGAGTGAGAGAAACTAAGAGTTTCTTCATGACCTCCTATGTAGTCTATGCAGCTTCCAGAAGAGGGATATTTTTGGGAATTAATGCAATTGGTGTATTGGGAGAGGCTCAAGGATAGAAGAATGTATGGGATCCCTATGATCATCTTACCTTACAGACCTCAGAGTCACACATCGGAAGGGTTAATGATGCATTTCATTATGTCATCATTAACTGGCTAACAGGGGATGCTGGTTATAGACTAAGCAGAGAGGCCATGGCCTTCACCAATGAGTGGGGACATTGGTATATCCAATACCCAAAATTTACCTACTTCAAGCTTGCTGGTTTTGATGGTCACCCCCATCTACTTCCTAGGTGTTGCAGCAATAGGAATGTCTTGATGGAATTTATCTATCAAGCTTTGATGATGAACTTCAAATTTGGTACCAACCACAAAACCGGTTGTCACAAGTTCCCCATGAAATTGGGTGAGTATAGTTGTCCACACATTGTTGCAGCTATGGTAGTTTGTGAAGAGTTGATGCATCTAAAATTGGGTTTACACACTTCTAGAAAGCATTTTGATCCTGGACACAAGATGCAGGCCTTGCTTCCCAATGTTTTTGACAAACATTTTAATCTACTGGAGGACTTTTGGGTGGATTTACAAGATGAGTATGATCTTTGAAGGAGAAAATATGAAAGGTTGCCTATCCCACTCATGGTTGAGTATGGGATTAAGGAGAAAATCCCAGAGACACTATCAGATGATGGGGTAACTTTGGATCCCCAATATGAGGTAGAGAATATAGGCACAAAAGATCTTGATCCAATGGATTGGAATGTGGAAGATTCCATTGACATAAAGTAAATTACAAGAACATTTTTGGACAAAAGCATTCAGTGGGTTATCTTAAGGGTTAATCAGTCAGAGGCTCAGACTTCAAAGAAAAGAAAGGCTACAGGTACCACTCAGGATACAAGAGAACAAACAGAAGAATGGCTCCTAAGGATCCCCTAGAGTTCTTCCCTCCTGATGTTGGAGAGGAAATTGAAATTCCTACTCAAGATCCTCTGGAAACACATGATGAAGAAGTGGCAATAGAAGTTGGTGCCTCAACATGTATTGTAGTAGAAGCATCCACTTAGCCCCTTGTCATAGAGCAACCAAGTGAGGAAATGACTATGGTAAGTCTCCATAAGGAAGCCAAGTTATTGAAGGAGAAGGAGCCAGAGATAGAAATTCATGATATTAACACTAACTCTGAGGATACCCCATCCGACAAGGAAACTAATGTGGTGGCATCCCTTGATGTAATTGATGATGCAGGGACTAAAAAACATATTGACTGAAGAGGACCAATGGAAGCTATTTCAGGAGGCTAAAAGGGAAGCAGATGCCAAGGCACAAGCCAATGCACTGGCTAAACAACAAGCAATTGATGCTAAGGCACAATATGATGCCCTGAAGCAACAAGAATTGGAAGCTCAAGCTAAGGCTAATGAATTGTTCAAACAACAATAGCAAAGGGAGTAAGAGCTCAAAATGAAAGAGGAAAGGGATAAGTTGGCTTTGCAGCAAAGGATTCATGACCTTGAGGAAGATAAGGCTGCTCAAAGAAGAGAAAAGGAAGCCCTTGAGGCTAAATTCAAAGCTGTAGAAGAGGCCCACTGAAGGAAAGAGGAGAAAGAACGCCTAGAGAGAGAGAAGGAGGCTGCAGAAATTGCTCTACATGAGAAGAAGTCCAAAGAAGCATGGGACTATGTCGAGGAATTGAAAAGAGAAAGGGACCAAGTGCTAGAGGAAAAGAAGTTGGAAGAGGAATGTCTGAAGAAGGAATTTGAAGCTAAAATGTTGCAAGAACAAAAGGGTAAGGAAGAGGCTAAGAAACTTGCACAAGAAGAGGCATAGAGAGAGTAGCAAAATGTGCAAGAGGTTGACTCTCAACCTGAAAACACAATATAGCAACCTTTATCTTCTACCATTGTTGCTTCTTCTTCAGCACAAGTGGTCACTACCCCTGTTGTCCCTACATGGTTAAAACTTGACTTGGAAAAGAAGCAGATGGTGCAACCTGAACCTCTTAATTGGGATGAAATGATGAAGGAAATTGAAAAGGAAAGACCCAAGAAGAAGGCTAGAATTCTTCACTCCACCAAGCTTACAGACATAGGAGAAATTATTGTTGAATGCATAATACCAATGGTGGATAAGAACAGAGATGATATGAAAATGACTGATTATCAGTTGGGTATGGTGAATTTGGGAAGACCTATAAGGAACTAGGAAATCAACTTAATTGATATTGTAGCTTCCTCAACCAAGTCCAGGATGATCAAAGACAAGCAAAAGAAAGATGAGATTAAGGCTCAATTAGATCAGTTGCATAAGTTTTTAAAAGATGTCTCAACTCCAATTTCTCAATAGGTTGCTGCTCCCGAATCCCCAATCTTACTGACAAAGAAGGAATTCAATGACTTGGTGCAGATGAAGAGTAAGGTGGGGATGTTGGAAAGATGGATTGATAAGCTCAATCAGGAGGTTGGTGAAGTGCTAACTGATAGTTTTAAGATTCATGAAATAGCACTTGAGTTGGCAGGAAGTTTGAACCAACATGTTGAAGATCTAGACAAGAAAGATAAAGAGTATAAAGAATATATTAAAGAGCTTATGGACATTAGCCAAGTTCCTAAGTCAACTCTATTTGAGAAGTCAATTCTTGAAGATAATAATGTAGATTTTATTGAGAAAACTGTGAAGATAGTAGGATACAAATCCAAGTCTATTCATGAACATAAGAATGAGGTTCAAGAGGTGAGTAAGGACTTGAACCAACAGATTGATGAATTGGAGGCGATAGTGGCAATTTTGGTCAATCTAGATACCTCAGTCAAGGAGTGTCTTTCTTTGGATAAGATGAAAGAAAAGTGGAGCAATAGATTTGAAGAGGTAATGCAAAAAGGGGATGATGGAGAAGATTTGTTATTGGATAGGTTTATGGATATCAGGGAAGAAGTAAAGGCTGCTAGAAGGGAAGTGATCAAATTAAAGGAGGTACAAGGATTGGTTTCAGCAGAGTTAGGGAGGATTAAATTTGAGGATGATTGGTTGGATGGGCCTGATTTAGATACCCTTCAACAATTTTTCTCTTATTATGATGAGTACATCCTTGAGCATGCAACACAGAAGTGAGCTGGTGGTTGAAGACTCTCTTCACTTGACACAACATCTTCTTATCTCCTCTTTTGCAGGTTTTTGATATGAACTTGACTCCAGTTCAATCCATCAGTTCCATCTTCTTCCTTGGACGTCAAAATTTTGTGCAACAAAGTAATTAGTCTTGGAAATTAAGATCAGCAGTCCAGTCCTTCATTCAATTTTGGTTCCTTGATTTGTGGATTTGGGTTTTGATTGAGAGAAACTTATGCATGACAATATCTATATGAATCTCTTGGCTCTATTTTGTAAAGGTTGGTTGATTGAAGAAATTTTAGCCACCTATGATAGCAATAGGAATCATATTTTTAGAATTTTATAGTTGTTAGCAAAGATACTTTGAAAAGTTCAGTTGAACTTGGATACACTTTTACAGTTTTTATACATTTTTATATGTTGTTAAATTTGGACCATTTTGATAAAGTTAATGATTCATAATCAATCTGTATGCCAGTGATTTTGTTGTGCCTAATTGTTTTATATTTTATGGGAATCAATAGGGGAAACTAGATTCAAGATTATCTCATTGAGTTATCTGTGAATGAAATTTTTGTTATATATATTTGATTTGTGTTTTGATGATGATGAATGATCTGTTTTCAGTTTTGAAGTAAAATTTTAATGAATGGTTGTGATTGTGAATTAAGCACTATGAATGTGTGCAATGGTGTAGATAATTCTATGAATTGCATCATATTGTGGTTTTGATTAGGTAAAGAAACACTCATTATTGATATGCATATCTGGATATTAAGAAGTTTTGTTCATGTTCTTCTGTTTCAAAGCTTTGATCTATCTTTTTATCTTTATTTAAACCCCCCAAACTTAGGTTAGTTGATCTAATGCATTTTTGTTCCCCATTACCAGCAAAGGCCCCTTGCATATTACAGCTACATTGACCATTGAGCAATATCAACATAGTTGGGAACCAACTACCAGGACCTTGGGAGTTAGATTACTATATGTTGTCTTTCTCTTTCAAGAGAAATAGAATAATTATATTCTATTTAATGTTGTTGTGTTGTTTTAACCATCAACGGGTTTGGCGCTAGAAGGAGGGCCTGAGGAACAAACTGGCTTGAATTGGGTCATTTTCACTAGATAGGTATGAGAGGGTTCTTAGATCTTCTCAGAATCTTGAACCATTGATTGAAATCCAAACCCCTGTCAGGTACAGACCCCAAGCCTGTAGGGTTTTGATCCCACCATTGTCACCACCGCTTACTCCACCTGGCTTTCCACCAAATCCACCTATTCCACCACCATGACCCATGGATTTCTTTATGAATAATCCCTCACCATTAGGGACTATTGTTGGGGGTATACATGATCTACCCAAGAACCCTGAGAGGTTTCATCTCAGGTATATGCATGGAGAATCAAGGAGTGTTGAAGAGCACATATAGGCCTTTAAGGATGCCTGTACTCAGGCTCAGGTAGCTCATCATGACATTGTGTGCAGGTTATTCCCCTATTCTTTGGGGGATATGGCATACAACTGGTATTTAAACCTACCTCAAGGGTCTATTCTGAGTTGGACGGACTTGTAAAATGCGTTTATTAATCAGTTTCAAGTCTATGTAGACCCAACCATTCTATATCACCAATTTTCTACGATAAGGAAGGAATCTCATGAACCATTTCCTTTATTCAACATGAGATTCTAGAGAATGTACTGAAGGCTACAGGATCCTTACCTGGTTGTTGAGAATATTGCCATTCTAGCATATTTAAGGGTTGTGGATCCTTTGATTGGCCTATTCTTGTAGAGGACATATGTTGCAAATGAAATTGATTCATTATCTAAAGTCTATCATCTAGTCATCAAATTGCAACAACAAATAAGTTTACAAACGAGGAGTTTGGGAGGATTTCTTCCTCTCATAGGATATCAGATGCATAACCCAAATCCTATGTTCAACACGGTTCCAGGGATGTCTTATTCCCAATATTGACCCATGTCTAAGTTGCAAGCCCCACCTTCCTTACCATTCTTCACTAATGGTACTCAGGACTCCTCCAAGCAAACCCAAAATTACCAAAATCAAGCCGGAGGATCAAATCTTGTTGGTTAGCCATCTATAGTAAAGACTGCAGAAAGTGAAAGAACTCTCAAACTGACTAATGAGATGGAAACCCTCAAGAACACTCTATCTCAGATGTCTAGTGATATGGCCCAACTTAGACAGAACCCCCCTTAAAACCATAACCAATTTTTTTAGAATCAGGGAGGGTATTCTAATCAGGGTGGTTACTCCAACCAAAATTCCAACCAGAATTATAACACCAACCAGAACACCAATAGGAACTTCCAAAACCAAAATTCCTCTAACCAAAACTATCAAAATCGGAATAGAGGATACAACCAAAGGTCTAATAACAATAGGCAATGGAATACTGGACCTAATAATGGGGGAGTTTCCAACAATTATCAGGCAAGTGATGAAAAGCCACACACTACAAATGTGGCAGATCTCAACTTCATGACGAATTGGTGTAGGCTGCATGATACTGTAGCTCATTTTGATGTTAATTTCCTAGAAATGGAGAAGGTAGTCAAAATTACACAAGTTGATGCTCCATTTCAAGGTGTATCCAAAAAATTTGGTGGATCAATGGATACTGCCATGGCCTATGACATCTTTGAGGAAGAAATTCCATTCCCCAACCAGGAAGAGAATGAAATAGTGGAAGATGTATAGGATTCCCAAGCCTTCCAAACCAAGGGAGGCCATTTCCTTAGAAATCAGAACAAAGGGCCATTCACCACGTCTACCCCTCCTAATAACATGGTCCCACTAAATCAGAATGTGGATAATAACCCACCACCACCAAAGGGTCCATCTGACTCTCAGAATAAAGGTAACCCACCTTCTTTTCCTAAGTATTAGGTAAAGAAAGATTTAAATTTTGATTTCATTGTAGAGATGCAAAATCAAAAGACTTAATTGTCTTTCTTTGATATTATGAAGTGGTGCCCGACTCAACGGGAAATTGTGTTAAGAGCCTTAGAGGAGGTAGAACGGTCAGAAGGGAAAGGTAAGGTGACTCCAACAAATGAGATGAGTGCAACCCTTTATAAAGGTAAGACTGGTACTCCACCTTTCCTTTTGAGTTTAAGAATTTTTGGAAAGAATCTACACAACTGTCTGCTAGATTCTGTGGCATCGGGAAATGTCATGCCATTTTCAATTTGTAGGAAGCTAGGTCTGAGTCCACTCCAAAAAAATAAAAAGGTTATCCAATTGGATAAAACGAAAGTCAATGTGGTAGGATAACTTAAGAATATTCATGTACAGATTGGATTTGATCCAAGGATCCAAACTTATATGGATATCCAAGTTGTTGATATCCCAGAAACCTATGGTATGCTTTTAAGCAGAGATCTAATGAAGAGTATTGGGGGATATTTGTCCTTTGAATTCTCACACATGTGGCTCCCCTGGAAGGGAATTGCAACACAGATCAGAATTGAGAGGGAGCCTAGGCTTAAGCATATGATTATTGAATATGATATTCCCAACAAGGTGGCCTATTTCAAAACTGAGATAGGAGTTTACAAGCAGGAGGAAATCATGACTTTCTCTATACTCCATTCTAATGACCCATTACTTCCATAACAAAATGACCCAATGATTACAGTCAACCAGCAAGTCCTAATAAAAAAATTGCAACAAGATAGGCTGGTACTAGGAGAGGAGGCTGATATGTGGAGTTTGTTGCTTCCCAATTGGTGTAGGGTCCATTATCAGAATCATTCTGAGTTAACTTGTCAACCCTATGTAGGTATCTTAAATCATGTCTCCCAGGTTGAGGAAACTTGTGAATGTCAACCCCAAGTACTCACCAATAATTTTTCATTTGAAGCAAAAGATGCAACCATCCTTACAAGAGCCAGTCTTGCTCAAAATGAAGATTCTTCCCAACTTGAGCAGACTCAGGTTCTATGCTCTGAAATACTAAGAGAGACTGAGGAATCTCAGCTTTCGATTGTTACACCAACCCTGGATACCCTTCCAATGCCCAAGGCATTGGTGAAAAATGTATTAAATCATGATTTGATCCAAGAAGAGGTTCAAGAAGTAATTCCTGAATAGGTTTTGAATATAGGTGAATCTTCTCACAGACCTAGTCCACCATTACCTTTAAATTTTGATGACCAGCACCAGTCCAAGCTACCACTATAACTTCTAGCAAGAAAAAATTTGTAACCCCAAAGAAGAAAGAGATCCCAGCTCCAGATCAATTATGGAGTCTTAAATTTGATGGCTCCAAGTCTAAATCAGGAAGTGGAGCAGGGATTGAATTAACCAACCCAAAGGGGAAGACTTACTTTGCTTCTTATAGGTTACAGTTTGGTTGCACAAACAATGTGGCAGAGTATGAAGCACTTGATCGAGGCCTGATGTTCACTCATCAAAAGAAGGTCACATCTCTCATGGTCATGGGGGATTCTGAAGTAATTGCCAAACAAGTTCGAAGCCAATATACTTGTCATAACAAAAGATTGACTACTTACAGAAATAGAGTTTGGAATCTAATTGAGGATTTTGACGCTTTTGGAATCACTTTGATTCCTAGGGAACACAATTAGATTGCAGATGTCCTTGCAGTCACTGCTAGAACTTTGGAGCCTATGCAGGACTCCAAGTTGAAAATATTTTCAGTTGAACTAGTCTCAATCCTAGCAGTCCCAGATAATGTTCGTAATTTTCAAGTCTTCGATGATGACCAACACATACTCGCCTTCTTGGAAAGTTTTGATGTCTTCGAAGGACAGATAATAGATGAGTCAGAAAGAGATCATGGGGATTGGGATCCTGAGAGTTGTGACACTAAAGGGATAATGAATTTGAAAAGAAACAACATTCCCAAGGGGATGGTAGCTTTGGAAAGAATATTCGACTCTAATCCTCGGGCTCATGAAAGAGTGCCAACAGAAAGTGATGGAGGGAAGTAAGAATCTATTAATCTAGCTGATTCAGGTCTTGAAAGAAATGTTTATATAGGAAAGACCTACCCTGAGGAGATCAGAGAGGAAATAATTAAGGTGTTAAAAGAAGACATTGCAGCAATTTCTTGGAGTTATGAAGATTTAAAGACTTTTGACACCTTTGTGATCATGCATACAATACCTCTGAAGCTAGAAGCAAAGCCCTTCCATCAAAATCAATGCCTGGTGAATGCTTTGATTGAGCCATTAGTACAGAAGGAAGTGCAAAAATTTTTGTCAGCAAGAATCATCTTCCCAGTACGACACTCCACTTGGGTTGCCAATTTAGTTCCATTACGCAAGAAAAGTGGGGAGATCAAACTGTGTGTTGACTTCAGGAACCTAAACAAAGCCTCAGAGAAGGATAACTATCTACTTACTTCTCTTGATGAGGTATTACAAACTATCAATGGATCTCAGATGATGTCATTCTTAGATGGCTATTCTGGGTATAACCAAGTGCTTGTCAGCCATGAGGACAGAATGAAGACTTCCTTCACTACTAAGTGGGGGACATTTTCCTATCGCAGAATGTCATTTGGACTTATCAATGTTGGAGTTACATTCTAGTGTGCAATGGACGTAGCATTCAAGGATCTAATAGGTAAGTGTATCATTATCTATGTAGATGACTTAACTATTTTCTCTAAGAATAGAAAGGACCATGCTGCTGATTTAGCAAAAGTCCTTAAGAGATGTGTAAGCTATGGAGTGTCCCTAAATCCCAAGAAATATGTGTTTGGATTTTCTGAAGGGAAACTTTTAGGCCATGTGATATCAGAAAAGGGGATATCCATAGACCCTGATAGAGTTGAAGCCATCTTGAAATTGACAATGCCAGGGAGTAAAAAGGAGATGAGATCCTTCTTCAAAAGGATCAATTTTGTGAGAAAATTTATAACAAGGTTTGCATAAATTTTCAAGCCACTTAATGAGATGATGAGAAAAGATGCAAAAATAGAATGGAGCAATGAGGCTAAATCTTATTTCTCGCAAATTAAACAATCAATATCTAAGGTGCCAGTCTTGGCTAGCCCAGATTATCTAAAGCCCTTTTATATCTTTTCCTTTGCATCCGACCATTCATGTGCAGTTTTTCTAACACAACGAAGAGGAGAGGGAGATGAAAGGCCAATTGCCTTCATCAGCTCCCCATTCAAAAATGTAGAAGTCAGGTATCTGCCCCTTGAGAAGCAGGCCTTTGCACTGGTGCAAGCGGTGAAGAAATTCAAGCACTACATTCTTCGGAGTCAGACTGTTGCTATAGTTCTGAATCCGGTTGTTAAATCTCTCCTTATGCAGAGCGAGTTAGAAGAAAGAAGAGGAAAATGGATGGCTATTTTGCAAGAGTATGATTTAGAAATCCATCCAATGAAGCTTGTTTGAGGACAAGGCTTATCAAAGGCTATGGCAGATGTTGACAAGAGTATCACTTGCCAACAGTATACAGTGCAGTCATTCACCAAGGATCCGTGGTATACAGATTTGATCTTCTTCCTTCTCAATAACAGATGCCCAGAGGGGATGAATGTTGTAGACACAAAAATGACCTAGGCCTGCAAGCTCTTTTTTACCACTTTGATCCTAGCATAATTATGACATTTTAATTATGTCCTTGGTCCACATTCGACTATTAATTAAATAATTCATAATTATTTAATTAATTCATGTCTCTTGTATTCTTCATGATTATTAAATAAATAAATTTTATTTATTTATTCAATATGTCACTATGGGTCTATTATCTTCTCACAATTAAATAAAATTCTTAATTTTTTTAATTACCTTTATTCACTTATGTCTTCCTGATTATTAAATAAATGAATTTTATTTATTTATTTAGCATGTCACTAATTCTCATAATTAAATGAATTTATTAATTTATTTATTTATCGGTCATAATCCTCTAAATTAAATAATTATCTTTAATTATTTAATTACCTAATTTAACATTTCTCTCATTTTAAATAAATGAAATTATTTAAAATGATTTCATTTTATTAACTGTCACTTATTTTTAGTAAATAATTTGAAAATTGATTATTTATTGTCACACAAAATCCATATTTTGAATTTATTTAATTCAAAATGGTAATATTCTTCCAAAAATCAAGTAATTGAGCAAATTCTTGATTTTCCAAATCTGATTTTTAGTTCAACCTTTATCCTCTTGATTTGTTGAATCTTACAAATCAAGCAGTCTTTATCTTCTTGATTTTTGAAAATCTTTATCTTTTTGACTAATTGTCACATTTATTCTCGACCGTCGATTCGATTTTCTCAAATGACATCTTGACCACTCATTTAATAATTTTTCCCTAACCCTAATTAGGGATTGTCACATGAAATCTCATCCACTGATTTTAGGCTTTGTCAGCTTTCAATCTCATTCGTCCATCCAAAATTGCATTTTCTATAAAATGCCAATTTGCTCACATTCTTGGGACGACTTCGTTATTCTAACATATTTATGCTTAGATATTAATTGCATACTTGGAATTTAGTTTACTAAATTGGATTACTTATTCATAGGCATTATAGTCATTTGTCATAGTCATAGGCATAGTCTTCATTTTGTCATCAAATCCTTCAAAACTTGCAAAGGGCTTGGTCACAATCATTTGCTCACACACACAAATCTGAGGGAAACAATCATACGCTGCAAGCTAGAAGGTGCTATGGAAATGAATCATGAAGGCTTCACGCATTATCTGGTATAATCATTTTTATTACTTGCTTTCATAGTATTTCATAGTTTCTTTGGGTTTAATATTGTTTATCTAATCATGCTAAACTTTAATCTGAAAAAAAAAACCCATTGATACATTGGTGAACCCGACTTGTTATTTTTTTTCTTTTGTACAGTTTTTGGTTTTATTTTATTTTTGCAGGTACAGGTACGGAATGACGCATTTGCCTTTTTCAGAGCCGCATCTGCTACATCACGATGCATTCGACATATAAAATGCCACAATAGCTCCACTACGTCACAATCACAATTGGGAAATCCGCATTTGACAAGTCAATCGACGCATTTTCCTGTTAAACTAGAATGCGGGCCCAAGACACATTTGCTGCACAGAGAAACGCATTCGCTCTGTTGTGACACATTTTCCTGGTAACATTTTCTTTTTCTTTCTGCATTTGGATTTTCTAATGTTTCTTTTGGCATTCTGATTTTCTTGTTTGTATTCTGGTTTTCTTTTGCAATCTGCCTAGCGTAGGGGTTTTTCATGTTACTAATCTTTGTTTTCAGCGTGTGGCGGTTACATTTCATGGGTCCAAGACTAGTTGATAAAACTCCTAACTTGTGCTTTTGCAGGTTCGAGTGTCCAAGATTCATTTCAAACCATTGTGCTTGTTCTTTTTAGAATAGAAAACATTTCTTTTGGTGCATTTAAAATGAACATGTTTTCAATTCTATCTTATTGTGTTTGAAAGTGGTAGGCAAATATGCTCTCACCCTATGCAAACTAGGTGATCAGAAATCCAGACCCACTTTGTCCCTGTGTAACCTTGATGCAATAACCAAAGTATCCTCTCCCCTTGTGCAGTCATGCGATCCTGGGTGTAAGAGAAATGATTATTGCCTCTAGAAATTGGGCCTGCCAAGGGATTTCATCACCTCTAAGTGACTCAAACCGGCAATGGAGCTAAAGCCAAGCTACCCCTGACAGGTATATAAATGTGAATCTTAAGGGAAAACCTAAGATTACGAGTGCAGATGTGTCATACGGACCAAGTAGTACTCCCCAAAACCCTGTTGAGCTTAACCTCTTCAGGCTGGAGTGCCTCCTAAACAAAGCTTAATCTTGCACCCCATGTATGGCCACTCGAACGGGGGTTCTGAATTAAACACCATAGTTTAGTAGCCAAAAACCTTCTATTTGTTAGCACAGCACTGGTCGGTGTGAAGGCATCCACATCTTTGCAGTATATTGTAGAGGTGATCAATCTACCATGGGAGTTTCATGGGGGTTGGAAGCTTGGTTGGCCTGAGAAGAGAGTGCATTGTAAGGGGGAGCCTATGCAGCCAAGCTTTTGAATTGACACGCTACTGATATGCGGCTAGGGAAACCCACATGGAATATAGTGAATACTATCCTAGCTTAACCATAGGATTGTACTTGTTCTCTTTTGTGTTTGATTACTTTCAAAATATCGTGCTTGCCAAGTGTTTGCTGGTTACTGAAACGAAACAAACAACACTCAAAAATCTAGAAACAAACAGTCAAACTTTAAAAAATTTGGGTTTTTTTACCACAAACATTAGAAATTTGACTTTTCACATTCTGCAACACATTTGTTAAAACACAATCACTTTGTTGCACCACATTTTCTAGCTTTTGCACTGCATCTGATTTTCTCAAATGCATCTACTAATCCAAACACCACATTCACCTATCTTGAAATGCATTTTCCATCTGTAAAGCTGCATCTACCACACTGCACTGCATTTGACATCTGTAAAGCCACATTTAAAATGTTGCACTACATTTGCCATTTCTAGAGCCACATTTAATCACTGCAACACATTTGCTACCTATAACGATGCAATTGCCTGACAGAAAACCAAACACTGTCCCAGACTAGAATCTGAGTCCAGACACTTTACCCTACTATCAAACATCTTTTTCAAAAAGTCTCTATCAAAAACCAGAACTAAAATTGCTCAAAATGCCCATCATTTACATTCACTAGCTAGCATTTTCACCATCAGTTTAAATTTCCAAATTTTTAGTTGCATTCCCTAGGCATCATAATCATCAGTTCTATCATAAACTTGTCCTTAGGCTTCATCTTAGCAAACTTTGGATTAGGCCAACTCATCACACTTTGTAAAACCATTGTTTCAAAACTAGGTTATCTTGGGACATAGTCATTATTCCTCTTTTTAGTCATTGTCCTTTTTGTGAGAACCTCCAACTCAACAGTCTAGTTAGGAAGGCTCACTCGTCATTTTGACCTTGTCACTTAGTCCCCTTAGCAAGTCCTTTTGATAACCAAAATTGAAACATAAGTCAAGCATAGAGTGGTTAAGCAAAACCTCTCTCCAAATATTGTCCAAACTTAGTCCTCATTTTAAACTTAGACTTTGCATTGTCCATCTCTAGTCCTCATTTTGAACTTAGACTTTGCATTAATCATTTTAGTCCTTAGTCAGCATTATCATCTTAGTCCTCATTTGGCACTTTGACCTCGACAACCTTGGCATCTTTCCTTCGTCATTTCCTTAGGCAAACATCATCATCACCTTGCATTGTCATCTTTTATTCCAAAATCCAAAAAAAATAAAATTAGTCTTCATTTTACATTCATCATTTCCTTTAGACAACATTGTCGCATTGTCATCCCTTATTATCAAAAATCCAAAAACATAGTCTTGCATTTTCACCCTTTATCACAAAAATTTAAAAAAAAACATAGGCTAGCATCATCCTTGCACTTAGTTGTCATTCTCATCACTCTCATTTGAGCAATTTCCTTTTATTGTGGAAACTAGACTCCAAAGAAAGAAAAGACAAATGGTAAACTTTGGACAAGACTCCAATTCCAACATCATCAATTACACGTATGAACCAAATTGGACTTTTGACAACCCATTTAGTGACACAAATACTCAACCTCTCATCACCATACCATCCTCATCAAACAACCCCTTTGAAACATTCTTACGTAAGGATGAATATGGAAAAATACTTGAGGAAAACCTAGAGGTAGCAGCACAAGATCCAAAGGCAGCCTCTTTTGTAGAACAAATGGTCTTATATGACATAGACAGATATTTGGCCATACTTTTAAGTCACGGAGCTAAATTACCCCATGGGTTCAACATTAATACTTTGAGATCGACATCTCCTGACCATAACGTCAACAATACACACAACATGTCCAATAGTCGTCAACCTCCAAACAACACAAGCAATACCTTTTTCGATGCCACCTCACAAAACGTCACAACTCCCATGAGTATTACCTCCAACATTCAAAACAGTTCCAATTCCATCAACGCAACATCCATTGGAGGAACACATTCCATCACACTACCCACAATATCCACAATATCATCACAATCGACTGGAGCCACCTTTGGGTCCTCAGCAATGTGGGAAAGTTATTCCAATCCTCTATTTACCACTTCGGTCAACGTCATGGGGGCATCATCAAGCCATACAAATCCTCCATTGACAACTACATCTAGTACCATGAGTGCATCTTCATCAAATCCTCTCATTGGTACCTCACATAATCCTTTAGGAGGAAGTAAACAACGTTTCCTTATTCAAGGACCACAAAAAAATGTTAACACGTCAACACAGCTTAATGCCATCACCTCCCAAGGAAAGAATACGACCATTCCCCTTGTACAATCCCAACAATTTGGACAAGGCAATCAAAACACAACCTATGGCATCATTTGCACATCAAAATATTCATGGTCACCATATTCCTCAAATATCGACCCAAATGGTTGGGGGACACATTCTGACATATTCATCCCATATTCATACCCACCAACATGTCCCCAATCCAAACTTTCAGTACCAACACACAAACCAGAACACATCATACATGTCACAACAATACATCCCTCAACAACACACCAACATCTACTCACAACAAATGGGGACCCATGGTGTACCAATCAATCCAACATATGGGGCCACAAATGACCCTATAATCGATTCCTTGCAAGCAAAGCTTATGGGTCTAGAGAAAACCATAGAAAACATGCAAATATCCGACAAGAAAGTCACAAGTGTCATATGATTTATCCGTATATCCCTTTGACATGAACTTATACATGCCGCCGTTTCCTCCGGGATATGTGTCACCAAATTTTACCAAATACAGAGGAAAGACAAATCCTATTGAACATGTCTGAGAATTCACAACCAATTGTATGGACATTGCCTATGAACAAACATACTTGATGAGACTCTTTTCTAAAAGTCTTGCAGGTCCTGCCCTTGAATGGTTCTCCACTCAAAAGGATATCCAAACATGGGATGAACTTAAACACAAATTCATAAAAAATTACTCATACAACATTGACATGGACACCTCTATTACTAGCTTATGCAATCTCACGTAAGAGGACGCTGGTGAAACATTCATCCCATTCTTCCAAAAATGGAGAAGTCTAGCTAGTCGTTTTCACATCAACATACCCGAAAAGGAAAAGGTTGACATCTTCGTTCAAACACTTCTAGGCCCCTTAAAATATGGATTGCAAGTGCATTTTTGCACAACTTTCATAGACCTAGTCAAAAAGGTTGTCCAAGTTGAGAATTCTCTTATTGCAAAAGGAGAGCTAAAATATGGTCCTAAAAACATAACTATAAATCCTCCCGCTGACAAAAATAAGTATTGAGTCAAAAATAAACACGTTACCAATGACGGTGTTGTCGATGCCAAGGTTGTCAACACTATGGGTCCTGTATTGGCCCTCAAAGGGGTTCAACCACAAAAAAAACCAACAACGATACTGACACCCCCTACCAATGTCACTCCAAACAACCAAAATGGTCTAAACAGTCAAAATCAAGGACAATTCCGCCAAACAAAACAATTCCCAAAAAGACAAACATACTCTACTTTGGGAGAACCAATTGAGGATGTCCTTAAAAAGCTCCTCCAAAACGGTCTCATCACACTTGAAGAACCTAAACCATATGACCCAGGGAAGTTTAAACCATCATGGTGGGATGATAATGCTTTTTGTGAGTACCACTAGGCTAAAGGACATAAGACATCATCTTGTCGACAACTCAGAAATATTGTGCAAGACTTTATTGAAAGCTGAATAATTGAATTGGGTGGGCCACAATTTCCATCAAATGTTGACCACACCATTCATAAGAACCCATTACAAGACCATGGTTCTAATAAAACTTCCACGTCAAGTCCTAAGACAAACAATACTCAAGCCAATTACGCCCATGCCAAGCATGACTATTCTAGTGGACCTACTATAAACAATATCTGAACTGATAATGAGTATGTCAATACCATCACAGTCAAAAGAGAACTTCAATGCAACACCACTACTCGAAGCGGCAAGATCACCATAGCTGGTCCACCTCCTGCTAGGAAAACTAAGATCACCATACCTAGTCCATCTCCTAAACAACCGCAACCTGGCTCATCCGCAAAGCAGTGGCAACCCAAGAGTAAGTTTAATCTTATCGACCAAGTAGGAAAAACCCCTGTGCAGATTTCCATACTTGAGTTGCTTTGCATTTCTCCCACGCATAAGGCTATACTAGATAAAACCCTGCAAGAGTCATCCATCCCTAAGGATATTGATGTCAACCAATTTGGGACTATGGTAGGATACCTCACTACACCTCATCATGTCACCTTTTTCTGATCAGGATTATTCGTCACCTAAGACCAACCATAACGATGCAATACATATTGAAACTTTTGTCCATAAACACAAGGTCAGAAGAGTTTTAGTAGATGGCAGAGTAGGGTTGAACATATGCTCCTTAAAACTGGTTAAGGCTATAGGATTTTATGATGCATGCGTAAACCCTACAAAGATCACAGCCATAAAAGCATATGATGACGAGGAATGTTCTTCTAGAGGCATTATTTCTCTTCCTATCATAGTGGGACCAATCATTGTGGATACAACATGCCAAGTCCTAGATCTAGAGTTACCTTACATCTTGCTTGGTCGCCCATGGATTCAAGCCTTAAAGGTTGTCCCCTCCACATATCACTAATGCTTGAAATTCCCATTTGATGGCATAGAAATCACCATATATGGAGACCCCGACCCTTTTCAATATTGTACCAAACTAAGGGGTATTTCTGAAAACCAAGTTCCCATCAACTGAGAAGCTCCTAGGTCTTCTTCTTCCAAGTACATTGACCTCTCCACACTCACATCATCGTCCACGTCCACTCCATCCACATCTTCCACCATGCCACCATCTTCCACACTTCCTAAGGTTGAGCCCACTGTCAAGATCCAAGACCTAGGCTGTGGAGAATTCAAACTACATTCGGCTTATAGCATCACGACAATACCCAAGTCGCCAAAGATCTATGGTAGACCATGCTTTAGAATGGAACCCAAAGAAATTTTCAAAGTTCCACCAAAAATAGTTTTCATCAAATGGGGAGACATGAGAAATGAGGACATTGTCGATATTACAAGATGGCTCTATAAAGAAATGGCAGACCCACCCCCATTACCAGTTAAGAAATATGGCAAGGGATATGACATGATGAAGGCTAAGGGATACGATGGAACTAGTGGCCTAGGCAGAAATAAAACTGGACGAAGAGAGCCTATAGAATCTTTCAAAATACCAAAGTATCTTGGATTAGGGTATGGATTGCCCTACAATGACAACTGACATACTAATGGAATTTCGAGTGAGCGCATGCATGCTTTGGAAAGTGTCGAGACCATTAAGGAATCCCTTACTGAAACCAACTCCCAAGAGTGGGAATTTGGCTCCCAACGATCCTTAAGTGACTGTTGCCTCGATGATTTGTTCATTGAAACAGGGGAGCTTACCTCTGAACAAAAATTTTGGCAAACATTTAAATTGATCAGGCACCAAATAGTCACAGTCCCATTTACCTTCCCCATGACATACAAGCCCCACCATCTGAATCTAATAACCATCAATTGGATCCATCTGAATTACCACATGACACTGACGTTCATGACTCTGATTCCTTCATCCCCTACTTTGAAAATGAATATGAAACAAGTGAAGGGGAATATTGGATCGATTCTAACGTGGAATTGGATGATGACAACTTCATCTTCAATGTCTCTGAATCCGTCTGCATGCTTTATGCATCCTCCCCTCAATTCACCAACACTGATGATGGAATTTATCTAGTCTATCCACAATTAATTGATTGGGACCAACAAGGCCCACCAATCCTGGATACATTTCAGAATGACGAGGCCATCACAAAATTTATGGAATTACATGAGGACATACCCAGTGGTGATCACAAGGCCGAATTCGCCATTGACCTAGATTGTGCAGCTTACTTCGGGGAGACTGCTCTGTCCTCCAGTCGCAAAATTAAAAATAAGAATAAAGAAAAAAATGAAATGTCTTTAGGTGAAAACCGAAAGGAACCTTCTGACGACAAAAAAGTAAAAACAAAGGACGTATCTACAGCTGAAAACCTCTCTGAGGTGCCCAAAGATGGAGGACTGGACTTTCTCCCCGTAACTCAAGAGAAATAAGCTATGCTCATAGAGGACACCATAGAAGATCCCAAAATAGTCCTCTTTGCTACGTCCTTGACCGAAGAAGAGAAATAGGAATTTCACAAATTATTTGTTGACCGTAAAATAAACTTCGCATGGTCCTATGCGGACATGCCTAGACTAGACCCAGAACTGGTTCTGCACCATCTACCATTATTGCCAAATGCCAAACCAGTTAAACAAAAGCTATGCAAAATGCATCCTCAGGTCACTCTATTAGTCAAGGTTGAGTTGAAGAAACTTCTAGATGTCGGGTTCATACAGTCTATTGATTATGCTGAATGGATATCTAACCTTGTGCCAGTAACAAAGCCAAATGGAATGATCCGTGCCTACACAGATTTCAGAGACTTAAACAAAGCATGCCCAAAAGATGACTTTCTGTTTCCAAATATAGATATCATAGTCAACCTCATGGCGGGATGAGAGATGCTATCCCTCATGGATGGTTTCTCAGGCTACAATCAAATTCGTATTTCCCCAGAAGACCAACATAAAACAACATTCACTTTCCCTTGGGGTACATACTACTGGAATGTCATGCCTTTTGGTAAAATACAGGCACCACGTATCAGAGGGCTATGACAACAATCTTTCATGACATGATGCATAAAATAATGGAAGATTACGTGGATGACCTTTTGGCTAAATCAGTAACAAGAAAAGACCATCTGAAAGTGTTAGACACAATTTTCAAGAGACTAGAAGAATACAAAGTCCGAATGAATCCTAAGAAATGTGTCTTTGGCGTAACATCTGGAAATTTTTTGGGATACATAGTGTCTCAAAGAGGCATTGAGGTCGATCCAACAAAAGTAAAATCCATCATGGACATGCCTCCTCCCAGATGAATCAGTGAACTCAGAACCTTACAAGGCAGGGTGCAATCTATCTGATGCTTCATAGCACAATTAGCCGATAAGTGTCAACCATTCCAATATCTTCTGCACAAAGGAATCCTCTTTGTGTGGACAGATAAATACCAAGATTCCTTTCAGCAAATCAAAGAATACCTACTGTCACCGCCAATCCTTATGCCTCCCATTCAAGGAAAGCCTTTAATTCTATACATCTCGGCCACTACATCGGCATTGGGGGCATTACTAGCACCCCCAATTTATCCTACTTTAGACTCTACTTTGATGGATCGCCTACCAATCATGGCTCGGAGGCAGGAATCCAATTTATCACCCCTTAAGGAGATTCCATTCCTAAATCCTTCTGCATACTTTCCCATGTACAAATAATGTGGCGGACTATGAGGCACTGGTCATAGGACTTAGAATGGAAATAAAATGGAAAATCAGAGCACTACATGTCTATGGGGATTCTCAATTAGTCATCAACCAAGTTAATGATGACTACGACACTAAGGATGAGAAACTAATGCCCTACAAGCAAATGGTTGACAGCTTTCAGACATATTTTCACATAGTGAATTTTGAGCAAGTTCCGAGAGCACAGAACAAGGCAGCAGATGCAATGGCTACAATCGGCTCTCTCCTTGACATTCCAAGCAATATGCCTCAGCTGGAGTTCTTGGTAGAACAATTGTTGGTCCCTGCCTATGACATTCCGGAATCAGAGATGGTCTGCGAGCTTGTTGGTCCTGATTCTCCCTAGTACCAAGACATTCATGACTACCTTAAGTCCCAAACCATCCCCCCTAATCTTTCCAATAACTAGAGGAAGCCTCTTATTAGAAAAGCCACAAGATATGCCATCGTTAGTGATACCCTTTACTGTCGTAGCTTTGACGACACCCTCCTTAGATGTCTCGACACCAACGAAGCACACACAACCTTACGCGAAGTACATGAGGGTATATGCGGGTCTCATTCGAGTGGTCCTACTCTGGCCAAGAAGATAACAACACTTGGGTACTATTGGCCGACTATTGAGAAAGATGCACTAGAATATGTCAGGACTTGTCGCCAATGCCAGATTCATAGTGATTTGATTCACGCTCCAGCATAGGAACTTCGGTCGATCACTTCACCTTGGCCCTTTGCACAATGGGGAGTCGACCTCGTGGGTAAGATCCATCCTACCTCGTCAAATGGCCACAAATTCATCATCACCGCCACTGAGTATTTTATGAAGTGGATCGAAGCCATCCCCTTGATATACATAACTGGCAAACAAATCTCCAAATTCATTCTTAACTACATCATTTGCCAATATGGTCTTCCACAATCCATCACCACTGACAATGGACGTCCATTTAAAAACCAATACGTTCATGAGTTATGTGAGTGATTTCATATCCAACATCATTTTTCCTCTCCGTATTACCCGCAGGGAAACGGTCAAGCCGAGGCATCAAATAAAACCATTGTTAAAATTTTGAAAAAGACTATCAATTACGTTGGTCGTGATTGGCATATTCAACTCAACCCTACTCTGTGGGCTTACCGCACCAGCATTTGTACACCCACATGAGCCACTCCATTCGCCCTAGTCTTTGGAGTTGAGGCCATCTTGCCCATCGAGGTTGAAATTACTTCTTTATGAGTCTCCCTGAAGGGTCTAACTAATGATGAGGAGTACAAACAGTCACACCTACACGAGCATCCATTCAAATAAATACTTAGGATTCAGTCGAACTTTGTATTCTTCTAGATATCATTAAATGAGTGGTTGAGATGTCGAGATATCATTAAAGTCTAATCATAAACATGGCATCCATTCAAATAAATACATTATGCATATCATCATCATCCATGGCACAACATCAACACAACATACAACTAAACATGGCATTATCATGACATCGCATCATAAGTAACCATCATAGGACGTACATGAAAGGACATATAAATAAATACCATCATCCATCATAAATGCATATCATACATAAATCATCCAACATACATCATAAATGCATAAATCAAATGACACACATATAGGTCACATCAAAACTGCATCATATATATATCATCTCAAAAAAATATAATGTCACAGGATAAAGTCAAGAGATGTCCCAAAAATAGAGCTCATAGGCTCGATAGTCAATACATAATGTGTCATAACATAAAGTCTAAAACATGACGCCACATATACTAAGCATGTCCCTATGAAGTGCTCTCCTCATCCCCTCGTGGCGAAGAGTGTGGTGACTGAGGACTGGTGCCTGGCATGGAGGTAATTGATGGAACTATAGCAGCCTCTATCTATGAACGCAATGGAACTGACACTGATGGCATCATCTCCATGATAACATGTGTGTGGTCGATTTTATGCATGTTAAATATGTAAAAAAAATGAATCAAACACACCAATAAGACATTATATCAAAAATAGAATATTAAAATAATAAATATTGCAAACTCAGTATCTTGTTATCGATTTTGTCCTATCGTCCTCTATCTCCAGTGTTTTCATTGATTCTAGCTGGCTCTTAGATCGTATGCTCGGCTCAACAAACAGTCTTCCTAGAGAATGAGATTGAATATGAAATGCATGTAATGCTAAGCTAAGACATGATCGTTCTCAAACATGATTGCTAAAATGAAAGATTATGATGATGCTGTGAATAATAAAACTATAATGATAATGCTAAGAATGCTAGAATGCAATTAATCTCTAATTCACCTGTTGTGTGTTGTAACCATGGCTTGGAGTGGAAGTGCTATTTATAGAGTTTTTCAAAAGATTTTGATTGGCTGATATGATCAACGATTGTGAAAATTCCTGGCAAATTGAACGGTTGAAGATGGATAAGACTGAAGAAAAACAGAAGAAAATAGAAAGCAAGATTTTGTTTTCTTTTCTGTAAAAGAGGTAAGATAAGATGATAAAGATGAATTGTAAAAATCATCTTTTTGTGAGATTATGGAAAGATTTTGAAGAAGATAAATAATGAATTATTAAATTCAATTATTCATTTAAGGGTGACACAGAGGTTTTTCTTAAAATAGAATATTTACCCTAGATTTGAAGAATAATGGAAGATTTCATAATTAAATAGAATATTTAATTATGATTTTGAAAAGATATGGAAGATATTCAATTAAATAAAGATATTTAATTAAACTTTTAAGAAATGGTATGTAAATGAAATTAATTAAATAAGATATTTAATTAACTAGAAGAAATATTTGAAAAGAAATATTTAAATTTGATTAAATCAAAAAGACTTAATTAAATTCAAAAAGTGATAATTAATTAAAATAAATAAAGTGTATTTATTTAATTAATCAAGTGGACATATGAATGTGAAATAATTAAATAAAAATCAATTTATTTAATCATGATAGAAGAATAAATTGAATGACCAATATAATTAAATTAATTAAATTTAATCATATGTAGAAGACTTTTAGAGAAATTAATTAAATAATAAATATTTAATTAAATGTCAGGATTAATCAGATATGACCAATTTTATGCATCTACATTTTTCCCCTCTTTGAAGTGATGTGTGAAACGTATTGCTTCAAAGAAAATATTCCCGCTTTTGAAATTTGTTGTGTTTGACTTTGTCCCTTTCTGAAAAATATGCCCCTGACCTAATTCTGATATGTTTCCGATTGAAAGATGTTGTTGGTGTTAATGATGCCCCCTCGGGAGGTAAATCACTGATGATGATGAGTTGTTGATAATGTTGGAAAATTTTGATTAGATGATGAGATTTGGATTTTGATGTGAATTCAGTGATTTAACTCTCGAAAAATGATGTATAAGGATGCCCTAGTGTGAAAATAAGGTCAAAATTGGATAAAAGATAAAAAAAAATAACATGCCACAAAAACCCACTTTTGGTTGACCTTTAAAAGGTAAAAAGGGAGAAAAGGACAAGTCATTTTCACTTTTTGACTTTTAGAATCCTATTGCTCTGATAGTAACCTGGTGAGATGGAGATTCTGTACCACAGACATAGATTTGAGTGGGCCCCGTCGATACCAGAGACCAACTACGTATGGACCACTAGTGAGTAGATCCAACCACTTTTGCGTTGAAAATTTTTGTTTTGAATCAATTTTTCATATGTTTTTCCACGGATTTAGGTGTAAACAGTCTGTTTTAGCGCTTTCGAGCACTTTCAATGTTTGTTTGAGTGCATATAGGGTGATTTTTGCATGTTCGTTGTAGAAACCAGTATAGTGCATCTAATAGAAAGAGTAGCGCTTATAGGATGTCGTAGGAAAATTAGGGTTTTAGCACATCTAGGAAAAACATTACTGCATTTAGGGTTTTCGCACATCCAGGGAATAGAGTGGCGCTTTTGATTAGAGTTTTAGCGCTTATAGGGAAATAGTGCATAGAGGAAATGATTGAGCACTTCTAGGGCAAAGAACGACGCATCTGAGTTTTAGCGCATCCAGGATACAAAATAGCGCATAGAAGCCATAGATTAGCACATCTAGGAAAAAGAGACAAAATGTGTGATTTGATGAAAGTGATGAAAGAATGATGATGTATATTGTTTCCTTGGTCAATTGTCTTATCATCATGTTAATATGGATAGAAAATCCGATAAATAATTGATAACTTTGTTTCCAAAATAGAAATCAAAGAGTAGATAGCTGATAACTTTGTTTCCCCTATATGAAAAACAAAGAGTAGACGATTGATATGACTTTTGATAAATTTTCTTTCTGCAATAGAAAAAAAATAGTAGATGATTGATTGAAAACAAATTTGCATTCGTGAGAAATAAAAATAAGATGATGTTTTGATTGTTTGATAAATTTGCATTCTTGAAAAAGAAAACAAATAGTAATTGATGATAGAGCAAATTGATGTGATATTCAGATAGATAGATTGTGCATTGATTGTATGATATGAATCGCCTAGATAGAACACTTGATATGGGTCTGATGAGTATGTGTCACTGATATGGGTCATAGATAGATAGACATGAGTCAGATTGATTTTGCTTGATTGATATTGAATCATTGATATGATGTTGATTGATTGTCTTTGTGATAATCGAAAATAGGAGGTTTTCAAAAACCTCCTAGATTAGGGAGTGTCACTCGGTGAGGTGGGATAGGATACCCGAGCTGACACCAGATGATATAGCATTGATAGGGGCATGTGGATTGAGATCATTGTTGTCCATGCCTCTAATTTGGGTCAATAGGGCACTGTTGATCGTGTTAGCAGAGAGGTGGCATTCAGAGCACAACACCTTTCATTTGCTGACTAGTGAGGTGACTATGACTCTTGAGGATGTGTATAGGATTCTTGGTATTCCAGTGGTAGGCACCCTTGTGTTCTATGATCACAAGGAGCTAAGTGAGACAGATGCATTGAGGAGAGTATATGGTGATGCGCAGATAGTAGGGTGCTAGGTGCCATGGGCTGATTTCAGGGGGTATCCGGCCTTACCTGCAGTTTTGGGTGCATTCATTGGATGTCTCCTTTGTTTGGATCACTGGTAAAATGGACTATCAGTGGGATGGGGGAGGATCCTCGAGCAGATGTTGGTACAGCCACAGAGATATGCCTGGGGGAGTTACATGTTGGCGCATTTGTATCATGACCTTCATCAGGCGGTTTACAGAGGTGCATCGAGTATATCATGTGGGGTGACATTGCTCCAGATCTGGGCATGGGAGCATATTGATGTGACGAGACTATCCTGTCCCAAAGTGAGGCCACCAGGCTAACCATATGTGTATGCGTATGCCATGTTCCTTGTCCAGCCTAAGCTGGGCAAGTTGGATTACTGGAGATGATGTCTTGATGATATGGATGTTGTGATATAGCGGCCATACCTAGATTGTGAGCCGTGGGATACTGATCATTTAGAGATGGCGTTCGTATGTATGCCCTAGTTTTTGATAGGGAGGACCCCATTCATCCTTGAGAGGTTCTTGGCCTTACGGGTACATCAAAAATTTGGATTTACACAGGGTATGCCTCAGGGTGTTGCTCACTATGCGTGGAGCAAGGATGAGGTAGGATGGGGACCTGACATTTCATATCAGATAGCCTATACAGAGTATGTTGCTTTAGCGCCTAAAGCATGGGATGATAGGTGAGATATTGTTGATGCTGGGATGTCTGAGGAGTACTATGTTTATTTTCATACACATCCATTTCCACGGTTGACATATCCTGATGAGCCAGCACCCATTTTGGTGGTACCACAGCCAGGGGCAGGGAGACAGGAGGATGTGGCAGGTGGTGAGTAGGTAGTGGTTGGGGGAGAGGATGAGGAGAGTGGAGAGGAGGAGGAGAGATCAGATGGGGATGATGGGAATGACGACGGGGATGAGAGGCAGGTGCCAGTGAGACTGAGGCCAGATATTTTGGGCGGTATACAGATCATGCGGAGGCCAAGGATTGGGATTGGGCGGAGGACAGTGATCAAGGTTGCCTCCACCTCTCAGCAGGGACAAATAGATACTCTGCAGGCCCAGGTGCAGACACTGCAGGGATAGCAGGTGCAATTGCAGGGCCAGTTGGTTCAGGCGTAGGGTGTGGTCGTACAGCTACAGGCACAGCTGGCACAGTCACAGGCACAGGCACAGAGTATGGCACATGCACATCCTCCTACCCCAGACCCACAGGTAGCCTAGCTGATTACAAAGAGAGATGGATTGAGATGGAGGGCGGTAGGGGCCGAGGGTGTTGCTCAGAGGCTGATGGGCACCATGGAGAGTGCATCATTGTGAAAGGCCATTGCAGAGGGCTTCGAGATGGCCAGAGAGGTTGAGTACTATTGAGTCCGATATGAGGAGTTGTGTCCTCCTAAGCGCAGAGAGCATTTCCCACGGTCCCATAGTAGGACCAGGAGCAAGACATAGATAGCTACACAGAGCATGGGGGTTACCGGGCCTCAACAGGATCCAGATGCAGGGACTAGTGGCAGGCCACCATCCTCGAGACTAGCTCCATCAGGGGGTTCCACCAGCCAGCCTTGATTGATGTATGCAAGATTTATGTGATGTATCTCATATTCTTGGACCATGTATATTGATTTTTGATCATATCTCATGTATCTTTCGAGACTTTTCTGTGTCATTGGACTATTGGACATTTGTATGTATTTTTTATGAGCGATGATATGCAGTGGCGATGAGTTTTGATGATGTGTTGCATTTGATATGATGATATGAGATGGATATGCATTTATTTCCTTGTTTATGTGATATGGATTTTGATATATAGTTTGGGTGATCTACTGACTAACATGATTTTCAGGAAGATGTGATATGATTATGATATGATGATGTGCAATATGATGTGTAATAATGATCTCATGCAGGTGGATGATGATAAAAAAATGCCATATGTGGAAAGGATGTGATATATGTAATGGCAATGTATGTTTTGTAAATGATGTGGAAATGCAATGTTTGTATGAAATTCTTGTGTTTTGATTTTCCAAAATGTTATAAATGATGATGATGTGATGGATGTTATGTTTATGAAATGCATCATGAATTTGTAATATGATATGTAAATATGAATCAAATGTTGTATGAAAAATGATAAATAAAATGGTATTGAAAATGAGAAAAGAGGTGAATGATAAGTGATGTGAAAGGATTAATAATGATGAAATGTATGATATGAAATGTAATGAATACGAAAAAGATTGATGAGATGATAAAATGAGATGGAATGATAAAATGAAATTAAATGTAATTAAAATAAAATGAATTATGAGATGAAATGAGATGATAAAATGATATGAGCTGATGAGATGATGATAAATGATAATTATATGAATAATAAGGATATGAAAATGATAATGATGAGAAAATTATGAAGAATATAAAAAATGATTAAATAATGATATGATATAAAATGCAATGAGATGGAATGATATGGAATGATAAAATGAAATGAAATTGAATGATATGATATGCAATGTAATGTAATAAAATGATATGGAATGATAAAATGAAATGAAATTAAATGATATGATATGCAATGTAATATAATAAAATGAGATGATATGTAAAATGTAATGAGATGAAATGAAATGTAATGATATGAAAGGTTGAAATAAAAATGAAATGAAATGTAGTGATATGAAATGAAATTTAATGATATGAAATGATGAAATGAAATGAGATGATATGAAATGAAATGTAATGATATGAAAATGAAATGATGAAATGAAATGAAATGTAATGATATGAAATGTAATGATAAATGTAATGATATGGAATGATGTGTAATGATATGAAAGGATGAAATAAAGATGAAATGAAATGTAGTGATATGAAAGGATGAAATAAAAATGAGATGAAATGAAATGTAATGATATGGAATGATGTGAAATGTAATGAAAGGATGAAATGAAGTGAGATGAAACGAAATGAAATGTAATGATATGACATGAAATGTAATGATATGAAATGAAATGTAATGATATGAAATGAAATGTAATGATATGAAAGGATGAAATGAAATAAGATGAAATGAAATGTAATGATATGAAAGGATGAAATGAAATGTAATGATATGAAATGATGTGTAATGATATGAAAGGATGAAATGAAATGACATGAAATGAAATGAAATGTAATGATATGACATGATGTATAATGATATGAAATGATGAAATGAAATGAAAATGAAAATGATGGATAGGATAATAATGAAAAATGGTTAAATGAATAAATGAATGATACAAAATGATAAAGGATCATAATGATATGAGAATGAAACCAAGATGATAAAAATGAGAATGTCCCATGATATGCAATGAAATGATATGAAATATGAAATGACAATGCATCATGAAGGATGAGAAAGGCTCTAAATGATGAAAGTTAAACTATATGATGTGCACAAGACCTAGATGAAATGATAATGAAACAAATGTCCAAATGTCCTCCACATATAGTCCAAAGAGACATGACAACCGTTGATTTATCTGTTCAGCTTTGTTTAAAACTCTAATGCGAATCCAGTATGCAGATCTAAATGAAATGAAACTAAATAAAACCAACTATTTGTTGAGCCTTCAGGTAGCTTTCTTGAATCATCATAGAGCCTTATAAAATGTTGGAAGTATGTACAAGCATCAGAGGGGAGATTAGCACCAATGATGACCTGAGTACAACTTTCATGATTTTTGATATAGCAAGCGAACACAAGCATTGAGGTATAATTGAACCGAGATGACCTGAGCATTTCTTGCATAAAAAGACAAAGACTAACCACCTTCTAATGCAAATATGGAATTATCGTCAATGATATGCTTTGGAAACCATGTCTCACGACCTATTTGCACCAAATCGATAGTTAACCTCAAGACAACAGACAAAGAAAAATCATCCTCCTTCCTTGCCACTCTAGTTCAGTACATCATTGAGTGTGCTCTAGAGAGATGATATCGAAAAATCAAACAACCATTGTTCAAAGTGTAAAACTGATATTTCAATCATTATTCAGATTTTAGATCATCCAGATATGAGTCATGAAATGGTATTTTGCTAAAAAACCATTGTGATATGGATCAATGGTTGGATAGTTGTTCATGTGATTTTATTGTTTGTTCGCATGATTGGATTTGATGTTATTGTCTAGCTGTTGCAGTAAAATCTGAAAGTTGATTTCCCCCGAGTATGTCAACGTTTGCCCCTAGTATTTGACACAACTTGCTGAAATAAATATGTACAATAATCAAGCCATGGTAAGATGTTATCACTCTAGGAAAATGATGGAAACATGATGCTGGTATGACCCTAAGGTGATGGAAAGATGCATGAAATAAAGGCTGAGAAGCCAAGTGCAAAACATGAACTAATAGATGGAGAGCTACAAATAGCATCTGTTTTCCAGATTTTCACTATTTATTTTTATTGCATTTTTTTTATTTTGATTTTTTTTTTTTGTCGCTACCAAGATGCCTGTTTTCCAGGTTTTCACCAGGGTAACCATTTTTTCAGGAATTTTTCTACTGTTTTTGTATTTCTTTAGGACTTTTTCTGATGTTTATGTATTTCTTCAGGACTTTTTCTAATGTTTTTGTATTTTTTTAGGACTTTTTCTAATGTTTCTATATTTTTTTAGGACTTTTTCTGATGTTTTTGTATTTCTGTAGGACTTTTTCTGATGTTTTTTGTATTTCTTAAGGACTTTTTCTAATGTTTTTGTATTTCTTCTAAACTTTTTCTGATGTTTTTGTATTTCTTCAGGACTGTTTATAGATGATGATAATTGCTTCAGACATAATACCTTTTCAGGTGCATGCTATTGATGGGTTCGTCAAACAGGTCCCCTTCTGGCGTTGACAACTTGTATGCTTCTGAACCATATACTGCTATGACCACATACGGACCCAGCCAATTAGGTTCAAACTTTCCTTTCTTCTCTTTGTCTTGCTGATTGCGTGGGTTCTCTTTTAGAACAAGATCACCAACCTAAAAGGCACGTGGTTTGACTCTATTCATTTTTTGATAGGCTTTCAAATGATCAGCTGCTCGTTGTCTCTTTTCATCAAGAAGTTCCAGTTCTTGCAATCGGGAAACTCTGTATTCATCATTTGTTATGAGGCCTTTCAGTGATACTCTAAGTGATGGGATCTCAACTTCTAGTGGAAAAATGGCTTTTTCTCCATAGACAAGAGTAAATGGTGTTGCTCCAATTGGCGTTCAGATACTAGTTCGATAGGCCCATAATGCGGGATTAAGTTGAACATGCCAATCTTTCCCTACATCATTCACAGTCTTCTTTAAAATTTTCAATATTGTTTTATTTGAGGCCTCTGCTTGGCCATTCCCTTGTGGATAATAAGGTGTTGAGTATCTGTGTTGAATATGGAATCTCTCACAAAGTTCATCAGCATCCTGATTCTTGAATGGTCGTCCATTATCTGTGATGATGGAGTTGGGAATGCCATACCGAAAAATGAGATAATTGAGTATGAATGATGAGATTTGTTTGCTAGTCACCTTAGTGAGAGGGACTGCCTCAATCCACTTGGTAAAATACTTTGTCGTTGTGATGATGAACTTGTGTTCGTTCAAGGATGAAGGATGAATCTTGCCAACTAAATTCAACTCCCATTGAGACAATGGCCAGGTTGGTACAAATGGTTGTAGTTCCTGTGCTGGTGCATGCATGAGATTTCCATGTATCTGACATTTAGAGCACTTCGTTATAAAATTGAATGATTCCCTCTCCATTGTAGGCCAGTAGTAACCCATTCTAATCAATTTCTTGGATAAGGTTAGTCCACTTGAATGACTACCACAAATTCCACTATGAACTTCTTGTAAAGCCTTATTGGATTCATCATGTTCAAGACATCGAAGTAAAGTACCATCAAGACTGTGGCGGTAGAGAGTGTCAGCGATAAGGGTATAGCGAGAAGATTGGCGGATAAAGTTGCACTTTTGGTTATGGGATAAGTCAAGTGGTAAGATGTATTTTAGGTAGGCATAAATCTTTCCATACCAAGGTGAATCGGATCCTACTAAGTGGCAAATGATTTTTCTTTCAGGTGTGTCATAGGCAGGCATAAATGATTGTTCCACCAAAAATTCGTAGTGAGCCTGAGTTTCTGGGAGTTGTAACAATGAAGCGATTGTGGCCATAGTGTTAGCTTCCTTGTTATCAAGCCTTGGAATTTGTATGAACTTGATGTCTACAAATTATTTCTTGAAATTGTCAACCATTTTCTTATATGGCAACAATTTTCCATCTTTGGTCTGATAGTCATCATTGATCTAGTTAATGACTAACTGTGAGTCACCATAGACTTGTAATTTTGTGATTCTCCATTCCAATGCTATTTTGAGTCTAGTGATTAAAGCTTCATATTTGTCTATGTTATTAGTGCATAGAAACATTAGCCGATATGACCGAGGAATGGTATTTCCTTGAGGGGTGACAAAGAGTATGCCTGCCCCTGATCCATGTTGAGTAAATGAGCCATCAAAATATAATGACCAAGGTTGCTTTGATTCTGTCGTGAAGACATCAGCATCTAGAAATTCAATGTGCATGGGATGTTCTGCTTGTAGGGGTGCTTCAGCCAGTTGGTCAGCAATAACTTGTCCTTTGATTTCTTTGCGATCAATATAATGGATATCGAACTCGCTTAAGATCATGACCCATTTTTCTAACCTTCCTGTCAATGTGGCCTTGCTTAACAGATATTTGAGTGGATCAATATTTGCAACAAGATTGATTGTATGAGTTAACATGTAGTGTCAAAACTTTTGCGAGGAAAATACCACTACTAGGCAAGCCTTCTCAATGAAAGTGTAGTTGAGTTCATGACCTATTAATGTTCGGCTGATATAATAGATATCATGTTCTTTTCCTATATAGTCTTCTTGTGCTAACAATGCCCCCAAAGACGTCTCTGTGGCAGCAATGTTTAAGGTGAGTGGTTTGTCCAGATTTGGTGGTATCAAAACTGGTGGGTTCATTAAGTACTACTTGATTTGTTGAAAGGCCATTTCACACTTATCATCCCATTTGAAAGGAACATTCTTGTGTAGATGTGTGAAAGGTAGAAATTTATCTGCTAGTTGTGCAACGAATCTTCGTATAGATTGGAGTCATCCTTGTAGTGATCTCAACTGACTGATATTCCTTGGTGGAGGCATTTCCATGATTTCTTGTACCTTGGCGGGATCTACCTCAATTCCTTTTGCTGAAACTATGTATCCCAAGAGTTTTCCAGATGTGACTCCGAAAACACATTTCTTAGGGTTGAGGTGAACTGTGAACTTTTCCAACCTTGTAAATATTTTGGATAATATCTCAAGATGTCCTTCTCTTGTATATGATTTTTCCAGTATGTCATCGACATAATCTTCCATGAATGTGTGCATCATGTCATGAAAAATTGTAGTCATAGCTCTTTGATATGTGGCCCCAACATTCTTTAAACCGAGAAGCATGACGTTCCAACACTAAGTCCCCCAGGGACATGTGAAAGTTTTTTTGTCTTGGTCTTTAGATGCAATCTTGATTTGGTTATAACAAGAAAAACCATCCATTAGTGAATACATGGAATGGCCAGCCATTAGATCAACTATAGTATCAATGCTTGGAAGAGGAAAATCATCCTTAGGACATGCTTTATTAAGATCTTTGAAATCTGTGCACACTCTAACACTTTTTTCAGGTTTGGATACAGGAACAATGTTGGAGATCCATTCTGCATAGTCAATTGATCTTATAAATCCCACATCGAGGAGTTTCTTAAGTTCTTTAACTAGTAGTGCCACATGAGGATGCATCTTTCTAAGTTTTTGTTTCACAAGTTTTACTCCTGGTTTAATGGACAAGTGATGCATTATAAGATTAGGATCAAGACCTGGCATGTCTGCATAAGACTAGGAAAAGTTGACTTGATTTTCTCTAAGAAATTCCATGAACTCGGGTACTTCTTTATCTGTCATTGATGCAACTAACTGTAGAATCATCGGTTTCTCTGTAGTTTCAAGATTAACTACTTTTGTAGCCTCAATCAAGATAGGAGATCACTCATGATAGTGCTCCAGGAGAGTGTCAAGCATCCCATCATCTAGTGCCTTAAAAATATTTTCACCATCTGATACGCTCTTTGTTTTATCTTTTGTTTGATCTAATACTGCCAGATTCTGGTTTTCACCATTAGATCTTTCTTTTTTTTTTCTTTTTTTTGCAGCTAGGAAACTTGACACTCTCCTAACTAAGGATCTCATGCCGAAAATCTCCAGTGGAACAATCATTTACATCATCTGCAGAAAGGAAGTTTACAATAGATTCGTTGGTTGGAAACATAGGTATATCAAGAGGTTCAGATAGATCCCAGTCAATGAGATCGAGATGTATTAGTGGTAGCGGGTCATTAGGTTGCATGAAATCGGCTATGGTTATGGTCCTAACGGAGGTGTCTATAGGATTTGAGGTATGAGGTAGATCAATGATGGTACTATCCTCACAATAGTCTTGTTCAATTAAATCTAACTCAGTATCACTAGAATCATAGTTGCGCTGTAGTTCAGATTTTTGTGGTTGGGTCCCTAACCCTTCTCTTTTGATTAGAGTAGGCGTATACTTGTGTATCATGTCAACCTATTTATCCCTCTAGAATTCATCATTATGGATGGTATCCCATTCGTATTCTCTAGAGTCTGTGTCAGAGTTATTATCGATGAAATTCTGAATTGATGTCAAGCATGCTTCCCTTGGATTAGAACTTTCTTGCAGTGTGAGTACAGTATCATTCAATTGTTTGGATGTTGTTTCTTTTGAGCTAGTATCATAGCCTAATCCTATTTTATCTTTTGCAGCAAGTCTTGGAGGATCAATAGGCTCAACTACTCCTTTTCTTTTTCCGATAGGACCATTACCCTCATAGCCCATCTTTTGCATGATTGAATATCCTTTACCATATTTCTCATTTGGTAACTTGATATTGAGAACTGTTTCATCTTCATCTTCATCTCTATAGAGCCATTTTATCATTTTTCTATCCTCAAGATCTTCCATCAAGAATTTTTCCTTGATAAATTGCCCATTGAACTTTGTGATTGATTCTGCTGGTAATTGTGTTGATGTTGATGCTCTAGATATCTGATGTTGCGTGATAGAAGGTTGTCCATGTGACCAAGGTGACGTAGGAAGATTAGCCAGACAGAGAGAATATTATCCTACTCCATTATCCTTGAATTTTAATTGCTTGTCAAATCTTTTGGTTATCTGTCTGATTTGTGTATCAACTGTTGGAAAAGTACTAGCAGGTGCTTCTTGATTGTTAGGAACCAAAGTGTCTTGACTAGCTTTGATGTTAGCACAAGTTTGACTATGAGAATTATCAGCTGATATCGTGACCTCCTGTCCATCATAAGGAAACTTACGACATTGGTGATATGTGGACAGTACAGCTTGCATTTTGTGGATCCAAGGACGACCCAACAAGATGTATGCGAGATCACGGTCTAGTACTTGACAGAAAGTATTTTTGATAACAGGCCCCACTCTGATTGGTAACATGATTATACCCTTGGATTCTCTTTCCTCATCATCATAGGCTTTAATAGTAATCTTCCTTCTGGGATCAATGGAATCCTCAAAAAATCCTAAAGCCCGAAATAATTTCATGGTACATATGTTCAAACCAGCACCTCCATCTATTAGTACACGCTTGACACGAAACTTGTGGACCATGACTTCTAAGTATAATGATGAATTATGGGGATGTGTCATGGAAGCATCGTCTTTTTTGGAGAATGAAAGGCATGTGGGTGAGGACAAATGTCCCACCATGGCTTGAAATTGATCCACATTCAAATAATCAGATACAGTTGTTTCAATGAGGGCTTTGTCTAGAATTTCTATATGCGCTGGGGAAATCTTCAGAAGTTCCAAAATAGAGATTTGAGCAGAAGTTTTTCCAAGTTGATTGATTAAATCATATCAATGTTGAGGCGGTGGTACAATGGATTTTGAAGGAGCACCTTTTAAGACAGCTTTAGCTTGTGCCCTTGTTGTTACATTAACTTCTCCATATTCTGCTTTCTCTTTGAATTTTATAACATTAACCCGCTTGTCATCATTTAGATATGATTGATTATATGATCATCGATATGATTCACATTTTTTTCAGAAGACTCACCCTTTTGATAGTTGGGCAAAGGATTTTGAAATGCTTGGTGGTCTTCGTTTGATTGTTGGTTCCCTTCTATTGTGACAACGTCTTTGTCCATTAAATCCTGAATAGAATTCTTCAAGGCTTGGAAATTATTCGTACGATGGCCTTTACATCTATGATATTCAAAATAGTACGCATCATTCCATGATGGCGGCTTCACACTGGGTTCAAAGTTACATTGAGGCGGTAGGGTAATAACATTCTTTTCCATCAAATCTTTAAGGGAAGATTCTAGAGATTGCCCCAATGGAGTAAAAGTTCTTTTGTTGGAGAAAAATGAAGATCGTTGTGGATTCATGTTTGATGTATTTCCTAAGGTGTTATTGTTGTTGTTTCCATGATACCCTTGGTTGTTGGTATTACTTTGATTTGGAACAAAAGTTGGATTTTGGTTATTCCTCGAAGGAGGAGGATTGTTTCCCTGATTTGTAACCAAGTTGACATTGTTGTAGTTGTTGTTGCAAGGAACACTAAGAACAACTGGCTTAGGTGAGACATGATGTGCATCTACAACACTATCATTCACCACATTCTTGTTGCGAGTCCAAAACTTAGTTTTGTCATTGTGGTGATTTGAGGAGCTAGGATTGTCTCTATCAAGTTTGATTATTCCCCTCTGGACTAATGCACTTTCAATTGTGATTGCATTTTCAATCATTTTCTGAAAAGAGGGAGGACAATGAAGATTTAGATGATAACTCATCTCTTGATCTAAGTTGTTTATAAATGTAGTGATCTTTTCCTTTTTAGGAACATGACGGGGATATCTAGCGAACAATCTTCTCCATCTCTGAAGAAATGTGATGAATGGTTCACCAGGTTTTTGCTTAGCCTTGCATAGATCAATCATGGTTATTTGGTGTTGTATGTTATAGGAATATTGTGAGATGAACTCGTTGATCAATTCCTCAAACGTTTTGACAAGCGGTGTGATTTTTGATAACCATTCCATAGATTGGCCTCCAAGACTTCATGGGAACAACCGCATTAAGTATGTATCCTCATGAGAGAATTCTAAAGTCATGTTTCAAAAGTCTCTAATATGGTCAATGGGATCCAATTTCCCGTTATAACGATCAAACTTTGGAATTTCACAATGCTTAGGAAACGGGATCATGTTGAGACGTCGATCAAAAAGATATGGACAGATATCATCAAGAGCGTATGTCTTTGTTGTGGCTCCCCCTTGTAGATCTTTAATTTTCCCTTCTAATGTTTTAACATGTTGAGTCAAGGCACTAAGATTAGATAATGGTGTTTCATCAGGATTACTCTTTATGTTCTTAGTATTAAAATCATGAGGCAATTTAGCTCCTTTGTCGGCTAGATATAGGAAGTATTTTTGTTTGTCGTGTGCTAAGATCTTTTCTACTACTTTGAGAAATTTAGGATCTTGTTCGGCTTCTTTAAGGTGACACTCTTCTTCTTGTTCATCATCAATATCCTCAAGGTTTTTTCTCAAATCACTTTCGGAAGTAAACGGATCTTTTGCTCCTTCGGCCATGTTGTCTTCAAAAAGAGGATTTTGACTCACACTATAAATGGGATCACTATTTTCACCTTCCTTTTGAGTGGTTGAGGTATGATCTTCTTGTTGAATATCTTCCTTTAGTTTATTGTATTGTGATCGTGTAAAAACAGGCATATGATTTCAAGATGTTCTCCTAAACTTAGATCATAGTTTGATGAGTGCAATCAATGATGATGTTTTAATCTGATAAGATGAAAATCTTATGATATGATCAAAACTATGTTTCCTAATTCGTGGTTGTGGCTTCTAATGATAAAGGATGTCAGAATCTTGTTGGGAGAAGTTGAACCGAGAATTTAGAAGTTTGTGATGAAAGGTGCACTTGTAGGATTTGATCCTTGTTTTCGAAGAATGATCAATATATCAAATAGCCTATTTCAACTCACTGAAGTATTTGACGAGGATGTGTCAAATATTCAATAGAAGGTTGTGGTATATAGTTGAAATCAAGAGCCTGATTGTGATTGTGTCATTGAGAGAGGGCTCTTCTTTGAAAATAGGCTCGTGAATCTAGAGAGTCCACAGCATATTCGTCAATAAATCCTCTGACAAAATCTTGGTATCTATGGAGAAATTTGCGATAATGGAGCAAGACGTTTCGACTCATGTATAAAAACTTCCTTCATTGTAATATTTTCTTGTAACTTAAAGGTTTCTTGGGTTTCCTGATCCTATTGGAAATTGACTTCTTGAAAAACTTGGTAGATTTCCACTCCCTAAGCATGAGAGAAAATGTTGATATGTTACTGAACCAAGAATGCTATAAACTCAGATCTGTCAAAAACAATGATTCGGAAAAAATGACAGATGCGCTTTTTTGTTGCCTATATGCGCTTCAGAGATATGCGCCAAAGAAATGGTCAAATGTGCTTCAATATATCCCTGATGCACTACTCTGTATCCTATATGCGCTGCAGGAAAAATGTTGTGACAATGACCGAAAAGTTTGTTTTTTAGAATAGCCAGCGTATGCGCCAAAAGACTCAATGCGCTAAAACAGACCCTAAAAGCGCTGAATTAACCAATGAATGCGCTAGAATATACCCTATATGCGCTAAAACATTTTTTTCAAGGTAATCTTATTGAACAGTTTGTGAGCAGTTTTAGCTAAAATTTGGCATGTTCATTTCGGATGATCTTTTATCTGAATTAGTGTGATTGAAAACACAACAAACACTCTGAAAATAGTTGTTTTTAAGTCCTATACTAAACATCAAGTGTATGTTTCAAAAATGTCTCTTAAAAAGCGTTTCCACAGGTTTTATACATGACAGACAGTTCAAGCAGACTCACTCTTAGTACTTAGGTAGGTCATCATATTAATCAACAACCCACATCTTAGAACTGCATTGACTCACACAGCCGTGTCACCCCCGAAGGGGCACCCGTGTTTTTTTCTTTTCCAGGCGCGTATTCAAAGTGACAGAAGTGGATACCGGATCCCCTGAGCAAATGGTCCTTGGTAGTTATATGGTGAGTATCTTGGGGGAAGATTCTTCCCTCCCCTTGCACTGTGATTATTATGATGTTCGGAAACTGACTTCGGTTGAATACTACACTAGGTTCGTAGTAAGGGTTTCCATTCAGTGCGGCAATAATAAACTCCCTCAGGAGACCTCCCAACCTTTAGAACAAAGGCTTTGGGGATGGTTATCTTGCACACTATCGGAAAAAGAGGATTTCCCTTTATTTGCTTTAAATTTTATAGTGGGGCGGAATAACCTGGATTTGGCTTGAACCCACTTGAGTCGTTCCTCTTAGGTGAGTACTTTTTCCCACAAGAGCATACCCTCTACAGGATGTAATAAAGCAGTTAAATTGCATGAATGTAAAAGGAAAATCTGGTATTCTGGTCACCCAGTTAAGGGGAGAGCATAGACCTATTGCCGCAAACACAGTAGACACTATTCTTTTTAAAACTCAAATCACAATTATCTAAACTACGTGAAGATGTTGCTTCACAAAAAGCATGGGATTCATTTTAACCACAAAATCAGTGTGAGGTGACTATCCTAGATTGCTTCATTTTAAATCCATGTCTATCCTAAGGTTGCTCTTTTTCTTAAAACTAGCTGTGACTATCCTAGATTGGTTCTTTTTAAACCAAAAAAAGGTTTTGTCTGCAGAAGGCATTAGACTCATAAACCTGTTTAGTTACAACCTGCATGTGCCAAAAGATCACCTGTATGCGCAACAATAAAAAGCTAATGCGCCAAAATAGATCCTAAATGTGCTACAGAAAGTCCCAAATGCGCTACAAAAACTCCTAAATGTGCTAAAACAAAATGCAGCTAAATTTCCTTCTTCTTTTTTTTGTTTTTCAATTTTTTTTAACAAACTAAGTCGGGTATATGTGCCATTATGTCCCGTAGATACACCGTGTTGTTCCTTAAATGCGCCAAAATAGTTCCTGGATGCGCCGAAGTACCTGCAAGAGTGTTGAAAGAAACCACAGATGCGCTTTAAAAACCTACGGATGCACTTCGGAAATCCTCGTATGCGCTAAAACGGAAAATTTTGTCAAAAATCTAAATTCCAAAACGCGAAATCCTATCAGAAAACCTACAAATAAATATTAAAAATGGGGCAATGCCCTAGGGTGGGCACCAGAAATTTGTGGTCGATTTTATGTGTTAAATATGTAAAAACAAATGAATCAAACACACCAATAAGACATTATATCAAAAACAGAATATTGAAATAATAAAGATTGCAAACTCAGTATCCTATTATCGATGTTGTCCTATCATCCTCTATCTCCAATGTTTTCATTGATTCTAGTTGGCTCTCAGATCGTATGCTAGGCTCAATGAACAGTCTTCCTAGAGAACGAGATTGAATATGAAATGCATGTAATGCTAAGCTAAGACATGATCGTTCTCAAACATGATTGCTAAAATGAAATATTATGATGATGCTATGAATAATAAAACTATAATGATAATGCTAAGAATGCTATAATGCTAGAATGCAATTAATCTCTAATTCATCTGTTGTGTGTTGTAACCATGGCTTGGATTGGCAGTGCTATTTATAGAGTTTTTCAAAAGCTTTTGATTGGCTAATATGATCAACGATTGTGAAAATTTCTGGCAGATCGAATGGTTGAAGATGGATAAGACTGAAGAAAAACAGAAGAAAACAGAAAGCAATATTTTGTTTTCTTTTATGTAAAAGAGGTAAGATAAAATGATAAAGATGAATTGTAAAAATCATCTTTTTGTGAGATTATGGAAAGATTTTGAAGAAGATAAATAATGAATTATTAAATTCAATTATTCATTTAAGGGTGACACAGAGGTTTTTTTTTTAAATAGAATATTTACCCCAGATTTGAAGAATAATGGAAGATTTCATAATTAAATAGAATATTTAATTATGATTTTGAAAAAATATGGAAGATATTCAATTAAATAAAGATATTTAATTAAACTTTTAAGAAATGGTATGTAAATGAAATTAATTAAATAAGATATTTAATTAACTAGAAGAAAGATTTGAAAAGAAATATTTAAATTTGATTAAATCAAAAAGACTTAATTAAATTCAAAAAGTGATAATTAATTAAAATAAATAAAGTGTATTTATTTAATTAATCAAGTGGACATATGAATGTGAAATAATTAAATAAAAATCAATTTATTTAATCATGATAGAAGAATAAATTGAATGAAAAATATAATTAAATTTAATCATATGTAGAAGACTTTTAGAGAAATTAATTAAATAATAAATATTTAATTAAATGCCAGGATTAATCATATATGAGCAATTTTATGCATCTACAACATGTATTTGTGACGACACTAAGGCATGACTTTGTGAAGCCGATGGATTTGTCACTGGAGGTGGACCAGGTACTGATCTATGGCCTAAACCTGATGACCCATGTGAGTGCCCTGACCTGTGACTGGAGGAGTGTCTGTGATGGGACCTGTGACTCGAAGTACGCCCTGAAGAGGTCGAGCCCCCTGCACTACTTCGGCTACCACTGCCACTTCCCAACCTGCTGCCACTACCCGTCTGTGTCCTGGTAGAGTGGGATCTCTCATCTTGGTTGGCATGACCTACTCATATAACTGCCTATATCATCCAATCTATACGCTAATCCTTCCAAACTCCCAAGCTAGATCTGCAGATGGTCTTGTACATAGTTGTGCAAACTCTATACACCAGTGCACTACCTCCTACTGGTGGATCACTACCTAATCCCACACTACCCGAGTCACCTCTAGCTCTGACTACAGTGCTCTAACCTGTATGACACTCTCATCTAGTCTCCTCTATAAGTCTGCCACCCTTTGGTCTGTCGTGGCGTCATGGGGAAATGCCAAGCTAGATGGTACCTACTCCTCTCCCTCCACCATGCTCTGTCTCAGCAATCTCTCTGCCTCATCAATGGCCTCATCCTTATCATCCTTCCCTGTATCCTCCTCTCCTCTGACTCCCTCCTCCCGCGGAATATCAATGTCCATCTCGGCATCTGGTCGAACCTCCTCCTCCCCGACCTCCTGATCCTGTCTGGCCTCCTCAGCCGCATGCTCCTCCTTAGCCACGTGCTCATGACCTACATCCTACTACTCCCATCTAGGCTCCTCCTCCTCTCTCTCCTCCTCCTTACCTACCTCTAGGATGGCATCTAGTGCCCCTCTCGCTGCACATTGTCACACCCTCCTGGCCTGCCTCTTGCCATCTCTCCTCCATCTCTGGTCATCCCCTCTGTTATCCCCATCATCTCCATCATCTTCATCTCTCCCTCCACCTCTGCCTCTGTCCCTACCTCCATCCCTCCCTCTACCTTTTCCTCTGTCGTCACCTCTACCCCCTCGCCTAGCTCGTGGCACACATAGTATAACTGATCTCCTATCAATCGGCATTGGCCCATCTGAATCTGTCAATAGCACTGGTCGATGTTCCTGCCACCACAAGTCATAGTCGGTGGTCGTCCTAGGATCTGCAATCCCACCCCTCCATCCCCACTGTTGTGCCACTAGCCCATCAATCTACTGCATGGAAAACGGTATAGGAATAGGCAGACCCCAGGCTCCCTCCCTCAAAGATCTAGCATACTCGGTCATGCCTACCGATACACCCTACTGCTCTCCAAACTGTCTCAGTACACGTTGTGGCAGATACATCTCTATGATGAGCTAACTCTGCACTGTCCTCCCAATCAAGTAACAATATTGTCTATAGAAACTGAGGTGGTCATCCTCATCATCCCACTACTCATAGTCTCTATAGGACCTCCAAATGAATGCAATCATGGTGTCAATCCGATGGCGCCACCAACCTATCTCTCTAACCCTCATCTGTTGTAGAGCACCGGCATAGTAATAAGCATATGGCATCCCCTTGGCTAGCTACGGTCTCTGGATAGGAGGTCAGAATATAGCCACATGCTCCTAGGCCCATATCATCAGAAGTTTCGTGCCACACCCAATGCTATGTGCCCTCCTATAGACCACCTCGTGGAGCTAATGGTAAAGCATGCCTAACAAGCAGGGGCCCCATGCATAAACAGCCTTGTCTCGTCTCATACCCACTAGAACATCACCCCAACCAATGGGAAACCTATGTCCACGGTGGTCAGGAACCAATACTCTGTTGATCAATGTTGCTAGCAGTGCATCAAACCGGCCATAATACTCTGCCATAAACTCCCAGCGGATCTTGTATCCCTCGATGCCAAGTCCTGCACCCTCATCGTGATAGTAGGTTGTAAAGGTCTGATAACTGTGTTGAGGGTCATAAACAATCTGCTCTCCTTGGATCGGCAAACATAAAATATAGTAGACATCCTTCAGAGTCACGATAGCCTCTCCTGTCAGCAAATGGAAAGAACATGTCTCTGAGTGCCATCTCTCGCACAATGCAGTCAACAATCCCCTATTCGCCCGAATAAAGGGCATATAGGCAACATAATACAAACCCAACCACATCAACCATCGTCACTCTCGCGGACTCAGCTGATCTCGCAACCGGAAGGTCAATGGCCTGCTCTCCCATGTATAGATGGGCGCTAGCTGTCTCTGCACATGATCAAACAACGCGTCATCCCCTTATGGAAAATCATCATTATCATTTGTGTCACTCAAAAGCATTAAAATTTGAAACCCATCAAAATCAGCCTTGGTCAAAGTCAAAGTCAAATGCATCGCGTTGACTTCAAATGCATCACAAGGAAGCTTTTGTGTCGTTCCGTACTTCAATTGCATTGTGATATGTCGAATGCGTCGTTCTAACTACCATTTGTATCGCAACATGGCGTTTGCATCGCAACTTTCAGCATATGTGTCATTTAAATCATATGTGTTATTTTTAACCTCAAATGCATCACACTATTGTGAATGCGTCATTCTGCCTATCAATAGCGGCTCCTTTTGGAGAATGCGTCGTGATTTCTTGTGAATGCGACATCATTAGTGGGCCTACCTTGAAAATCTTTTGTGATTGTGTCGCGATGCATCAAATGCGTCAAACGTGCACGCGATTGCGGCTTACGTGCATGCATATGTGTCGCAGCGCAGTTGTTGTTGACTCTAAAACCCTAATTTTTGCACGCAAAACGATAAAATGACAAAGTGGGTTAGGGGTACATACCACTGGCTCTGAGCCCTCGGGTCGCCTGTGGGTCTACATGATCTCTCCGCAATGCTCGATCACTAGAATTACCATGTCTGCTACAGTCCTCTTCACTTGGTGCTCTCAAAATTGCTAAAGTAAATAGTGAAAATGAATTGACTTTTACCCCTTTGTCAACCTATTTATAAAGTCAAAATGACATTTGTCAACTCTTTTATTACTGGAGGCCCTTTTGACCAACTTTGACCACCCTTTTGGCTGCTCTAAACATGCTAGAATTCGAAACCAGCTGCACCATTGTCTTTCTGGTCATTAAATTGACTTATCGGGACACTTTCCAAATTTTTTTGTCACTTGGCCAAAATTCAAAAAAAAAATTGAGGGGGCATCGATACTCTATACCTTCGCTGGGGCATGATTTTAACTTATTTTCTTTGTCACAATGCGACATGCTACATTATGACAAAGAAGGGAAAAATGTAGACACATAAAAATAACCTAGGCCTACAAGCTCTATTTACCACTTTCGTCCTAGCATAATTATGACATTTTAATTATGTCTGTTACCAATTTTTCGCCACAGCTCGATTGGTGGAGCTGGTTGAACATTGTTTTATCTTATAGTGAAATTACAAATTGAGTTTAAGTGTTGTTTACATCTTTTATTATTATTCATCAAGTGACAGTTGTGCATTTAAAAGAAGAAATGGAGTTTCAGAGTGCTATTTAGATATTCTAGAATTAAATGAAGTGAAAAATTGAGCATATAAACAATAGATCATTTTAAATGCTTTTGTTCATTTCATGGAGAGATTCATATTTACATAGTTTCATTTGATTGCAAGAATCAAAACGATATTACAACATTGCATTGAAATGCATTTTCTTTTCAAATGAAAAGCATAAAGATGAAATCAAATATCCACACAAGCCGTGGATGTGACTGTCACAATGCACCATTAATAGTACAATATACTATTGAAGATGCAAAAGAAAAGTCACATAAGTAAATGACATAATCATCATTGCCTGTTTTGGCCGATGGTCGATGATGAATGGTGCACCTTTGTCTTCTCGAGTTTCGTCAACCTGTAAGAGAAAAGAGGGGGATGTCAGTGGCTCCAATTATGAAGAAACCTATATGAGTCACCAACAATAGTGTAGCCTATTATTAATCATACACTGAAGCAATCAAAGAAGTACAGAAGAAATGAGCTGAAAGAAAAACATCAACATGATCATCATATTCTGTTTTTATGCTAACATTGTTGTTTCTTTGTGCAGGTATAGGGAAAATCACGAAGCTGATCATTATTTGAAGACTAAGCATGTGGAGAAAAATGGGCTTGCACAAGGGTAGAGCTCGGCATGCTACCGATTCATTATAAATGGGCTGATTTAAAGATTACACCATCATATTCATCAAAAGAAATGATATACAACTAAAAGAGTAAAGCATAGTAATCTATCGAGCTATTAAACCAACTCTGCATTCATAACAATCAGGTTAATATTTTCTGAAGGCTACAGGTGAATAGTGAGTTTAACTCGCTCAATTAATTCAGCTGAGTACATTTATATCAAACATTGATGTATAGTTCACGTTCTGTGTTATTTGTTCATCATGATCATATATGTCATATAAGGTTCAATCCATTAGTGTTCTTTTCATAGCCAAGGATAGTGAACAAGCATACATTATGCCTTAGTGAAGGGATTTTTTTTAATTTTCATCACGAAAGAGAGCAGATTTAAAGAGAAGTTTGTTAAGTGGAACATAAAAATGTATGAAGAGTGCCAGTTTGAAGCTTTTTTCCTTGAGCTTCTTTGTGAGCTCGAATTAGTGTTTTTGGAGAGATATATTCTAAAAAGACTTAGTCTTTCGGCTCTCCTTCTCAGTTCATATTTCAGTTCCTGCTCATGCACATTTTTGAGCTTGTGAACCCCTTTTGTACTTAGTTCAGAATTATTGACTCTTTCAGTTTTAATAAAGCAGCAGTAATCTCCTTCTCATTTTTGTCTCATTTTTATAATAGCAATTTGATGTCTTTGTGGTTCAAATCAAAATCCTTTTATGTCTTGTTGTAAGTTGTGTTTCAGAATTGCATAGTTTCAGGTTGCCTATTGTATTTCATTTAGGAATCTTCATGCAAAATACTGATGGAAGTATGTGCCAGTGGGATTGTGAGATTCATTGTGATAGAAAAGCTGTTGTGAGTGTCAATGTTTGAATTTCATAACTTTAAGTGAAATACCAGTTAGATTCAAGTTTTGTTTTCAGTCATCTTTCTATCCCTTTCCTCATAAATTATTTAGAATAGGATTTATCATTCAGAGAACCAACTCACTCTGGAGATTCCTTCTTCACTCAGATCACCCACATCTAAAGGAGGTTTCCATGTTTCAGTAGGTTGTTGAATCTTGCATTCAGCAAGGTGCAAATCTATTGATAACAATGTCCTTGGTCCACATTCGACTATTAATTAAATAATTCATAATTATTTAATTAATTCATGTCTCTTGTATTCTTCATGATTATTAAATAAATAAATTATATTTATTTATTCAATACATCACTAAGGGTCTATTATCTTCTCACAATTAAATAATTTTCTTTCCAAAAATCAAGTAATTGAGAAAATTCTTGATTTTCCAAATCTGCTTTTCAGTTCAACCTTTATCCTCTTGATTTGTCGAATCTTACAAATCAAGCAGTCTTTATCTTCTTGATTTTTGAAAATCTTTATCTTTTTGACTAATTGTCACATTTATTCTCGACCGCCGATTCGATTTTCTCAAATGACATCTTGACCACTCATTTAATAATTTTTCCCTAACCCTAATTAGGGATTGTCACATGAAATCTTGTCCACTAATTTTAGGCTTTGTCAGCTTTCAATCTCGTTCGTCCATCCAAAATTGCATTTTCTATAAAATGCCAATTTGCTCACATTCTTGGGACGACTTCGTTATTCTGACATATTTATGCTTAGATATTAATTGCATACTTGGAATTTAGTTTATTGAATTGGATTACTTATTCATAGGCATTATAGTCATTTTTCATAGTCATAGGCATAGTCTTCATTTTGTCATCAAATCCTTCAAAACTTGCAAAGGGCTTGGTCACAATCATTTGCTCACACACAAATCTGAGGGCAACAATCATACACTGCAAGCTAGAAGGTGCTATGGAAATGAATCATGAAGGCTTCATGCATTATCTGGTATAATCGTTTTTATTACTTTCTTTCATTGTATTTCATAGTTTCTTTGGGTTTAATATTGTTGATCTAATCATGCTAAACTTTAATCTGAAAAAAAAAAAAACCATTGATACAAATGCTACTCAAAGGAGGGCATTAAGGATGAAGAGTGCTCATTACATGCTCAAAGGAGGATCCCTATACAGAAGAAATTATGAGGGAGTTTACTTGTGTTGTTTGGATCAGCAAGAAGCCAAGCATGTTATTGCCAAATTTCATGGTAGACACGACACAGGGCATGGATCTGCGAATTCATTGGCTCATCAAATTCTTAGGTCAGGTTATTATTGGCCCCACATGTTTAGGGATGCACATCAACATGTTAGAACATGTCACACATGCCAAACCTTTATACCCAAGGAGCGTAATCCTCCAATTCCTTTACAACCAGTTTATGAGGTAAGACCATTCGCCCAATGGGCACTAGATTTTGTAGGGGTAATTAATCCAAACTCTTCTATAGGTCACAAGTTCATCTTGACAGCAACTAACTACTACACACACTGGACCGAGGCTCAGCCATGCAAGAACAACACCACAGAGGTGGTTATCAGATTTCTTAATGAAAACATTGTTACGAGGTTTGGAGTACCCTTCACCCTGGTATGTGACAACGGCCCCGCTTTTTCATCTATTGAGTTCATACAATGGGCCTATGAGCATAAAATTATTCTAAAGTACTCATCCAATTACTACCCTCAGGGAAATGGTGTAGCAAATTCTACCCATAAGAACCTATTGGAAGTAATAAAGAAATTGCTAGTGAATAATCCTAGAGACTGGCATACTCAGTCGAGATTTTCCTTATGGGAAAATCGAACCCGTATTAAAGTTGCTCTAGGAAATTCCCCTTTTAAGTTAGTCTATAACCAAGAGCCAATCTTCCCCATACATCTGCAGATACCTGTTCTCAAGTTTATGCAGGAATTTTATTCAAAGGATGATCGAATTGAGGTAAGGCCGACCAATCTTTTAAACATGGAAAAAAAGAGACGTTGCTTTACAACAATTCTTCAAACATTAGGCTATTGTCAAACACTGGTTTGACAAGAGAGCCAAAATAAAAGCTTTCAAGATATCATATCTTGTGTTGTTGTGGGATAAGGCTAAAGAGAAAAAAGGGGATCACCAGAAGTTTGATAGACTCTGGTTGGGTCCCTATCAAATAGTTGAGATCTTGGGTGAGAACGCTTTTCGATTGACCACCCTAACATGAGAACCTGTACCATTTCCTGTCAATGGTCAGTTTCTCAAGTATTACTTTGGCCCATGAGGGTCTGATTTCTGATTTGGTTGTATATATATGTATTATATGTAATTAGTTGCTTTGTTGTTGTTGTTTGTTTTGTTTGTTCTTTTTTTCTTTTTATTTCTTTTTCTTTTGTTTTGTCTTGTTCTTTGGGAACCTTCATTTCTTTCCTTTTTGAAATGAAGGGGTTGTTATTCAAAGTATGCTATAGGCATTAGGAGAGAAATTGATTTAGGTATTTTCAAGCATATCTGTTGAAAGATTTTGTTCTAAACTTGTGTCTTATGGTCATTTTAACATTGGTTTGAAAAGTTATTAAGAATAAGGTACATTGTAAATAATCTCATGAATTATGATTGAAGTCTGTCACAAAATAGATAAAACATCTGCCTATGTAAAGTGCCTATCCATCTTAGGGTGACTGTATCTCTGATTCAAGTGAAAAATCTGATTCCCAAAACTACCATAAGATTCACTGTAGTTCTCAACCCACATTTTAGATTAGTTATATCTGAGTATTGAGAAAAGTCAATAAAGAATTCCCATAAATGAAGCGTGTAAAAGAAAAGAGAAAAGAGAACCATTGAAAGAAAGAAAACTCAATATCAAAAGGGTGATTCAAGTATCTCTATCGAGGCTATGGATGTTTGTCTGGTAGTAGAGCAATGCTTTGAGAGAACTAGAGGTATCTCTGTCGGGGCTATGGACGCCTGATTAGTAGCGGAGCAATGCCCAGGATTTTATTGTACAATAGTTGGACTCAACCTACGTAGCTTAGATCTTAGGTATAGTTGTTTAGGGGTGGAGAAAGTTTTTTATGAAAAAATATGCACCATATATGCACACACTCAAATTCAAAGTAGTTCATATTGATATACATATGAGATTCTAGCTCAACCTTACTCAATATATCTAATCCTACCTAAGTTAGCATGTTTCATAAACCAAAGGTTCTGGGTAACTGAATCCTTCATTATCTTGAAAACTATGGGTAAACCATTTCCCCAGCCGAGTTGCCATTTGTTATTCCTTGCATAACCACCCCATTTTATTTTGGAACAAAATGGGTCCCCCTTTTCTTTTCTTTTTTCCTTTGTGTTTTGTTTGGGTCTTAGGAGTTGTTCGTTTTGCTCCTAAGTCCTTGTTTCTTTTGGTCTGTCGGAATCAAATCCGGGATGAAAATTGAACTTGGAACTTTTTAAAAGTTCCAATTTTGGTTCCAATCCCGGTTCTGGGTCCACCTTTCTTCCTTTTTTCTTTTGGTTGTTGGTCAATCTATTTTGCACTCTCGGTTCTGTTTCTCCCTTGAGTTTTTTGTCATTTTTCTTGTGTTTTGTTTTTTCGAGTAGAACCAGAACCAGAATTGGAACTTTCTAAAATTTCTAGATTCAGTTCCCATTTTGATCCTGACTTCACTCGTTTGATTTGTGTTGTTGTTTCCGTTGGTGTGCGGGTCGGGTCTAGTTTTTGTTTCAGTCCCGCTTCCCGTCGTGTTTGTTTTCCTTGTTTCATTTCTTGTTCCTTGGTCGGAAGCAGAACCGGAATCGGAACCAAACTTTGAACTTTGTAAAAGTTCTAGTTTAGGTTTCGGTCCCGATTCTTCCCCCGTTTCCTTCATTTGTTTGTCTTTATCACAGGACTAGAGCTAGGTTCGGAGTTAGGTAAGCAACTTGCTAAAAGTTCTTTATACTGTCTCAAACCCGAGTCCGCGTCCACCCTACTTTTGGGTGTTCACGGGAGTTAACTATTCATTTGTGTTGTTTGCTTCACCTCTGACCTACCATATTAATGGCATTAATTGCAGCCTCCTCACACACGTGAAGTGATTTTAAAATCCTAATTATGTTTAACTGGCTCATTATCTTTGTTATCCAAATCATTTAAGTGAACCAGAGCCAGAAGAACTTCGTGAGTGATTTTATTGCAGAGGTGTGTCGCGGAGTGAATCTTTATTAGATCATAGTCTTTCCTTGTGAATGTTTTAAGGTAGGGTTTCTTTTCCCTTCTTTTCTCGTTTTGTGTTGTCGTTGCTTTCTCATGTTCTTCCTCATCGTGTTTTGGCATGTTCACAAAATCTTCTTCTATGAGTCTTCGCTTGTTGCTTGTTTTCTTTTGGTTTGTTTTTATCTCTTTATGTTTTCCCATTTTGTTTTGTTTGCTTTTCGTTTGTTGTTGCTTTTGTGGCAAGTGTGTTTTATCGTTCCTTAGTTCTTAACTAGGGTTTTCATTTATTAGGGTTTTATGTACTTGAATTTTTTAGAATCCGTTTGGAAACCCTTCTTGTTTCAATTTTGTGTCGACTCTGTGATTTCTGTGTTGGGTTTATCTTGCCCTAATTTTCTGAGTTGGCATGTCGTGCAAACTAGGGTTTGCTTGATGACCTTTACAAATTATCTTTCCTTAGGGTTAAAATAGGTCCTTGTACAGTTACGGGGTAAGGTTAAGCCCCTTTATTTGGTTTTTTCTTGTAAACCCATGTGACCCAGGTCCTTAGATTCATGTGACCATGTATTCAACAAGGTATTCTATTTCATTTTAAACTGGTGGAAGTGGACTCACGATCATTTTCGTTCCATTAATGTTTGATTGGGGTTCATTCCCAAAATGACCTCACTTTCAGTTGTTAATGGTTTTGGTCTTCACACTTTCCCTTAAACAGAACTGGAACCAGAGTGGAAGTCGAACTTGGAACTAGCGATTAGTTCCGAGTTATGTTTCTTTTCCGATTCCGGTCTCGGTCTCATTCCATTCCCGGTCCCACTTTGTACTAAAATGATTCCCTGTTTCTTATTCTTATGTGGCTCTCCCTCCAATGAAGTTGGAAGTTTGGCTAAGTATAAACATTGTCCCAAGGAGGTAGAGATAAATGTTGATTAATATGTTGACTCGTATGTCTTTTGTTAATCTAATATAGGAGTTTATTGCAGAAATTGAAAGATGTCTAGAGCATCAGAAGAGGCTTCTCAAAGGATCCAACCTACAGAAACTTCAACGCAGGGGTGTAGACCAAAGAAGATAAAAGTAGAGCAACTCCCTTACACTCTGAGGTACAAACATAGTGAGGACACTCTTATTGCTAGCAAAGTTGATTCTGATTGGGCAGATATCACTGACACCAATGTGGGTACATACAATTATGAGGAGCTACTCTTGGAGACATTCAGTGAAGAGGTAACAGGAAGGACACAGAGGATTGTCCAATCTAGACTATCACATGTTGCTATCTTCCCGCTATCAGTCCAATGTCCTGAATTAATAATGACTGCAGCTTGAGCCTACAATCCTGCCATGAGGCAATGTGTGGATTTGCAAGGGAATATTATCATTGACTTTACACCCCAAATGATTAGATTTCTATTCAATGCACCTTCTCCACAAAATCCCAAATAGCTTAATGAGGTAGAGGCATTGAAACTATACAGTGACAGGAAGGAAGCTAATAGAATTCATATGAATAAGAGTTGGATGAGAGTTGAGAAAAATTCTTTGGAAAAGCTTCCTAATCAACCTAAGAGGGAAGACTTCTATAAGGAAATATCTAATATAATAATGATGCTCTGTAGGGTGTTTGGGAAGAGGGATGCCTCCCAATTTAAAGAATGGATGTTCCCATTCATCCAAACCATTCTTGATGGTAGACAATAGTTTGATTGGCCCATGATTGTCTCAGATTGCATACATAATTAGATGCTTAGAGTGAGAGAAACTAAGATTTTCTTCATGACCTCTTATGTAGTCTATGCAGCTGCTAGAAGAGGGATCTTTTTGGGACTTAATGCAGTTGGTGTATATGGAGAGGCTCAAGGAAAGAAGAATGTATGGGATCACTATGATTAGCTTACCTTGCAGACCTCAGAGTCACACTTCAAAAGGGTTAATGATGTATTTATTTATGTCATCATTAACCGGCTAACAGGGGATGTTGGTTACAGACTAAGCAGAGAGGCCATGGCCTTCATCAATGAGTGGGGACATTGGTATATCCAATACCCCAGATTTACCTACTTCAAGCTTGCTAGTTTTGATGGTCACCCCCATCTACTGCCTAGGTGTTGCAGCAATAGGACTGCCTTGATGGAATTTATCTATCAAGCTTTGAGGGTTAACTTCAAATTTGGTACCAAGCACAAAACCGGTTGTCACAAGTTCCCCATGAAATTAGGTGAGTATAGTTGTCCAAACATTGTTGTAGCTAAGGTAGTTTGTGAAGAGTTGACACATCTAAAATTGGGTTTATACACTTCTAGAAATCATTTTGATCTTAGACACAAGATGCAGGCCTTGCTTCCCAATGTTTTTGACAAAAAATTTAATCTACTAGAGGAATTTTGGGTGGATTTACAAGATGATTATGATCTTCGAAGGAGAAACTATGAAAGGTTGCCTATCCCACTCATGGTTGAGTATGGGATTAAGTAGGACATCCCAGAGACACTATCAGATGATGGGGTAACTTTGGATCCCTAATATGAAGCAGAGAATATATGCACAAAAGATCTTGATCCAGTGGACTGGAATGTGGAAGAGTCCATCGACATAAAATAGATTGCAAGATCAGTTTTGGATAGAACCATTCAGTGGGTTATCTTGAGGGTTAATCAACCAGAGGCTCAGACTTCAAAGACAATGAAGGCTATAGGTACCACTCAAGGGTACAAGAGGACAAAGAGAAGAATGGCTCCTAAGGAGCCTCTAGAGTTCTTCCCTCCTAATGTTGGAGAGAAAATTGAAATTCCTACTCAAGATCCTCTAGAAACACATGATGAAGAAGTGGCAACAGGAGCTAGTGCCTCAACATCTATTGCAGCAAAAGCATCCACTCAACCCCTTGTCACAAAGCAACCAAGTGAGGAAATGCCTATGGGAAGTCTCCATAAGGAAGCTAAGTTATTGAAGGACAAGGAGCCAGAGATAGAAATTCATGATATTAACACTAACTCTAAGGCTACCCCATTTGACAAGGAAACTAATGTGGTGGAATCCCTTGATGTAACAGATGATGCAAGGACTGAACACATATTGACTAAAGAGGACCAATGGAAGTTGTTTGAGGAGGCTAAAAGGGAAGCAGATGCCAAGGCACAAGTTGAGGCACTGGATAAACAACAAGAGATTGATACTAAGGCACAATCTGATGCCTTGAAGAAACAAGAATTGGAAGCTCATGCTAAGGCTGATGAATTAGTCAAACAACAACATCAAAGGGAGCAAGAGCTCAAAATGAAACAGGAAAGGGATAAGTTGGCTTTGCAACAAAGGATTCATGACCTTGAGGAAGAGAAGGCTGCTCAAAGAAGAGAAAAGGAAGCCCTTGAGGCTAAATTCAAAGTTGTAGAAGAGGCCCACCAAACGAAAGAGGAGAAAGAATGCCGAGAGAGAGAGAAGGAGGCTGCAGAACTTGCTCTACATGAGAAGAAGTCCAAATAAGCATGGGACTATGTCGAGGAATTGAAAAGACAAAGGGACCAGGTGCTAGAGGAAAAGAAGTTGGAAGAGGAAAGTCTGAAGAAGGAATTTGAAGCCAAAAGGTTGCAAGAACAAAAGGATAAGGAATAGGCTGAGAAACTTGCACAAGAAGAGGCACAGAGAGAGCAACAAAATGTGCAAGAGGTTGACTCTCATCCTGAAAACACAATATTGCAACCTTTATCTTGTACCACTGCTGCTTCTTCTTCAACACAAATGGTCACTACCCCTGTTGTCCCTACATGGTTAAAACTTGAATTGGAAAAGAAGCAGATGGTGCAACCTCAGCCTCTTAATTGGGATGAAATGATGAAGGAAATTGAAAAGTAAAGACCCAAAAAGGCTAGAATTCTTCACTCCACCAAGCTTACAGACACAGGAGTAATTATTGTTGAATGTGCAATACCAATGGTGGATAAGAACCAGGATGATATGCAAATGACTGATTATCAATTGGGTATGGTGAATTTGGGAAGACCTATAAGGAACCAACAAATGAACTTAATTGATATTGTAGCTTCCTCTACCAAGTCCAAGATGATCAAAGACAAGCAAAAGAAAGATGAGCTTAAGGCTCAATTAGATCAGTTGCTTAAGTTTTTAAAAGATGTCTCAACTCCAATTTCTCAACAAGCTGCTGCTCCCAAATCCCCAATCTTACTAACAAAGAAGGATGTCGATGACTTGGTGCAGATGAAGAGTAAGGTGGGGATGCTAGAAAGATGGATTGATAAGCTCAATCAGGAGGTTGGTGAAGTGCTAACTGATAGTTTTAAGATTCATGAAACAACACTTGAGTTGGCAAGAAGTTTGAGCCAGCATGCTGAAGATCTAGACAAGCAAGATAAAGAGTATAAAGAATATATTAAAAAGCTTAAGGACATTAGAAAAGTGCCTAAGTCAACTCTATTTGAGCAGTCAATTCTTGAAGATAATAATGCATATTTTATTGAGAAAAGTGTGAAGATAATAGGATACAAATCCAAGTCTATTCATAAGCATAAGAATGAGGTTCAAGAGGTGAGTAAGGACTTGAACCAGCATATTGATGAATTGGAGACGATAGTGGCAATTTTGGTCAATCTAGATACCTCGGTCAAGGAGGGTCTTTCTTTGGATAAGATGAAAGAAAAGTGGAGCAGCAAATTTGAAGAGGTAATGCAAAAAGGGGATGATGGAAAAGATTTGTTATTGGATAGGTTTATGGATATCAGGGAAGAAGTAAAGGCTGCTAGAAGGGAAGTGATCAAATTAAAGGAGGTGCAAGGATTGGTTTCAGTAGAGTTAGGGAGGATTAAATTTGAGGATGATTGGTTGGATGGGCCTGATTCAGATACCCTTCAACAAGTGTTCTCTTATTATGATGAGTACATCCTTGAGCATGCAATGCAGAAGTGAGCTGGCAGTTGAAGACTCTCTTCACTTGACACAACATCTTCTTCTCTCCTATTTTGCAGGGTTTTGATATGAACTTGACTCTAGTTCGATCCATTAGTTCCATCTTCTTCCTTGGACATCATAATTTTTTGCAACAGAGTAATTAGTCTTCGAACTTAAGATTAGCAGTCCAGTCCTTCATTCAATTTCAGTTCCTTGATGTGTGGATCTGGGTTTTGATTAAGAGAAACTTATGCATGACAATATCTATATGTATCTCTTGGCTCTATTTTGTAAAGGTTGGCTGATTGAAGAAAGTTTAGCCACCTGATGATAGCAATAGGAATCATAGTTTTAGAGTTTTGCAATTGTTAGCAGAGATACTTTGAAAAGTTCAGTTGAACTTGGATACACTTTTACAGTTTTTATACATTTTTATATGTTGTTAAATTTGGACCATTTTGATAAAGTTAATGATTCATAATCAATATGTATGCCAGTGATTTTTTTGTGCCTAAATGTTTTCTATTTGATGGGAATCAATAGAGGAAACTGGATTCAAGATTATCTCATTGAGTTATCTGTGAATGAAATTTTTGTTATATCTATTTGATCTGTGTTTTGATGATGAGTGAATAATCTATTTTAAGTTTTGAAGTAAAAGTTTAATGAATGGTTGTGATTGTGAATTAAGCACTATGAATGTGTGCAATGGTGTAGATTATTCTATGAATTGCATCATATTGTGGTTTTGATTAGGTAAAGAAACACTCATTATTGATATGCATGTCTGGATATTAAGAAGTTTTGTTCATGTTCTTTTGTTTCAAAGCTCTGATCTATCTTTTTATCTTTATTTGAACCCCCCAAACTTAAGTTAGTTGATCTAATGTATTTTTGTTCCCCATTACCAGCAAAGGCCCCTTGCATATTACAGTTACATTGACCATTGAGCAATATCAGCATAGTTCAGAACCAACTACGAGGACCTTGGGAGTTAGATTACTATATGTTTTATTTCTCTTTCAGGAGAAATAGAATAGTGATATTCTGTTTAATGTTGTTGTGTTGTTTTAACCATTAGCGGGTCTCAAATGCAATTTTATACCATAAGTTCCTCTTTTCCGCCATAAATACAATAACAGCTCCACTAGAGGCCAACCCTATCACCTCCTTAAACAAGCCCCAACCCTCTTGAGGCAGAAGCATAGAGTAGCAAGTATAAGTATTACAAAATGTATAACCCTTAAACAACCTTTGTAAAGAGGCATCAAAGCAAGAATCAACATGGTAAACCCCCCTTCTCCACCAAAAGAGTTGAAAGAGCCAACCAAACGCCAACCCACCAACAAAAAAAGAAAAGCACCCTAAAAGAACAACAAAGGTAGGACAACTCCAACAAAGGCCATGCACCATATGCGAAAAGTAAACCCAAAGACAGAGGAAACAACCCACCGAAACAAACCTTTGAGAGCCCAGAGTCAGAAAGACCAAAATCTTGAAAACATTAGAAGCAAGGATGATCAGCTCCAAGACTAAACCAAAGAACAAAACACCCGACAAAAACAAGGAAGGGCAGAGCATAAGAAGCCTAGAAACACCAACAGACCCACAAGGGCACCAAAAACTTACAACCACCCACCCACCATCCAAAGAATAACCATCAGGAAATAAAGAGAAGACCTCAAGAGACCAGGCCCAAAAGTCCACCAAAGATAACAAGACCACGACCAACAACAACAACCTAGATGAAGCTTTGTCATCATAAGAGAAAGGAAAAAGTAGAACAAAGTCTCGAAGGTGGAAACCAAGCACAATAACCTCAGAATCATCACCCAAACCAACAACCACAAAGAGGATCTTCAAAATAATAGGGCATAAGATGCATAAAGGCCCTCTAGGGCACCACAAAAAACCACTCAAGGAATCAGCCAGCCATCCTCCCTCCTTCAAGCTGAACAAACACTGAAGGAACGAAGCAGAACTCAGAAGAAAACAATGAGTGATTAGAGTATTGAGGCAGAAACCAAGCACCTCGCACCCAGAAACCACACCCACGCCTTCACCCGCAAGGAGAAGAAACACAACCAAGGACAAATCCAAGGCAAGATAAAAAGACTGAGTAACCAGCTCGCAGGCCCAAACTAACTTCCCCTCAAAGACACGAAAAGCAAAGCCAAGCACAATCATCACCCAAACCTTCCAACGCACAAGTAGAGGAAAAGGTGCCACCCTAGAGAAGTTGTTGTCAACTCCACACCAAATAGAAGCACACAAAGGATAGCCAGGACACCACAGGCCGATAGGAACAACTGAACCCCTAGAAGTAGCAAACACTCTGAAAAACTCAAAAAAATCCTCAAATTTCTGCTGAGAGTAGAGCAACACCACAGCAGAGCGCCAAGCAAGATCAACTTCGTCGCTAGGATTAGCCTCACCATCGCCAGTATTCACATAATTTGAATGGCCTGAACCGCTCCTTTTCCCACCGCTCAAGCTCACCATTCTCTTAAGAGTATTTTTGAGAAAGAAATCCATGCTTGCAAAAGGGAAATAAAAGGCTCTCATAGTGAATGAGAACCCCAACACCAACATCAGGCTAAAGAACCCCACAACAAAAGGCGAAATCCCAACCAAAGAAGAGGAGGTTGATGCCAAGACCCTCTCCAAACAAAGCAGATGAGAAGGGAACAGGAAAAACATGCCTAACCAACAGCCAACAACAAATAGACCACACGAACAAACTTGGCTCAACCCCTGTCTAAAGGAAAAGCAAGCAACCACAAAGATGTCCCCACCCATCAGCGAACAAGGGACTCCTCCAAAATCATTACCCAAAGAAGACAAGGTTCGGTCAGCAAAGGTAGAACAACACAGCATAGTGGAATGTTGCTATGTGGTCCATGTGGTATTTCCATACCTAGAAAGGTATGTGGTCACTTGTTAGTGTTAGTGCAATTTTGGCTGACCTAGCATGCTAGCGCTAATTGTAGAGGTTGTTTGTTAATTGTGGGAGCATGTCAATGTAGATTTGGGTCCTAATTAACCTTTGGTATGGTCTACCTTCAATTCTTTCCACCACAGAATTATTTGGTGTCGACCTATTTAGTGGTTACACATTTGAGGTGCATATATATGTTTCATTGAGGCTGAAATGGAGAAAGTTTTTGAGGTTATGGAGGATATATATGCAAGGTTAATTGTTGAAGTGTGATGTGTGGTGTGGTGTGAAATGATGTAAATGTGATCAAGTGTGGTGATCTGAGTGCGAGCTTAAATGCCTAAGGCTACTAGATGTAGTGAGCTAAAGGTGTCTACATTTTCATTGTCCCTGAAGTTGCTAGAGGAAGTGAGCCAAAGGTTGCAGATGGTGCAGAGTTGTAGTGGTGGATTTTTCCTATTGCTCTAATATAGTGAATCTCTCTATAACAATCTTCTTCTATTCTTCTTTCTTTTGGACACTGGGTCCTTTGGGTAGTGAGCCATTCTTCTCTTTTAGGCAAAGATCCCTTCTAGTAGTGAGCCTATTGTATTCACTGTTGCTATTCATATATATATGTGAGCTAATCCTCACTGTGGTTTTTCCCTTATTAGGGTTTTCCATGTAAATCTAGTGTTATTTTGTGTATGGTGTTGAATGTGTTTATGTTTCATTTTTTTACACTTTGATGATGATAATAAGGGTTTGATGGTTAATGAGGGTTTAAGGTTTTAATGTACAACTAATTCAACCCACTTCTCATTTGTCTTGTATGTCTAATAGGAAGTCTTCCCATTCCAAAAAGGAATATGAGGGAAGAATAATGATATGTGATGCCTTTGAACGATGCTCAAGTGTCTCCATGTCGATGTCAAAAGCTAAAAAACTCCAAATAGGTGTTCTAGGCCCCACAACTAAAGATGTCAATCTAGAATATCCTAGAGATGGATGTAGAACATGATCCTAAGTTAGAGATGTCTCCTTTGAAGAAGCATCCTCCAAATGTTGTCCAAAACTATCCACATTCATATCAAGTTGCAAAGAGTGAGCATGTAGAGAATGAACAAGAGGTTCAAAGAATTCCCTTGCAACAACTGAGGAAGAATCGTCTCCATCAAAGAGAAGATGTATGAAATAAATAGTGTCTCCCAAATATGAAATGTGAGACTCGACAAACAACCCACCAATGTCTGTCAAGTATGCATCCCAAGTACATGTAGTTGGAAGACTATGAAGATCCTGTTGCACTGAATCACAAGAGGCCAAACCTATACCAATATGAGTAGCATCGAATGCAACAAAAAATGGAGGAGATGAAATGCAAGGCTCAAGAATGGGATTATATGTGAGAACATCCAAGTTCAAGAAGCCAAATGTCTCATGTGAATCATGGTTCACACTAAAAGTTTGATCAACATCCGAAGGAATAATGTCACCCATCAGAAGAAAAATAAGAAAAGTTATATAACTGAGATGAATGATAAACCATCCCAGTAGCAATAATCTCTCTACTCTCCAAGTCTCGAATAATGACCAAATCAAGAGTGTACTACATAGTCCTTCCATCTCCACCATATGCAATCTAATAAATGGAAAGAAAATTATTCATCAATGAGGAATACACAAAACATCCTGGAAAGTGTTTTCCCCAAAACTAATAGACCCGTTCCTAAGTACACTCATGTATGTATTTTTTAACATAAAAATAGAAGACACAACACAAGGCTCAAAAGAAGAGAATATACACGATGAAGATGACATATGATGAGATGCTCCCGAATCTAGAATCCATCTCCCTGATCCTAGATTTGAAAAAGCACAAAGAGGATGTCCTTTGTTTCTTGATATAGAAACCAAACTAGCATGACCTTTTCCCTTATTAGACTATTTTAAAGAAGAAGAAGAAGGTGATGAATCAAAAATCCTAGAAGGAAAATCAATCTGATTGTGTTTTAGAAGATGCTTCAACTCATCAATATCCTTCTTGTGACAAGAATTTTCATCATGCCCAAACTACTTGCAATATGAACAAGTAGACTTCTCCTTATTAGATGATTTATTTAAGGAAGAGGATTTATTCTTTGGTTGATATGAATGTGGATTGGATTTCTTCGATTTCTTATGTTTATTATTAAGATTATCTAACTCTTTCACCTAACTAGCCAATAATGCCTGAGATTTAGAAGACTTGATGAGACCCATCAAGATAAGATTTTGTTGCTCATGTATCAACATCTCAAAAAATGATGTAAATGATGGTGTAGTATATGTAGACCCCATATTCAACCTATTAGTATGAAATCTAGAAACAAAAGAAACATAATCAAAACCAAGTTTTTTCAATGAATTTTAGACCAACTGAATGTCCTTATCAATTCCATATGATTTAAATTGCTCCCTTAGATCATGATTAACCCTAGTGATGTAGTCTTGGATGTTAAAGTTCATAAGATCAAGGCTCATTAATTCATTATCAAGTTGATAGCCTCTAACTTCATCTGTAGAACCATATAATGTTTTCAATTTGTCCTAAGCCTCATGATAATTCTTGCACATGATTCAATCTAGAACAATAAATCTTGAGAAACTAGTTTACGAAGACATCCAAGAGCTTTGGTATGTTCAATCATCTATTTAATATTTTTATCATCATCTATAGGTTTAGGTACCTTATTTTCAACATATAGAGAGTGACCTTCATTCATTAGTATACTCCATTGAATTTGATGCCATGTTGAATAGTTATATGATGTTAGCAAAGGAACCTTGGAATGATCCATGAAAATGAAGAGAGCACAAGTAAACAAATCAAAAAAATGAACCAAGAGACACCCCCCAAACAATCAATCAATAATTCCCTAATAATATGTGTGACACTTTGTATGTAGTGTGTCTCCAATGCTAGAAATGTGTTCTAGATTTGCAATGCCAAGATGGACCAAAGATGGAAAAATTACAACAATATCTCATAAAACTGAAGGTAACCTCTCCCAATATGATCTATATTGAAAATGAAGCCTTCGCAAGTGGACAAAACTTCTCTAAAATGCTAGTATGTCCAAGTAATCAACCAGAATGCAAAATTGTGCACAAATTTGAATAAAAAGTACCTATTTCTAAATCTGGAAAAGTGCATGAATAGAAATGTAGAGCTCCTCAATACCTCTCCAACACTGTAAGAATCATGAAAATCGGAGATCATGACAAAAAGTTATGAGCTTGGGAGTCCAAAAGAGAATATTTGACTTCGACTGGAAATAAAATTCACTTGATGCAAAATCTAAAAAAATAGCATGCACCACTATGAAGTTCTTAGAACCATCTTTTTGTCAATATCTCATTTACAAAATGACGACACCTTGGTAGAAAGTTATGGCTCAGAGAAAAAAATGCTCTATTTGGGTCTCTGAGGGATCAAATAAGCACCTTGGGGCTAAAAAAATAGGCGCTTGGGTGCCAAAGTGACCGCCCACTATGCAAATTTTATAAAAAAATTAACGTCACCGCTTGGTGGTGACGAGGTGGTGAATGGGCAGCGAGTGGGGCCACGCCACTCCCCCTCCACTCAAGCTTAGCATTAGGCACTTAGTCAAAACCACCCGCAAAATCGTGGGTTTGAAATAATTTGAACGCCTAAAAAAAATAAAAATTATTACAATTAATCCATCAAAATTTAAAACTCTACAAATGTACCTCAATGACGCAATGTGACAGGTACGACCATTGATGCAAAAATTATGCAGAGAGAGTACAACAAAGAATATGTCGATGAATATTTTGATTTCTACAAATTGTAGATGAAGATGCCAGCATAGGTTTGGTTGGTATGACCTATTTGAATCCGTACACTGTACGAATTGTTTTCTATAGCCTTTCACCAAAACCCTAAACAATGGCTCCAAAAAAAAATTCATCCAAATATCAAGTGTTTTATATGAAAATAGGGGTTCTTGGGCCTTTTGGACTCAATCGTAAGGTCTATTTCATCTCAATGTGTACCTACAAAAGATCAATCTCGAATCACCCTCACATACAAGGGGGTTTTGTAAAACTGAAGCTTCTAATACCATGTTAGAGTCACTCAAGGACTCAAGCCTCTAGGATCATTTACAAAATCCAATAACAACCTTCTAAAAGAGAGAAAATCAAGAACATAAAATTGTAATAATGGATGCAAGATATGATCAATATGAAATACTCAAGATTGCAATAATATATTGGACTTACACAACTGAAAAATATCTTAGTTGACTTACTTGAATACAATGTACATATGAAGCCTTGGTTATATAAGGGTGATGATGGAACAACATTGAATGGATGTGTCATAATTAAATGACATTCAATCCAATATTAGATAACTTAGGACACAAACATTAATTAAAAGCCAACTAGATAAGATAAGTGACAATTAATGCTAGCTAGAAAGATTCCCTCCTAGGACCTAAGTGGACTTAACAATGTAAATAAGACCTAGATAATACTAGATAGGGGAAATACCTATTTACACCAACAAATTTTGCCAATGAAAGAGTGATTCCTCGATTCTTTTTGTTTTTTATTTATAATCTTTGCAAGGATGAGCTTTCTTAAATATTTTGGTGAAAAGACTTTTTCTAGGTGAAAGATACGTGTAGTGGCATGGGATGATGGTCAATAGAGATTTTTTCACTATGCATATTAGCCTTGGCTTAAATCAGGTTTTTGTGATGAATTTGATTATCACATGCTCAAGTAGATCTCCCTAGTGGCATTGACCTTCCTCATGCAATATTATCACATTTAAATGATGAGAGAACCACAACACCATTCTTTGTTGCCTAACACAAAAAGAATGAGACACTTTTTTAAAAAAAAATTGTATTTGTGCCAAGCCTAATAATTTCTTAGTTGTGGAAATATTTTCCAATAATTTGATTGATGTTATATTGATTTCATTATCAATTTTAATAGTCTTTGATGTTGTATTAATTTATCCTTGAGCTTTGTTGTTGTTTAAAAATATTGAATGGGATTATTTTAATTTTTGTTGTCAATTTATAAACTTGGTATTAAAATACTATTTTTCAAAGAATATTTCTTTTATTTAGCCACTTTCAGTTATTGTACCAATCATGATACATACATAATAGACTATAGAGAGGTTTTGAGTGTAGGGTATTCCATCTATCTCACACTCTACTTAAGCATCACACTCTTCAACGGTGAAATAGTTAATAGAAATTTTAATCTCCATCCCTACCAAAAGTGAACTAGTTAATGATGTCTATTTCTTTCTTAAATGTTGAATGAATTGGCATTCACTAAAGGAGCTCAAATTATTGAAAAATGTAAAGCTTTGTATTCATTCTTAAGAGCATGGAATGTATGTACAGTATCACATACAAGAGTTATTTGAGCCATTGTCTAGGCATTTTTACATATTTTTAATTTTAATTATTTTCTACCACTTTGTGATAAGGATTGTGTTTTTTTCTACAAAAAATTATAGGTACATTAATGAGAATGTTGAATAGGTTGACATTTAAAATTAGAACATGCTTGTGGCTAGTGGGACTTTCCACCATTGAGCAACTTGCCCTTTCACAATGGAAACTTTCAAATTCTATCAAGAAGTATATTTCATTTCCAACACACCCTCTAAAATACATTAATGTTGTTAATGTTGAGATCAACTCTAATACAAATTCAAATTTTCAAACATGATATAATTCAATTCCAATAAATTTCAGATAAGATAAATCTTCAACTATGATACATAATTTTTAATTCTAATTATTTTTCTAATACTTACAACAAAATTTATTTTACTAACTTCCTTCCTATAAATAATATATTTAATAAACTACATATATTTTATAATCAAAGATTTGACTATGAAAATATTATCCCTCCCCAGTAAAATTTTACTATAATAATTAAAAAATCACACAACCATTCAACCTATGGATCCAATAGTTAGTTTTATCTATAAAAAAAAATCATAAAAAACAAAAACAAAAAATATACCCCGACTTCGTAGCGGTACCTAATGGAAGGCCCACTCTAAATGTGAAAAGGTTGAGACGGTCAAAGTCTTCGGTTAACGCAGGAGTACGTGGCTCTATACAAACCTCTCATCTAAAAAACCTTGGCTACAAATGTGCACACCTAGCCGTTGGCCTACTTCGATGACTTGTGGAAGCGCGAAGTCTACGGGGGTGCGGGCGAGAGAAGTAAAGATTAATTTGTCATGGCTGTTCCCTTCGTCACGATAAAGAAAATTGTATTAAAAAAAACCAAGTCAAAGTCAACAGTTTTACTCAGACAACATATTTTTGTTCGTCTTTCTCCATTGACTGGAACCGACCCACAATAAACAAGTGAAAGCCGCGGTTGGTTTGGAGGCTTCCAACGTCAGAAGTGCTGAATATTCAATCGAGCGGTACAAGTCAGCGATACGTGTTAGACTGGCTGCATTCCATATTCAAATGCGCGTACCCCCGACTCGCGACTCCACTGCCCCAATTCTTTTTCTTTATATGTATCTCTATATCCTATGCTCTTCATTTCCATCTACATCTCACCCATATCGGATCATAAACTGGAAATTGAACAAGAAGAAGTTGAATATTGGATCTACCGGAGTAAGAAGAAGAAGAAGAATCAGCAAAGATGAAGGCTGATGAGCTGAGGATCTCAACGTTCGTTCCACCGTTCTTCAGATGCCCGATTTCGCTAGAAGTGATGAGAGACCCGGTGAGCCTGTGCACAGGCGTGACATACGACCGCGTCAACATTGAGAAATGGCTCGACTTGGGCAACAAGGTCTGCCCGGCCACCATGGAGCCCCTGCAAAGCCTGGACATCGTCCCCAACCATACCTTACGAAGGCTCATCCAGGACTGGTGCGTCTCCAAAGGCCTCGACAGGATTCCCACACCCAAATCCCCCGTTAATCCTTGTAAACTGAATCGGATGCTCCAAGACATGAGCGCCGACGCCGACATTAACAGGGCTCTGGAGACCCTGGCAACTCTTAAGGCTTTGGCCAAATCTAGTGCAAGAAACAGAAAGTGCATGCTTTCTGTGGGGATTCTAAGGGTGTTGGCACAGCTCATATTGACGACTGAAAACAGGGAAATCTTGGAAGAAGCCGTCGGTATCATTTCTTGTTTCGATTCGCTTGACGACTCCACTCGACAGCTCTTGCGAGGCCCCCGAATGCTCGCATCTTTGAGAACGCTTTTAATGGGTGATAATAAAGAGGCCCGAATGAACACGGCAGTTGTTGTTGAGTATCTGTCGAGGGACAGAGCCTGTGCAAGGGAAATGGGATCCACCGAAGGAGTAATTGAATCTTTGATCAGCGTTGTCAGAGAAGACGTTGAGGAGAGCGTGAGTGTGGGCGTCAGTGCCTTGTTTAATCTTTGCGTGGTGGGTCGAAATCGAATGCGAATTGCAGAAGCTCCGGACGCTGTGTGCGCTCTTACTGATGTCGTCAATGGCGGCGGTGATAAGAAACTGCGTGAGAAATGTTTGGGCGTCCTGGACGCGTTGTCCACCACGGCCGAAGGGCGCGCCGCCATTGACGACCATACTCTTGCTTTGCCGGCTGTAGTGAAGAGCTTGCTTTGTGTCTCTGAGAGTGCTGATGAGTACTCTGTGGGGATCCTCTGGAGGATTTGCTTCAAGTCAGGGGAGGAGAATGGGTTTAATGAAGATCTGTTGACTGGGGCGTTTAAGAAGCTTCTGGTGTTTGTGCAGATCGATTCCGCTTCTCCCACCACAAAGGCCAAGGCCAACCAACTCCTCAAACTCTTCTCTCCAATGCGACATAGCCACGCTTCTTCCTAGACCTGTTAGTTCTTTGTTTCCAATCTTTTTTTTGTGTTTATACAAATATATTTTTTTGGATTTCACAACATACTGGCATTGTTTATACCCAAAACTTGTGATTCAATCGATCCAACTTCGTTGGAATAAATGGACGAGTATCTATAGATTCGTCAATTCTTAACATATATATGTTCTCTGAGAAAATTTTGATTTGGAAGATCTTCTACATAGTATTTTAAGATAGAAGGGAATCCATTTTAAACTATCATATCTTGTGTGCGTTTTTTGCTTACTAATTTGGAAAAACCCGGGATGCCAGGTTCATAACATGTCATTTTAGTCCTTAGCAGAATGGAGAGAGTAAAGGTCAGGTGGGAGTTGTTTGATGAATCATATTAAACTACTCGAGAGTGGAGAAATAAGAAAAATATACAAGGAGTTATTGTTGAAGGATCATTAGTAGTTATTATTGAAGAATCATTAGTTAGTTTGTGTAGCAGTCAGTAAATTTTAATATCATTTTTAAATAATTAGAAAGGTAGTGATCAAATGTGAGGATTTTTTTTTAAAGGATAGTATTGGTAAGGACTGTCTAATTTTATCTATTCTTAAACATCGTCTAGTTCAATAATCAAAGGTTGATTTTGGCCAAGACAAAAAATATCATTTTTTGATGTGGATGAGGTATAAAATTTCTATTGATTAGAGTAGGATTGAATCCACAACATCACTCACCAGACCCAATGGAGAATATGCATGTTTATTGTTGGTTCAAAAATACTAACAATATGAGAACTCATACATTTATAATTTTCACAAAATACATGAGAATTTGTAGAGAATGCTAGCTTCTTATAATTCTACTTGAGCTAGTTTAGAACTAATCTACTTTTAATCTAGAGCTTGGGGAGGAAATGGGTGAGAGAGAGAATGGGAGGGGGAGAGAGGGAGAGGGAGGGGGATGGGGACGGGGGAAAGGGAGGGAGGGGAAATAGTTCATAGATATGAAGAGGGAGAGAGAAATCAAAGCTCCTCCTTACATGATAGAGGGTTTAATAATGTTGTTTGAATAGGTGGTTGTGCCTAGTGGTTGACCTCTCCATGGTGGTTATTTGGTTTTTCTATTTCCATGGATGTTCTAATGATTTGTATCCATGGTGTGATGTCCCAAGTTTGATCTAGGGTTAATCTCAAATGATCCAATTGGTCTACTTGAAAGATTGTTGTCTATATCTTGTTGATGGTGATAAGATGGTAGGAATTTGATTTTTCCCTCCAATGTCTAAATTTGAGTGTTATATATTAGTGATTTGGAAGCAACTTGCCAAACACTAGTGAACATTCAACTCTCCCTAAAATGTTCAACTAACAATGAGAGAGAGAGAGAGAGATGACAAAGAAGTTGTGTGGGCCAAAGACTAGTCAATAGTTTATTCTCCCTATAATGAGTAATTAACCACATATCATGAATATCGTCATTACAACCAAAATTAGTTTAACTTGGTTCTAGATAAAATTAATGATATACAAAACTCTCAATAAGCATCGATCCATAAGGTTTGTGACTATCAAACACATATGAAGAGTGCACTTTTTATTAGCACACTTTTTCTTAAGGACCATAAGAAGGAACTTATCACATGTACATAATATCAAGATAGATGACACTCTCTAGGATGAGATTTTGAGGAATAGAAGAAATACACTTATATTCATCAAAGAGCCAAAAGATATTTGCATATGGGTATTCACCATATTTATGCACATAATGGGAATTTAAATTGCACAATGGAACTGATCAAAGTCAAGAAGAATTACAAGGTAGAGGAGAGAAGAAAAAAAAGGCATCAAACTATGCATGATAATACTTATGTTCTAGTGTAGTAGCGATATTAAAAATAATAATATTAGTTTAGTAATATTATTTTCTTAGTTTCTTTTTATTCTTATGTTTAGAAACATCTTGTTCTTTGTTTCTTGAAGCTTCCTCATTGTAATTTATATATAATTCATTTTATGCTTGAGAATGGACATGGTTTTTGTTGTGCATAATTTTTATTGCATATTTATTTTGTGCACTCATATCAATTACAATTAGTTGTTTGACCACAACCTTGGATCCAGTGTTTAGAAGGTGTTAGCTTCCTTTACTAGATTATAATCTTTGGTTGTTATAGATTTAGCCTCCTCAATAACTTCCTTTGGGTATTCTCTTTAGACCTTCATCTATATCCCAAAGATCTAGTCTCCATGAAAATTTCCACACATTATTCTCACTATATCTTCATTTTTTAATACTCAATTATCACACTATAAAACCTTATAGCCCAATTTTGGGGTCTTTCAAGTGATTTTGAAGGTTTTAATGATCACCAAATCAATCTTTGATTTGTTTAACATAGATTACTCATTGAGGTCTTCAATTTTGAAAAATAAGTGAAATTCAAAGCTATGGATAAAAAATTATACCCTTAGATGGGTGCACAAAGATGGGGGGCTAAAAAGTGGTCAATCCACTTTTGGTCCCAACATAGCGAAAATATGAACACATTATAATAAAATGTGCTTACATAATTATGGGTTGGTAGTGATTGAGCCTAGCTCGCTCATTACCAAGCCAAAATGCGAACACGTTATAATGTGCTCGCGTTATGATTCAAATTTTTTTTTTAAATGTGTTTTTTGAATGAATTGCCAAAACGTGAGCGCGTTATAACGAGATCCCATTTTTGTGAATGCATTAACAAAATGCGAGCATGTTATAACATGCTTTCCCTTTAGTTTTCAATGATTTTTTTCTTCTTTTTTTTCTCTTTCTTCTTCTTATCTTTTGGTGAAACTATATATGGACATTTACCTTCTTATACTTTAAGTTATATTTCATGTATATAGTTTCAAGATGTTTGAGAGTGGTTTCAAATCTCTTTAAGAGATAATGAAATTCTAGTTTTTGGAAGATCTTATAATTTTTTAGATTTAGTCAAATTTCAATAATCAACATGTCAAATTTCAGTAATCAGGAGGTCAAATTTTAGTAATCAGCAAGTTATATCATTTTTCTCTCTCTATCTCACTCATTGTTTATCCCTTACACTCTAAACCTCTCTCTCACTATATTCATCCCTTTATTTGACTCTCTCCCTTGATCCCAAGAACTACCTCTCTACCTATCCATCCTTCTCTCTCTATCTCTTCTGCATTGAAAAAAAAGTATTCTCTTTTTTCTCTTTCTTCTTCTTATCTTTCAGTGAAACTATATACATATGGATATTTACCTTCTTATACTTTAAGTTATATTTCATGTATATATTTTCAAGATGTTTGAGAGTGGTTTTGGATCTCTAGGAATTATAATTCAAATTCTAGTTTTTGGAAGATCTTATAATTTTTTAGACAGTTGGATTTTAGTAATCAACATATTAAATTTTAGTAATCAGAAGGTCAAATTTTAGTAATCAACAAGTTGTATCATATTTCTCTCTCTATCTTACTCATTTTTTATCCCTTATACCCTAGACCTCTCTCTCACACTCTCTCCTTCCCTCTCTCTCTCTCTCTCTCTCTCTCTCTCTCTCTCTCTCTCTCTCTCTCTCTCTCTCCATACCACCCACCTTCCCTCTCTACTTCTCTCTATCTAACCAATCCTTCTCCACCTATCTCTCACCCTCCCTCCTCTCTCTCTCAATCTCTCCACCTTCCTCCTTCCCCGCTCTCTCTCATTCTCTCTATCTCACTTCTCTCTCCCTCCATCCATCCCTCCTTCCCTCTCTACTTCTCTCTATCTCTCTCCCTCCCTCCTCTCTCCTATCTCACTTCTCTCTCCCTCTCTCTCTACTTCTCCCTCCCTCCTCTCTATCTCTCCTTCCCTATATACTTATCTCTATCTCTCTCTCCATCTCTACATCTCCCTCCCCCACTCCCCCTCTCTCCCTCTCTCCCTTCTCTCTCAATCTCCCAACTCTCTCTCTCTCTCTCCATACCACCCACCTTCCCTCTCTACTTCTCTCTATCTAACCTATCCCTCTCGCCCTCTCTCACCCTCCTCTCTCTCAATCTCTCCACCTTCCTCCTTCCCGATCTCTCTCATTCTATCTCACTTCTCTCTCCCTCCCTCCATCCATCCTTCCTCTCCTTCTCTCTATCTCTCCCTCCTCCTCCTCCCTATCTCACTTCTCTCTCTCCCTATCTCCTCTCTCTCTTTCTCCTCCTCTCTCTCTCCTTCCTACTTATCCTATCTCCTCTCCATCTCTACTCTCTCCTCCTCTCTCTCTCTCTCTCCTTCCCTCTCTCTCTCTCTCTCTCTCTCTCTCTCTCTCTCTCTCTCCATACCACCCACCTTCCCTCTCTACTTCTATCTAACCTATCCCTCTCCCTATCTCTCACCCTCCCTCCTCTCTCTCTCTCAATCTCTCCACCTTCCTCCTTCCCCACTCTCTCTCGTTCTCTCTATCTCACTTCTCTCTCCCTCCATCCCTCCATCCTTCCCTCTCTACCTCTCTCTATCTCTCTCCCTCCCTCCTCTCTCCATGTCTCACTTCTCTCTCTCTCCCTATCTCTCCCTCTCTCTCTACTTCTCCCTCCCTCCTTCTCTCTATCTCTCCTTCCCTATATACTTATCTCTATCTCTCTCCATCTCTACCTCTCCCTCCCCCACTCCCCCTCTCTCCCTCTCTCCTTCGCTCTCTCTCAATCTCCCAACCTTTGTCTTTTGTTTCTCTCTCACATGTACTCTATCTCCCTCCCCCATCTTTATCTCTCACTCTTTCCTTCCCTCTCTACTCTCTATCTCACCATTCTCTCTCTCCCTCTCTCTTCTCATCCTCCTTCCCTATATACTTCTCTATCTCTCTCTCCATCTCCCTCTCTCAATCTCCCCAACTTCTCTCTTCTTCCCTCTATACTTCTCTCTATCTCACCTCTCTCTCACTCCCCCCCCCTCTCTCTCTCTCTCAAGGTTGAGGGTATAGGGTTATTTGATTACCGATTGAGGAAAATAAGTTGAGAATAACCTATATGTTCTAATTAATCATTCCATTATTGATTATATTTTCAAATAGAGTCAACTTATTGTTGAGCTTATACTTTTGTATGGAGTCCTTTATTGATAGGAATATCCAAGTTTTGGGTTGAGGCCATTTATTGTTGGGATCATGTTTTTGTGTTGAGGTTATTTATTGATAAAATTATACTTATATTGAGATTCGTTTATTGTTGAGATATACTCTGGAATGGAGACATTTATTATTTAAGTTTTTTATGAAGTTTGAATCATGAAATGACGATAGGTTATTCCTGGGGTTAGATAATCCAATGGAGGGAATAGCCTAAATGCGTGTGTTTTACTTTAGTAGAAAAATTCATGGTGAACATTAAATGAAAATAGGTTATTCTTGGGGTTAGGATAATCCAGTGAGGGGATAGCATATGCATAGAATATGTGTGATCAATACAAATCAAGCTAGGAAGGTGTGTGAATAAGATGACTCTCACTCGAAGTAATTGAGTGTTGAATTTTTTGGCCAAAGTAGTGTAAGTTGCCACTGTTTACACTATCAATTCACTATGATATAGTTATGCACATGCTAGTCTAAGATTGCCATGCATGTAGGTTGTAGCCATTGTATGGGAAAGTTTTAGTTTGTAGGACACCACACCAAGCTCAGGAAAGGCTAGTATTATGGGGTTACCAAACCAATCTCTTCATCAAAGGGTAGGGCCATCTCAACGTTAGGTAGATCTGTGAGGGACCATAGTAAGTCCATGGTTGGTGAAAAGTGCTTGAGTGATGCTTCTCCTCATCAGTTGGAAGCCAAGCTTTGAAGGGGGATTACCTGGACCATATGTATTTCTATTGCCAGAAGCTCATAAGAGCTATGTATGTATTCTTGTATCCATTTATATGGAAGATTGTAAAGTTAAACTTGAAATTATTCAATATGAAATCAATACTTTGGAAAGATTGTGAAATTACAATGTAATGCAATGCAAGTTTGGAATAGTATTTATTTCAAATGTGCATGTTATATTTATTTTAGAAAAGAAATTTTTTATCGCATGTGATGGAATCATGGTTTATTCACTTGTGGTTAAAAACATGGGAAAAATTTTAAGTAGAACAATGGGCATGTTATAGATAAGTAGAGAGGGAAGGAGGGAGGGAGGGAGGGAGAGATAAGTGAGATAGAGAGAGAGAAGGGGATGGATAGTTTTAAAGAGGTAGCTCTTAAGCTCAAAGGAGAGTCAAATAAAGGGATAGAGTTAGTGAGAGAGAGAGAGAGGTCTAGAATGTAAGGGATAAACAATGAGTGAGATAGATAGAGAGAGAAAAATGATACAACTTGCTGATTACTAAAATTTGACCTCCTGATTACTGAAATTTGACATGTTGATTACTAAAATTTGACTGTCTAAAAAATTATAAGATCTTCCAAAAACTAGAATTTCCATTATAAATCCTAGAGATCTAAGCCACTCTCAAACATCTTGAAACTATATACATGAAATATAACGTAAAGTATAAGAAAGTAAATGTCCAGATGTAAATTTTAACTTATACTTTCATATATATAGTTTCGCTAAAAGATAAGAAGAAAAAAGAGAAAAAAGATAATATTGTTTTCAATGTAGACCAAAATGCGAGCATGTTATAACACACATGTTTTGTCAATGCATTCAAATAACATGAGTGCATTATAATGCACTCGTGTTTTTTCTTTCTTTGGGAATCCCCAAGCCTTTGGCTTGGATTTTCTTTGGATTTCCAACCAAAAGGCTTCGACTCCCTTTCCAATGCCCAAAAATGTGTTTTTGAATATTCTACAAAATTTCACATAATCTTGTTTGTGTTAACCATCAGTTTGCACATGTTTTAAGGTCGAGTAAAACAAACACCCGGGTAATGTTAAGCTCTCTCTCTTAGCTATTTAACGATGTAATAATTTTCACATTTTGACTATGTTAGAGCTTTCATCTTTAATTTCTTTTGTTGGTGTATCCATTTTTTGTCAAAAACCAATGTTTGGTATTTTTTATTTTATTTTTTAATCGTTCATTGAATTTTCAAATAATTACATTTTATAAACTAGACTCCATTCTACACATATTAAAAAAAAAGCTTTTTTATTAATTTTCAAAAATTATAAGGGTATCATGATCAAATTTTTATTTTTCAGGATGTGTCCACTTTGAAAATTAGTAAAAAATTATATATTCATTAAAAATTTATTAGAAAAATTGGGCATAAACTACATGCTATTGGCTAATTTATCACCAAAGTGATTTTAAAAATACTAAAAAAATGTTAACATTTTGAGGGAGCCACAATAGACACTATGTTATTTTTTTGAAAAAATATGACCATTTTGTGTGGCTCCATTTTTTGAACCCCTTAATCTCTATGATTTTCAAATAAAATTAGTAGTTTAGAAAGTAGACTCAGAGCACTACAACCCTTGTTTTTGTTGCATTGTAAATTTTTGAGTGTAACTATCCTCAATTTCTCATCCAAGGTTAGTATTTCATAATTTCAAGAAAAAAATGGTCACTTAAGACCCTTTTTTGGCCCCTTGTCTTTCTGCACTTACCCCCTTTAGAAGGTATAATAAAAAATAATTTTTAAAATCAATTTATTTTCCTACTTGTATCTATAAGGTTAGAATTTGTACATCCTACAATTTTGGCATTCCAAACCATACCCATTTTACTTCATAATTTTGTCATGCGTTTTAGAACATGTTTTAGGCCAAATGTCAAAAATGTTATTTCATCATGTCTTGGACCCATTCTATCATTTTTGTGTCTTTTTTTCTTATGAATGTTAGTGTTTTATCATCCCCCAATTGTACGATCATATGAGCTCCACTTAGCACTCAAGACAAATGTGCTTGTGATACTTTTTTATAACCAACATCAATCCTAATTTTGTGTTCCTCTAGTAGTCATGATTTTGATTCCCTTTCTAAGTTTAGAATTATTTGAATGCAATTTTGAATGGGTTTTAGCTCTCACATCTTCTGTAACTATGGGTAAGTTTAGATTAGATTATCAATCAATAAGGACTAAAACCCAAAGCAATTACAAAGAACAAAGGAAGCAAACGTAAATGATCAAGTATACCAAATAGTTGTTGCAGCCTCCATGACTCACCTTTGTAACACCTCCTTGCTGGTTGACGTGTTGCCCTCAGATTTGACGAGCGAGCAATCTGCAAATAAATGTCTATGTCCTACACCAAGCTTTGAAGGATTTGCACAAATGCCTAATGCCTATGCCTAAATGACTATGATAAAAATGACTCTAAAACACCAAATTAATCTAAGTATTAATATGCCCGAATATTGTAATCTATGTGTGTAATCTAGAAATGAGAGAAAAATAGCATTTTATAGAAAATGCCATTTTGAATGGACGGACGAGATTGATTTTTGACAAAGACCTAAAATCAGCAGACAAGATTTAATTTGACAATCCCTAATCAGGGTTAGGGAAAAATCCTTAAGTGAGTGGTCGAGATGTCATATGAGAAAATCAAATCGGCGGTGGAGAATAAATGAGATAATCAATTAGAAAAATAAAGATTTTCAAAAATCAAGAAGATAAAGACTGCCTAATTTGTGAGATTCGAAAAGTCAAGAAGATAAGAGTTGGACTGAAGATCAGATTTGGAAAATCAAGAATCTGCTTGATTACTTGATTTTTGGAAGATTAGTTACCATTTTGAATTAAATTAATTCAAAATAATGATTTTGTGATACAATAAATAATTTTTTTCAGATTATTTACCAAAATGGACTATCAATTAAGATTGTGATGACATTTTAAATAATTTCATTTATTTAAAATGAGAGAAATGTTAATTGTGACAATTAAATAATTAAAGATAATTATTTAATTTAGCAGATAAGATTAATTAATTATGACAGTTAGTGACATATTAAATAAATAAATAAAATTTATTTATTTAATAATTAGGAAGAAATATATGACGAAGGGAAATTAAATAAATTAAGAAATTTATTTAATTAAGGGAAGACTTAGACAATTAATGACGTATTTAATAAATAAATATAATTTATTTATTTAATAATCATGAAGAATAAAATGACATGAATTAATTAAATAATTATAAATTATTTAATCAATATTCGAATGTGGACCAAAGACATAATTAAATGTCATAATTAGGCTAGGACGAAAGTGGTAAAAATGAAGCTTACAGGCCTAAGTCATTTTTATGTGTCTACATTTTGCCCCTCTTTGTTATAATGTAGCATGTTGCATTGTGACAAAGAAAATAAGTCAAAAAATGCCCCAGTGCAAAATAAGATGAGGAAGAATGACAAGGAGGGTAGCGGTATGCCCCTTCGAGAGGAAAGACGGGTTCCAAAAACACAGGTGTGCTCTCAAAATTGATGAGAAGACTAGAATATGAAGAGACAAAGAACTATTAGTGCAAAAGATATGGATGCAATGCCTATATGAGATGGGTGAGAGAAGATGACATGACTAAAGAAGATGCATGTTAGTTCTTAGACCAAATCTTTCAAAACTTTAGTATAAGACTTTAATTATTATTGCTCTTAATCATCATTGGGCGGTAAAAATAACACAAATGGACAACAAACACCATGATATGACGTAGACCAAGGTGTGCAAGGTCATCCATTTGAAAAACAGACAGTCACAGACAAGGAATGTCCTAACTCATACTAAGGGGGAAGTTGCCCCAGTCTTTTTGTCAAGACAATCCACAAACAACAATCAAAGAAAATAAAATAAGCCAGGAGACGTCATCGCACCTCTAAATCTTTCATGGGACATCCTTGAGGTAGCTAGTAACATGACCAAAAAGACAAGACAGTAAAAATATAAGACAAAAATAGACAAAATAGTCAAAATATAAGACAAGATAGACTAGAAAAATTAATAGCCATTTAATTTTGTTTGCCAATGTTTGTTTGCCAAAGATTGAATTCTTGTCCGTTTGACAATTTTGACAGTTTAAGAGCTTTGCCAATTTGACGGTGTTAACGGTTTGACAGGGCCTATTGTCAGGAAGGACACATCCTAAAAAGGCAAAGGACATTTTGACGAGGTCTAACTCTAAGAAGGACACATCTTGAAGAGGACCAAAGAGTGACGAGACTGACATTGTTTTGAGTAATATGTTTTGGCAAGTTGACTGATGTTGGTTGTATGATTGATTGGCTTATGTTGTCTGATTTTGACCAATTTTGACATTGGTATTTCGAATGACTGTCTTGTGTTTGAGTTTGACTATATCTAACTTATTTGACCGATGTGACGATTGTGACAAATTCCATGATTTTATTTGGACCAACCTAAAAGGACTGACCTAATGTCTCGGGGACTCATTGACTGATGGCCTTGCCTACGTAGCAAATGCGCAGAGACAACGTAGTTTGACAATGACATGGACTAACTGACATCACTGACTTTGACTCCATTTTTAGGATTTTGACATTGATTTGGATGTTTTTGTGTTTTTCTTCAGGATGTTTTATGATTTTTAGGTCTTTCTTTAGGACATTTTATGATGTTTTTGGTCTTTCTTTAGGACATTTTATGATGTTTTTGTCTTTTTTCAGGACATTTTATGATGTTTTTGTCTTTTTTTGTTTTATGATTTTTTTGGATTTTTACATTTAAAAGGATCGTGACAAATGCATATGACTCATGCCTACATATGAAAATCCAAGGAAAAACATAATTGTGCCCCTAGTCAAGCTGAATACCAATTGACAGGTGATGACAATGTTGTTTGACGTGGGAAGGACACATCCCAAAACAACGTGAGGATGATGACGATAATGTGACAAAAGTATGGAGGTCTACAGTTGGGCTAAGAACACAGTCAAGTAAAATTTTGGATAATGTGCTTGTATGAATTAGACTCAATGCATTTGGAATGACTTGGTTAGGGCTAGATGGGATGATGGAGTTTCCTTAGACCGTTTGAAAAGTGAAAGCCAAGATAGGTGACAAGCATAAAAGGACAAAAGGTGGCCTTGGTAAAGGACAGGAGACATGAGACTAAGGAAATTGTCATATGATTTTCAAGGACTATGTCATATAAGGACAATAAGACTATGACGGTCAATGACATGATGCTTCGTGAATCGTATATGACTGAAGGATAGACATGTCAAGAGTTGTCCCAAAGCATGATTTATGTGTGTCAGTTTTATGCCAAGACCGAGGTAGGTGGGAAAATGGATGGAAATGATAGGGCTAAGATGGACAGATGTCAATGTCATGAGGAAGGTATGGGAAATGAGACGACTTGCCCCCAAGTGTAAAAGTCCACATAGATGATTTATTTTACACATGACGCTTGTTTTCCAGGTTTTCATCATGGTACTTATCTAGGGCGCCTGTTTGCCAGGTTTTCACCATTGAATGAAATTTTTCTCTTTATTATTTTCTTGACTTTTTGATTTTTTTGGGGTCACCAAGACGCCTGTTTGCCAGGTTTTCATCAAGGTGACGATTTTTTTACATTTTCAACTTTTTTTTGTATTTTTGATTTTGCAGATAGCCTGGATGCTTTAGATTACCATTGACTATTCTGAATCCACTGATGGTGCCGATGTAGAGACTGGTTCCATGATATGCCAATAATGACCTTGTTGAAGGAGTTGTCTTGTTAGGATCGTAGCACTTGTATACAACTGATCGATGTCATTGTGATCCTTTCTGATACTAGAGTTGGCCTTATCAAAATACCCACATCGCAATAGAGTGTCATGAGAGTCCTTGTGGTAAAGAGTTGCTACCATGATGTGACGGATTTGTGACGTGAAATTTTTGGACTTTAGGCAAGATGGAGGATTATGACAGATGATGGTAGATGTGGAAAGGTTGTTTGGACATTTGGATGAATGACTTTTTATTTTCCAAACTTGGGATGGTGGATGACGGATTTCAGAGGGATGGTGTTTGGAACCAACAATTTTAGATGCCTTGTTTGATGACCATTTTGAAGGAGGTGGACATTTGTTGTATGTGGGAGTCCTCTTGTCTTGTGGCTTCACATTGTGATTGACTTTTGTATTTGACTTGTTTTCTTTGCTTGATCCACTTTTCTTTGTGATCCATTTTAATTTCATTTGTCCCCTTGTCTTTTTTATCTGATTCGATGGCCTTTGACATTTGATTTTCACCTTTTGATTTGTATGAATTTTGCTTTTGTTGGTTCCAAAGGGAAGGTTTAAGATGTTGAGAATGACGGTTTATGGTGTGGGTGGAGGGGGTGTTGGTAGCAATCTTATGACAAGGATTTCTCATGGACTCCATTTTGACGTTTGTATCTGACAAAGTTGCCCCCAGTATCGAGGAGGTACCACTAACATCGTTTGATTCGCTGATTGAAGAATACCCAAGACCTTGATGTGTGTAATTTTCCTGAAGCTATATTGGTTCTAGAATGCCTTGCTCGTGTATGCCTAGTCCTTTTCCCTAATATTGCATGCTTTGATAGATTCTATTTGCGATGGGGTATTTGTTGTTTTGAAAGCAAGATGCTAACCCATCATTAGGTCTGTGGATACTGTCACTTGTAATATTTTCATCGGCGAGAAAGCCTACTCTGAAAAAGACAGATGACCCTAAGTGATAAAGTGTCTTAGCTTCATTTTCATGTTGGACATATTTCTGACCGATATCTTTGGTCTGATCTTGTGACATGTCAGGTTCATATGATTCTGTTGGTGCTTCCAAGGCAATGTTGAAGCCATCATTATGTTTAGTGTCATAGAGTCCAATGATTTTAGCTATAACTTGATCATATGCAAGCATGTCCCTAGTGGAAGATTCTTGTTCTGGAGGAATATCATCTATGTGTCCCATGGAGGCAAGTGTCTTATCATGGGAAGTGTCAATAGTCAAGGCCTTTGTAAGGTCGGAAAGTGTTTGATCATGAATGGCGTAAAGGTCAAGGAGTGGATCATTTTGGACTTCTTGGTCAATGGTAGGGTCTTGGTCGAAGATGGGGTTGTCATAGATTATATAGTCGGAAATAGAGCCGTTGTCAAGGAGAGGTGTGTTTTGGATGTCATGATTGTCTTGAAGGACTTCATGGATGGACTGAAAGATAGGGTCATGGGATGAACTACCTTGTTCTTGACATGAGGGTGACATTATAAGGTCCTGCTTTGGGCTTTCATTTTGACATGTATCCTCAAGTTTATTAAATGGGATTTGACTTTGGACTATGATAGAATTTTCATGACTAGATGTGGCTTGTGAGGGGATGACTTGAAAAGGATTAATGAATGACAGACTAGGACAAGACGTGGGGACTTGGACGGGATTAGTATGTGAAGGACTAGGATATGACATGGGTACTTGCATTGGACTAGTATGTGAAGGACAAGGGTATGACGTGGAGACTTGGACCAGATATGACATGGAGTCTTGGACTGGATTAGGATGTGACGGCATAGGATGTGACATGGGGACTTCAACCAGATATGCCATGGAGTCTTGAGCTGGATTAGTGTAAAGTTGACTAAAATAGGACTTGGAGACTTGGACGGGATCGATATGGTATGATGTGAGGACTTGACATGAGTTGGTAGATAGTTGATAAGGCATGTAGACTTGGACGGGATTGATAGGTGAAGGGTCAGAATATGACATGGAGGTTTGGAATGGACTAGTGGACAGTTGGCTTCCCTTGTCAAGGTTAGGATAAGGGTGATAAGTGGATGTTTGTTGCAAATTACTGGTAGGATTTATGTTAAGCAACTATTGATGGTGAGGGTAGACGGATGGAGGTGGAAAAGTATTTATGTCAAAGCCTTGTGGTAACTTAGTCCCTTAGTCCAAAAGCATGGCTAGATACCTTTGAGGGTCACGTAAGATTGATTTTTCTACAAAGGAGACTATATCAGGATTTTGCGCTGCAGCTTCTAAGTCTTTTGTATATACTCGTCCATTTTGGTCTCTTTGTATGAATGGTTCAAAAGGATTTCGTGAGGAAGATGGCATGTTCATGGAAGATTGAATGTTCATGTTGTGAAATGGGTTGGAAAAATTCCAATGTTGGTTTGTGTCATAAGTGCTATTATCGATGTTGGGATTGAAATCTTTTCCAAAGTTTTCCATTTGGCATTGTTGTCTTTGAAGCCTAGTCTCAACCATAAAAAGGATTTGCTCAGATAAGAATGACGCCAATGACAATTAAACGTAAGGATGATGACAACCTATATTTTTTAGATTTTTTGGATAAAGGATGACAATGCAAGACTATGTTTTTGGATTTTTGACAATAAGGGATGCAATATGACAATGTTGTCTAAAGAAAATGACTAATGCCAAAGGACAATAAAGACTAAGATGACAATTTATGTCACTAATTTTTTTTGTATTTTTGGAATAAAGGATGACAATGCAAAATGATGATGACGTTTTCCTAAGGAAATGATTAATGCAAGATGACAAGGTTGTCAAAGCCAATATGAGGACTAAGATGATGATGTTTGACTAAGGACTTAATGTTATAAATGCCAAGTCTAGGTTCAAAATGATGACTAAGATGAACAATGCAAAGTCTAAGCTCAAAATGGGGACTGAGATTGTTTTTTGATGTTTTGTTAAAAAGTCTGAGTTATCTAAGGTCGATTGTTTGTGTCCAGATTTGTGAATGTTGTGTATATTGTTTGAAAATCTAGAAAACACTTGACAAGCACGATGTTTTGGTGTAAGCAAACACATATGAGACAAGTACAATCCTAAAAGGCCAATAGGCCAAGGGTTTGTATACTTGGTATAGCCCACCGATATACCTCGGATTGGTGATAAACACTTTTCCTTCTTGAGAGTGGATAGCTTAGAATTTTGGTGGCATTGGCTCCCCTCCACGGCTCATTAACGTCATTCGAGCACACCAAATTTGAATTCTTGGGTAGTAACTTCCCAAGAACTATTATCTCTACTCAATGGGATCAATAGTGAGTGTCTTTGGGCATGATACTGTACCCTGCACTATACCAAGCAACAGCCAAAGAATGGTTGGACACTAAAACAAGGGGTATTTAATTCGGGCATTCTGTTTGTGGGGCATAATCCATGCGGTGAGAGTCCCTTTTCGGATCCATCTTGTCGGAACCACACTCGTGATTCTTGGGCTTTCCCCAAGAACACACTTTTATATACCGACTGGAAGTCCCTCAGGTTCAGGGTGCTACCGGTTTGAGTCGTCTTGGAGTGAGTATTTTTTCCCACCATAACAGCCCAAGTTCTAGAGTTAGTAACCGTTTCTCTTACACCCAAGATCACTCGAGAGCGCAAGGGGAGAGGATACTCCGATATACCAAATCGTGAGGGTAATAAAAAAAAGAAGAATGGGTCTGGTTTTCTGATCACCAAGTTTTCACAAGGTGAGAGCATACTCACCTACCATTTTGCAAGCATAGTCATGCAAAGAAGACATTGTTCTTTTTAATTGCACTAAAAGTAAGTGTACTAATCTAAGAAAAAGATAAGCACAATATTTTAATGTTTATTCTTTGGCATTCGAACCTGCAAGACCACAAGTTAGAAGTATGAATTTTTGCTTTTGACCCACGAAAAACTCCAATGCCACATGCTGCCAACAAAGATTAGTAATAAAAAACAAAAAAATAAAAAAAAATTAATGACAACAACAAATTAAAATAGCGATAACTTGCTCAAAACTTAACGAAAATTTAAAGTGTAGATATCTATGGAAAGCTAAATGACAGACCTTCAAAACCCAAAAAGTGTTTTCCATGATTCTGCACAAAAAAAACGTTATAGACAAGAAAAACGCGGGTTTTAAAAGCTAAATTGAAAAAACAATGATCACTAAAATGACCATAACTCTCTCAAATCTTAACGAAATTTAAAACCGTTTGATGTTTTGGAAAGTTGAGAGCGAGATCTACAAAACCCCAAAACTGTTTTAAAATAGTTTATTCGCCTATTTTTCTGTGCTAAAAAAAAAGTGACAGGATTTCGTATGACTTCTTGGCTGTAACCTGCAAAACAGTGAAAATAAACAAGAAAACACAATTTTTTCTACAAAATGTCGGGTTCACCAATGTAACTATGGCTAAGTTTAGATTAGATTATCAATCAATAAGGACTAAAACCCAAAGCAATTACAAAGAACAAAGGAAGCAAACGTAAATGAAACAAGTATACCAAATAGTTGTTGCAGCCTCCATGATTCACCTTTGTAACACCTCTTTGCTTGTTGGTTGACGTGTTGCCCTCAGATTTGATTAGCGAGCAATCTACAAATAAATTTCTATGTCCTACACCAAGCTTTGAAGGATTTGCACAAATGCCTAATGCCTATGCCTAAATGACTATGATAAAAATGACTCTAAAATGCCAAATTAATCTAAGTATTAATATGTCTGAATATTGTAATATATGTGCGTAATCTAGAAATGAGAGCAAAATAGCATTTTATAGAAAATGTCATTTTGAATGGATGGACGAGATTGATTTTTGACAAAGACCTAAAATCAGCGGACAAGATTTAATTTGACAATTCCTAATCAGGGTTAGGGAAAAATCCTTAAGTGAGTGGTCGAGATGTCATATGAGAAAAATAAAATTGGCGGTGGAGAATAAATGAGATAATCAATTAGAAAAATTAATATTTTCAAAAATCAAGAAGATAAAGACTGTCTGATTTGTGAGATTCGAAAAATCAAGAAGATAAGAGTTGGACTGAAAATCAAATTTGGAAAATCAAGAATCTGCCTAATTACTTGATTTTTGGAAGATTAGTTACCATTTTGAATTAAATTAATTCAAAATAATGATTTTGTGAGACAATAAATAATCTTTTTCAAATTATTTACCAAAATGGACTGTTAATTAAGATTGTGATGACATTTTAAATAATTTCATTTATTTAAAATGAGAGAAATGTTAATTGTGACAATTAAATAATTAAAGATAATTATTTAATTTAGCAGATAAGATTAATTAATTATGACAGTTAGTGACATATTAAATAAATAAATAAAATTTATTTATTTAATAATTAGGAAGAAATATATGACGACGGGAAATTAAATAAATTAAGAAATTTATTTAATTAAGGGAAGACTTAAACAATTAATGACGTATTTAATAAATAAATATAATTTATTTATTTAATAATCATGAAGAATAAAATGACATGAATTAATTAAATAATTATGAATTATTTAATCAATAGTCGAATGTGGACCAAAGACATAATTAAATGTCATAATTAGGTTAGGACGAAAGTAGTAAAAATGGAACTTACAGGCCTAAGTCATTTTTATATGTCTACATCTTCTATGTTTGGTTTTGATGTAAAATCCTATATCTCCTTATAACTCCAATCATCTTCTTGCAACTTACAATTTCTCATGTAAAATATACATCATTTCATAATCTCTCCATATTTCTTTAATCCATTGATTTATAGAGTCATGTGCACTATATTTCTTTATTTCATGGTATTCTCATTCAAAAATTCATAATACTTTAATGGGTAAAAATTCATTGCTTGATGCTAAAAAATTTACATTGGAGGATTGCTACTTACAACTATTGCAACTCCTACTCACTAGCCTAACAAGTTTTCCTTCACAAGTATTCTTTATATGAATGAATTTAGATATTTATTCTCTCATAATCTTGTAATTTTTCATCCCTTCACCTTAATTCTAGGTTATACAAAACTTCATAGCACAATTTCTTGAATCTTTTGATTATAAACATTATTCTTAAGTTCCTTTTATACTTACCTTCCTTCTTCTAATACTGTTTTACTATCACTCTTAATATTTTTTATTTTTTAGGATACTTATATGTATATGTACATCTACGGCTATATTATATGCATGTTAGTCTTCATCTTCAAAATATAGGGCTCATAGTTAATAGATCAATATTCTCTTAATTTCTCTTGTCATTTAAATAATTTAATATTAAATTTTTAAATCTATTGAATATTTTTATGATTATTTATTATATTAACATTATTTTGTACTCTTTTGTCCCTATGCAAGTCCTAGCTAGTAGATTTTTTTGACATCTTTGGAAACTAAGACAATTTCCAAACTACAAGAAAAGTGTGCTAATGTTACATATCTATAATTTCATCCAAGCTCTACCAAATAATATTGGATTCCATTTCCAAGACATCCAAAGTAACACACACTATCTCTATAAAATTATTCTTGTAATATATTATTCATTAAATCATTCTTTATAACACTTAATTCTTGTGCCATTAGAAAGCATGATTTATTATTTACCAAAATTCCAACAATATAAAAAAGTAATAAAAATAATTTTCCTAGCTCTTATTGTGTTTAGATCAATATGTTTTACTCGACACTTTAGAAGGTAATAAAATTTTATTTTCATTTATGCTTAAAATAGATAAAAAAAATTATTATACTATATTTGATTTGAGATGGATCCTTAGAAGCATATACTACATGAAGGGCCATATGAAGAATTAGTAAATATAAACACCCTCCAATATATTTTACAAAATCAAGTAGAAATCTAGAATCATGCATTACAAGATCTAGATGAAAGATTTTAAATGACACTCTAGTGCACTCTAGCCACTATACATGTGGATTAAAACCCTAGATTCCAACTAGAAATGAAGGTTTCCATTTAAAATTTTGATGAAGTATTTGATGGTGAGACATTTAACTCTTGGATGTATCTACCATGAGGAATATTTTAAACCTTGGCCTCATCTAACCAATCGTCTAAAGATCTAAATGGTTGAGGTACATATGCCAAATTTATCCTTAGAGTAGTGGAATAATCATTATAATATACTTGCAACAAGAGATGAGGAAGTTGTGTAGTAGGAATATTTCAGAGATAACATGAAGGGGATATTTTATCTCTGGATACCTATGAAATATGTTGTATTAGTAGCTACAACTCTAGTAATCACCAATAAAATATGTGTAACAACTATTAATAGTTTCAACAAGTTTCATATTCCAAATCTAAAAGAGGTACTCATTTTTAAATTTTCTTCTAACCTACTCCCCATCCTTTATAAAGAGTTAGATATTTTTTAAGTAAAATTATTGTATATAACTTTTAAGCTTTTTTTATCTATATAAAACAAGTTAAGCCTTAAAAAGTGGATTATATATGAAGATTGAAAACTATCTACAAACCCCAATAGAGTGTCCAAATTTCCAAATCAATCTACCTCCCCTACTACTATTCAAATATAATTTTGTAGATATCACAAGAGCTAGAATCATTATATTAAAGGTTATAGGTTTCTAAAAATAAAGAAAGAAGGAAAATATTTTAACTATTTTTTAATAGTGGAAGTTGATAATCTTGCATTGCCTAACCTCACTCTTATACTCATGGTCATAAACTATACTGAGACATCTTAGGAATCAATCTTCATCCAAAAATACCAAATCAAGAATAAAATGGCTCTTAATCATTGCCAGTAAAAGTGAAAATAATATATTTATTGAAAGGTTGGTGTCAAACCTACAACTTCCAAAATATTAACATCCTCAACCATACCATCTATGGTGGGTACAAGAACATGGACCTCACAAATTAATTAACAAGATTGTGTAGTCGACTTTTCTATTAGGCCTTTTAAAGATATAATTTAATGTTACTTAGCACCACTGGATTGTTTATAACTCCTTTTGGTATTGTGTAGTGGGGTTAAGGGAAAATCAAAATGAAGCATTAAATTATCAATAAAAGGGTTAGAATTCACAATATCCAAATCAAGAAATGATCAAATCCCACTTAAAAATGAAAATGAATGCATACATGGTTAGAAATCAACATATAGTAAATGAAAATCAATTCAAAACATGAAAACAAACCATGGGAAAACCTTGCATTCCATTTTAATGGTGATGGTATGTTGGATTTCTCAATCAAGAAGCTCCCATGATTGTAAAAGCATGAAATGATGACCTAGATGATGATAATTTCTCAAATGCTTAAAGATATGAATGTTCTCACATGAATTCAAAGTTTCTAGGTTTCTAGGTTGTTGATAATGAAGGAATAAAGGATGTTTTATAGATTTTCAAGAATGTGATCAACGGTTGCGATTAAACCTCAAGACCCATGAAGGAGAGTGAATCAAGGAAGATGAGGGATCAAGATCAATTTGAACTCAAAATATCTCCACAATTTAAGTAAATTGGTTAAGATATTTTGAAATGAAGGGTGAAGATTAGATCAAGAAATGGAGGGTTGAGGATGAATGAGAAGAATGTGATATTTTGAAAATGAATATCCATGGGAATATGCCTTTGAGAGGGAAAATTAGGATAGATAAAAAATTCAAGATTATTTAATTTTGGAGGATTAGGATATTCTTTGTTAAAAAGGAATATTCCATGCAAGTGGGATGAAAGATTAGATAATTAAATAATTAAAATTATATGATTATAGGATATTAGAGAAAAATTAGATTTATGGCTAATTAAATAATTAACATTATTCAATTAGGGGGGATAAGGGGAAAATTAGTAAAATAGGATGAATTAATTAAATAATTCAATATTATTTAATCAATAGAGGAAATAAGGTGAAAATGATAGAAAATGATATTAAAAGGGGAAATTAGTAATGCAAATGATGAAAATGATGCATTATGCAAGATCAGGGATGAATATGATGAAAATGAAAGATCAATGATGTGTGATACAAATTAGGCAATTTTGCATGTCTACATTTTACCCCTCTTTGACACAATTTACTCACTACATTGTTTCAAAGATAATCGCTACTTGAACAAAATTTAAATAAATTTGATGCCCCACTATGCCCCAACGGATGGTGGAAGGATGATAGGATGCTAGACTACCCCCTCAAGAGTTTGGCCAAAAAAAATAGTTTTCGGGTTAGGCTCAAAACAAGAGTTCAAGAGTGGTTCAGATGAGAAGAGGATGAAAAACTAGGCCCTAGGAGTCTCAAAAAATATTCAAGATAAAAAATGAGGCTTGAAAGATAACCTGGCAGGGCAGTTGTAGGTGAAATGCTAGGTTTTGCGGGGTATAAATAGGAAATTAGGCCCAAATAATCCTCATTTGCACATTCAACCTTTAGAGAATTTTACTCCCTCAAGGCTCTCAACTTGCATACTCCTCAGATGTTCGTTGATGATGGAATTTGTACCTTGAGCACCACACCGAGAAGACTTGGTTCGTAAGCACCAAAGGCCAGACAGAGCATTACTTGTGGTACATATAACTTTAATTTATGCTTTGAGGTAGTTTTAGGCTTTCAAATTCTTAGCCAAAGTTAGGACAAAAATGCAATAATCTAAGGATTGTCATGATTGCACACAATAAGGTAGTTTTTTCATTTATGAAAGGTTGCATTTTCCAAAGTGGGATTTGTATGCAAAAATTGACCATGTATGCTAAAATCTAGTGCATATGCATCGACTGATTTGAAAAATATGATTGCATTTACACTTGCACAACCGTGAATTAGGGATTTAGCGCATTTGCATAAAAGTGTGCATTTGATTGTAATACAGTGACACATTTGCAAAAAATAATGTGTTTTCATTTTTAACTAGTAGACATGAGATTTTTACCTGATTTTTTACAATTTTGATATCATTGATGATATGCTTGCAAGTGACATTTCATCCTCTCTATGCGAGAGAAGGGAGACCCAAGATTTTGGATAGGCTAGCTCATGTCAGGGATTTTGAGATTCAGTTCCTTGTTGTTATTGGATTACATGATCTTTCTTATATGCCTGTGACCTAAGTGTGTCAATCTATGATGACTATGCTTGTGGAGCGGTGGAGGTCAAATACAACTACCTTTCACCTACCTACTAGAGAGTGTATTGTTACCCTTAAGGATGTATGGTGCATACTTAGGATTCCTATTCACGGTGCTCAAGTTGAGTATGATGTGGATAGATGTGCAATGGACATAGTGAGACTCTTAGGGGAGGATTGGTTGGTTATCAAAGATGGATAGATTGACTTACAACCATGTGTCGAAGAGGTGCATGATATTATCATTATTCTTGCTAGACTAATCATGGGGTCATTGATGTCTAAAAGATAATCTCACCAGTTTCCTATGGGATGGGGCATGGTTATTGAGGGCATGATGCTAGAGGATACTATATATGCATGGGGGGCCTATGTTCTAGCACATTTATATCATGATATGCATCTGGTATGATATAGAGGCGCTACTAGTATATCAACAGGTGTGACCTTGTTACACGTTTGGGAATGGGAGAGGATCATAGTTACTCAACCACAGGGGATTGGAGAGAGGGAGGATGGAGACCCCTACTCTTACATACAGACAACCAAGGAAATTATATTACTAAAGGGCATAGTTTGATGATATGATACACTTCATATGGTGCTCATGGATCTGATGTGAGGTATGGAGAGATGATCACCTTCATATGACATATTATAGGTTGACCAAATGGTTGATCGAGAGGATGGAGCATATTCTAGATAAGTATCTTTTGGGTAGGGTCCAAAGATAGTTCAGAGAGAGGAAGATTACTTTTTATGTTGATTATCATGCTTGATATGCTTGCAACACCAGAGAGGTTCCTATTTGGGGCCCTACAAAATCATCTAGGAGAACTTTAGCAAAGTTCATGCAAATGGCTCCCCTGGCATGGGGATGGGTAGGTAGTCCAAATGACCTCGGGATGACATAGGAGTATGATGCATGGTGGGATCCACGATGTCCACTGAGATTTACACTAGCTAGGTTGGTGCACCAGGAGCTATCAGGGCTCGCATGAAGATAGATGTAGTACTGGGTGGCTGAGAGGTTAGACAATGATAAAGAGCAGCTAGTGAGCATCAAAAACTTATACAGTTGCACGAGAGGATCCTCCTAGGTAGGATGATTAGTAGAGATAGGATCAAGAGGACTAGGAGGCACCTTATTAGGATGATCAATAGCAAGGACCACCTCCGCTACTAGACCAAGGTGATAGGGATGCTAGGCTAGGTACAATGACTGCAAAGAGGGATCAGGTGTGTGTAGAGCATGATGGACTTAGAGTAGAGTGAGACCGGGCTCTCATAGATAGAGATGCTCAAGTTGCTAAGAGGGATACTGAGATAACCTATGACTAGATAGAAAAGGGGTAGGTTACATAGCTCACTACTGAGAGAGACCAAACTCAGAGTGAGTAGGACTCAACCGTTATAGAGAGATATTGAGTGCAGCAGGTGCATACAACTAGAGATAGCACAAGCATCCACAATTACCATGGATTTTCATATGAGAGAGAGTACCTGATACAAGAGGTCACACATTACAGGACCTTATATGAGGCAATAGTTTTGCGAGAGTGGAGGTTGTCGAAGTTTGCAACTCGTAGTGGTATCACAAGGGGAGAGTCTAGTAGATCTATGGGTGGTTTAGTTAGCAAGCCATCATAATAGCAATCGAGACCTATTCTATGGCCACACAGATCTCCAACACACCGTGAGAATACATAGATACTCCTATGCATGGAGACCAGGAGCAAGATATGATGCCACATCCTGATAAGGAGGAGCATAGGGAGGGATAGACTTTGTACATGTTGATGTATATTCTTATGTACCTTCATATGATGTAGACATGATTTTTATGATGTATATACATTTATTGGCATTTTGAGCCTCATATATATGCATTTATAATGTATCACACATGTGACAATTTATAATGTACCTTGAAATTTATGTTTTTGAAGATATATGAGATGCGATTATTTTTTATGTGGCTCATGATGTGCATTTTGATTCTTATGATGTTATGCACGATGTTCATGATTCTATATGATGTCTATGATTATAATAATTGTAAGGAGGAAGCAGAACAACTTCCTACACTAACCTTGAGAGGAGAATAATGCAAAACTTTTACAGATCTTTAATAGTTACATAAACTTAAACAAAAATAAACACAAAAATCATGCATACCACAACACAATGATTTATGTGGGGAAAACTGTTTCAGGAGAAAAAACCCCACACTCCAAAATCCACCCAATATGTTATTCATAAATCAAAAGGTTACAATATACTTGTAGAGAAAGCTTCTCATAGGAGTATCACCACCAAAGATCAAGAGACACCACAATCGCTATCAAACTCTTAGAATACACCACCATCTACATACATCCCACCTACTTATAACAATATTTTTGGAACCTTCTATAATTAGGGATTTACAAGGTCATTTTTTATTTGACGTGTTAACACAAAAAACTTGATGTGTCAGTGGTAAAAAACCTTGACGTGTCAGCAGGAAAAAATCTTGACGTGTCAGCGAAAACAAAATTCTAGGCAATGCCCTAAACCCCATATCTTGTTACGAGTGTACAATATTTGCATGATCAGTCACCACTTATCAACAATAAATCATATATAATTGCAAGGTTGAGACACATTTTCCCAACAATAATGATGTGGATGCATTATGGGATGTGATGCCATGTTATGGATGATATGCAAATATGATTATTTTTGTGCTTTTCTAATATTTGATGACATGCATGTTGTATGGGTGTTATATGATATGATATGATATATGATATGCGATGGATGGATGCATAGCTAATGAGTTTGTGGATGTAGGATGCATTCAATACTAATGATGTTATGAATGTAGAATATTGATGATTGATGTGAGTTAGAAGAATGGTCAGAGAGAAATTAGAAGAAATAGATGATCATGTTGATCAAATTTGTTGGAAATCCATTTTCTATGAATGGTAGCGATGTGAATGATGACATGATTTAATATTTGATGATGTATGAAAAATGTGATGAGTATTTTTTTTTCTTTTTAGGGAGAAACTAATGATTATAAATCCTTATTAATGTAGAAAATAGAAATGATGCATTGAGGTATGAAAAACCAAGGTGGCTTTGTATCTATTGCATGGAATTTGAATATGCAAACAAGAAAAGTATTCCTATTCATACTAGACATACAAAAACCTTGTTAAATAATGTGAGAGAATAAATCCATCAAAGTAAGGAGATGTATCCACAAAAGTTATGAAGAACTTGATATGCACCATCTGTTTTATTACTCAAGACTATCCCTACATACACAAGGCAAGTATTTTCCATGGTTGTATTACAAGAATATCCAACAAACACAACATACAAAGCCAATTATCAAAAGAAACGATCAAAATAGACTAAAAAATTTGCCATATCACTTGCCAAAGATGTTTTTAGTTTAGGGGTGCTATCCATTGATGATGCCCATTGTAGGAATGATATATTCGTTAAGGATAATGCTAGGATATTGATGGTACTATAATGATTGATGGACCATTGATATTTAGGTGTTGTTTTAGTATGATAGTGATCAAGTTTTCACAATTGTTGCTATAATGTTCAAGATTTTGATAGTTGCTAGGTTTGGTTTGATTGCTTTATCAAAGGATGAGGGTGATGATAGGTTTATTATGGATGGATAATTTAATGTGGATACGCAATGATGGCAATGGTATTTTTGAGATTTTTTATGAAAATTCTTGTGCTTTTGAGGTTATTTGAGGCTACTTTTGGTATTTTTGAAAAAATTTGATTTTTTTTGGTATTTTGAATATATTTAAACCTAGAGAGGGGTACCTAAGGGGACTAACCTAATGCCTTGGGGGCTCATCAAAGATGGACTTGCCTACATGACACATGGAGAGGATATGTAGTTCGATTATTAGAATGGGATATTAGCTCATACTTGGATGGCTAATAATTATTTTGATGTTTTTTGACATTTTATGAATGTTATTAGATTTTCATGAATATTTGGATGTTTTTTTAATTTTTCAAGATTATGCTAATAGGTAGGCTAAGATCGACTTATCATATTGATTTTTTGATGAGGGGATCATTGATTGGATTGATTAATCAATGATAAAATTGTTGAGGATTCACAACAATGTAAGGATAGTGTTACCCAAGCTTGAGCAACATAAGGATAGGGAAGGATACATCCTGGAGTGATAGTTCATTGATTGGATAAGGTAGATTAGGATTTGTAGCCAAGCTTGGGAGAAAGATCTATTGGATAATGTGATAAGGAGTGTTTTGGATTGATTTTTCTTTTGAGAATGTTTAGATCATGCCATGAGCTAGAGGACATAGATCAAGGTTTTTTCTAGAGTGAGATGTAAGTATCTACCCCCAGTGTCTAGCAATGTATGAAATGCTACAAGTGGATGCAAAGTACTATCCCTTAATAAGATAACATGTTTGGATATAGGATGGTGTTAGGATAATGCTAAATAGCTCAGACATAGTGCTAGATTACTTGGACAATGCATGATAGGTCAAATGTAGGTGATAGTATTGCATGACATAAGATATGATCTATTGAAATGACCATGTCAAGATTTTACTAAAAGAAAGTTTGAAGTATACCTGTAATCTTTGTCAAGATAAAGATGGATGCAGGAGATGGATGGAAGTGTATTGGATGGATCTTGAATTCACTTATGGATAAGGTGAATGAGATAAGATACTTCCAACTGGAATGATACATGTAGATGCTCAATTCTACACATGACACCTTTTTTCTAGGTTTTCTTCATGGTACTTTCCCAAAGCACCACTAAAGTGGTTTTCACTAGAGGACAATTTTTCTCTTTTCTCTTTTCTTGATTTTTTTAATTTTTTTTCTTTTTTGAATGTTTTTATATTGAACCACCTAGTGGTGTTGATGTACATGATATTCCAATGATATCCTACTTGAAGGAGTTTCTTTGTCAAGATACCAACACTTGTATATAACCCCTGAATGTTTTTTTCTTCGTCGATACTAGAATTAACCTTATCTAGATGCACACATCATGATAGAGTTCCCTTGGAATCCTTATGATAAAGAGTTTTTTCCAGACATGGTTATTGTGAGAGTTAGGTATTCCTAGTTTTGAAGTGGGTGGAAGCTTTTTATGAGGAATATAAGACAAAGATGTATCAGTTGATAGATTGGATAACCGATCTTTGATTCTCCAAACATAGGATGATGAGAAACGAAAGGTAGAAATAGAGTTTTGATTGGATTTAGGACCAAATTTTTCATATGCTTTATACGTCACTACTGAAGCTTTCTTTTGCACTGATGAATAATTTTTATAGATGGAAGCCCCTTTCCCCATAGTTTCTTTGACTAATGGAGTTTGATAACTATTTTTTTCTTTATTTTTCTTTGGGACCCATTTGAATTTCATGCGTTCATTTTGATTTGTCAATTCATTAGCATTGATGACATGCTCTTTTCCTTTGTGCAGATTATTTTCGTGTTGGTCCCAATCAAAAGGTGGAACGATGTGAGGATGAAGATTCATAACATGGATAGTTGAAGTGCTAGCAACAATTTTATCATAAGGACTCTTCATGAATCCCATGTTGATGTTTGCACTAGATAAAGTTTCCACTAGTATAGGTGAGGTATCATGATCATGCTTAGATCATTTGACTACTGGAAAACTAATACCTTGATGCTTAGGATTTTCGACTATCAACACAGGATCTAGGATACCCTATTTATGTATGCCTAATCCTTTTCTTTGATAAAGAATTCATTGACAAATTGTAATTGAGTATGATTTGTCTTAGAAATAAGTTGTCTCTTCTTCTATGCTCTATCAGGAATCTTCAAAGGTAGTAGTAGAAGCATTGAATATTGATTCCAATGATTCAAAAGATGCTGGTGTTTCAAAGCCTGAGTAGAAATTTTCTTCATGATCCCTTTTTGGACTATTGTCATGAGGTTCAAAGAATGATACTATTGTTTGATGTTTTACACTGATTTCAAGAGTAGGAGACTCTTGTTTTGAAAGAAGATCATCTATGTGTCATGTGGAAGGAAGTATCTCATGGGTAGATGTAGAAGTGCTTAGTGTATGAATATGGTCTTTGGTTGCGAAATCTTGTATGGATTGGAAGATACTCATTAAATCATGATAGTATTTTGAGGAAGTGAGATCTTCGTCTTAACTTATATCAGAGCAACTGTCAGTAACAAATTGGAAAATACTATGTAGGTCGTGATAATGCTTTGGGAATATGAGATCTTGATCTTGATTCATCTCAGAGTTAACTTTGTTAATAGATTGGAAAATATTCACTAGATCGTGATAATATTTAGGAGATATGGATTCTTGATCTTGACTAATCTTGGATTTATCTTTTTTATTCTTGGGATTATGTTCTTGACATGGACCGATTTCAAAGAATGGATTATTTGCAAAAGGATTTTGGATGCTTTCTATATGCGAATGTATGGGTGATAGCTCTTAACTTAGATTTTTTGTATTAGGTATGATAGGTGATTGGACACATGTTAATATTGGATTAAGCATTTATTGATCATCAAATGAATTTGAATTAAGTGTTTGACTAATTTGAAATGTATCTATTAGGTATAGTCCTTGGAAGGAAGGCTAAAAGATGTCATATTTTGATGGATCATTTGAAAAGGATGTTATCTTTGTGATTGTCGAAGATTTAAGGATAATGTATTGGAAGCCTTTTGTGGGAAAATTTCTCCAATACGTTCTACAATGAGGTCAAATGATGCTAATATGTCATGAAATGGATCATTGTTAAACACTAATGGATTATCTTGATCATGCTTTGGAAAAGTATCTATTTCTTTTAGCTCATTATATGAGGTATAAAATTATCAATATGATTATTAGTGGATGGGCTTGGAAGGTTATCCTCAACATTAATTGCACCTTGATAAATAAGGTCTTCTATAAGGTTCTTGATTTTTATGCAAGCTGGTGTTTCATGACCTTTTGTTCCATGGTATTCATAATAAACATTGTCATCATACCATGAGGGTTTGAAAAAAAGTTTAAAATTATCTTGGGCTTTTGGAAGATTGATGAAATTAGATTGAACCAACTTATTTAACACAAACTTGATTAACTCCCCTAACTCACATTTGGTGTTATTTTTGGGTTGGGATTTGTTTATTAATGGATTCATGTTTTGATTGTTTGATTGATAGATTTGTGAGTTTTGACGTTGATTGAAATCTGACATATGGCAAAGTATTCCAACGTCTTGAATAGGGAAACCCATAGTTTCTATGTTGTTGTAGTTAGTAGGATATGATGACTCCATGGGTGTATAGAGTGGAATTGGATTCAGGTAATAGATTGGAATTGACATGTTTTTTTTATTTCACTATTGGACAAATGAACAATCAAGATAATGTTGTATGTTGTTGAGATGTTATGGTTGTCATAAAAGTCACACTAGCCCTTGAAGGATAGAAAGTTTAAGATGATAGGATGTGTGATGATTATGTTGTTTGGATTTTGATTTCAAAATTGGATTTTAAAGGATGTTTTGATAAGTCTTTTGGAAAAGGATGATGTTCAAGTTGATATGGGATTGGATAATTAACGTTGGGACAAGAGGATAACAAAGTTGACTTGGATTTTGATGTTCAAGGATGATGGGACTTGATGGTCAATTTTTTAGATAAAAGGACAAAAAATTTGATTGGATTATGCTAGATCTCAAGATGTTGGTGAAAGATTTGGGTTGATGTCTTTGTTTGGACTAGACTCATGAGTACAAGTAGAGAGGGATGATGTTGGTGATTTGTAAACCTAGGAGGGAGAAAGTTCCACTAAGTTAACAAGCTCACAAGATGATGATAAAAAGATACTAGCAAGTTGATAGATTTAATATGTTGATGTCCAAGGATGTTAAGGATGGTCTCATAAGACTGATGTTGATTGAGGTTGTTGATGTTTGTAGATGTTTTATGTTTTATCTAAAATATTATGTTGAAATTTCCTAAGAAAACCAAATTGAAGGATAGTTATGGTGTTTGATGATGAAAGGACTATTCAAGACTGTTATCATAAAAAAAATTCAATTCCAAGATAGCAGGTTATGACAACTTTAAGTTATGAGAATTTGTAAGTTTGATATGGAAAAAAGTTACATACAAACATGGAAATTTAAGCATATGCATCATGCTTCCCCAAGAAAATGTGATAGTGTAGGAAAAAAGGGCTCTATGTAGAGAGAAAACATGATAGAATGTGCAATAGCAATAATCTGATAACATGCAAACATGAGAATTTAGAAAAATGTGACTTTATACAGAAAAAAGGTTTTCACAAAGTATAGTAAATGAAGATGTGGTAGAGTAAGCAATAGCAGAAAGATGTAGAGAACATACATGATAGTTTGTGTAAACACAGTAATGTACGATAGCATATGTGATATTTTGTGTAGACATGACAAATTGTGACAGTAAAATGTGAGTTTTTTTTACTGTTTCTATGTTTCTTGAAAGTTTTGGAAAATTTTGATGTGTCAAAGTTTGAGTGTATGTTTTGAAAGCAAGTAATATGAACAAAAAACATAAACAATCAGGACTAAATCAAATGGTAAGAGATATATTTTGTAAGATTTCTTCCATAAAGCTCACTAGCAATAGATTGATAGAATAAAAAAGTACAACCTAATTAGTAGTAAAGGTTGTCTAATTATACTAGGCTTACCACACTTACATGTTAATCTAAATCTAAGGAGTGGAAAAGTAGGGTATTCCAAGGTCATGTACCACCTTGACACCCCTTTCCTTGAAACGACTAAGTCCTAACAAGACACCTTATCTCCTCAACCAAGGACTGGACATGGTAAGTAACCTCTCATGATGATGTTATCATAATGCACCACTATAGAAAGATGTTCAATAGGTCTTAGGCTTCTAGTACAAATTGATTCTTAGTGGGTGGATCTTCGTGAACACCATGGACTACATAGACATCTCCCTATGTTCAAAATCACTCGGAACCACTAGCAAAAGTCTAGTCAACTACATGAGTGGATTGAACTAAAAAAAATTCTCACATCCAATTTCTATAGCGTGCCAAAAAATGTCACTTGAGGTTGAACCCTTGGGTTATGAAGTCCCAAGGCAAGCCTCCTACCAACAATAAGGGAAGACTTGTGTGTTTCTATTTCTCATCACCTAAGTTCATATGTACCACAAGAGAATAGGATACATAGAGAACACACCTCTGGTTAAAAGAAAAGAAAAGTGCAAATTAGAGGTATTTATCTTCACCCAAGATCACACTAAGCACAAGGGGAGATGATATGTACACTCCAATTTACAATACACATCAAACAACTTGATTTTAAGGCACCAAATACAAATGTGTTTTAATCTACCAATCAATAAAGCTTGCAATTTCAAATGATAAAATACTACATAAAGAACCTACAAGTAATGTATTAGAATTTTGAAATAATATTTTCTTGGACCGATCGAAACCTACAACACAAATGCATTAGAATTTTTAAATAATTTGTCTTCCCCCAAATGAATGTTGCACATATATGTTAGATTAAAAAGCATACAACAAAAAACAACAGAGGTTAGGGTTAGATGAAAATACAAAAATCAAAAAGTTACTATCAAAAAAATAGGGAGAAAAGATAACAGTCTATCGATGTAAGGATACTGGTTATGGGCTGAATTACGCTTCATCCATGAAGAATCAAAGCATAATGAAGCAACCAATACTTGAATCTCAACAAGATCAGTCAATCAAAATTGAAAGTAAGCATTTTATCAAAAAAACCTAACATGATAATCTTATGAAAGCTTTAAAGAAAACATCTACTCTAATCCATTGAAATTTATCTTGTTGTGGAATTGGTGTCACGTTGATGTGGACCGATGACCCTTTCCCAATCCCGTGAAAGTGAGCTTGTTTTAGTCGATTCTATGGAAGAGAATCAATGAAACCATGATGTTTCGTGTATGAAAAACTTAAATTATGCACAAAATGAACATGATGCAAGCTAAGTTACCATGATTCTACGCTATAAATGATCTAATTATGCAATTGCTAAGCTAATCTAAGTTAATTTAAGTTAAAATGAGTTAAAAGATGAAAACCATAATCTATTTACAAACTAAGATGGATGCATGGAAGCCATTAAAGGAAGCTTGAAGCTATTTATGCAACTAAAACAAACTAAAAATAAGCTAAATGTGTGCAAATTGAGATTATGGATGTGAGAAAATTCAACAGCATGACTTTACAATAAAAGATCGATCCATTTGTCTCCAAATAGTGATCTATTTATAGGAGAGAAAATGAGGAATGGATAGTTGAGATAAAAAAAGCAAGATCAATGGTTCAGGATGAAAGAGATGAGAGGCATGGATCATGGATTCTCATCAATGGATGCTAATGCAAGATGAAGATTAATCAAAGGCTCATAATTACCTCAAACAAACACACTTTTGACCTGCTCACACAGGTCAAAGGTAACTTTCTAGAAAGGTAAGAGGGTTAACTTGCTTTTGAAGCTAAGTGGGTTGATTGGAGGAGAGGGAATATTCCTTAGAATATTCCATTAGGGTGAGGAAAGAGATGATTTTACAAATTAAAATAAAGTTTTAATTATGCAAAAAAGATAAAGAATATTCCATGGGAATATTCCCTTTGATTAGAGGAATAATCAGTTTAATTTCTAATTAAACAAGGTTTAATTTATGCAATTAGGGGATTAGCAGAATTAAATGATATTATTAAATTAGATTATTTAATAAATAGGGGAGGGGTGAAATGATATTTAATTAAATAACTTAGGGTTATTTAATTAAACAAGATGGCTTAGGAGATTAAATTAAATATTTTTATCTATTCAATTTAATGAGATAAAGTGTTAGTGTGAAAAGAGATGAATTAGCCCGATTTAATTAATTAGGCCAAATAGACGAAAATGATATAATTAATTAATTAGCTAGGATAATTGAATCAATTAAGCGAAAAGAGGATGGATAAAGAGTAAATGATGTTAATAAATCCGATTCAAGTGTATGACATCGATTAGGACATTTTTCAGTGTCTACATTTTGCCCCTCTTTGAAGCGTGGTACCTACTGCTTTGGTTCAAAGAACAATGCTTTTCAGATAAAAAATGTTGCTCAAATCAAAAAATAAAAAATTTCTAATTTTTTAGATGCCCCAATGGAAGGATAAAACTAACTCCCTTCCCCCTTGAGAAATCGGGTAGAAATTTCAAATTTTGGGTTGATTTCTTGATAAAGGTTGAAAAGCTACCCCAAGGGTCTAGAAAGGTTCTGGGATGCAATAATAATGCCAAAAATCCAAAAATGATGCAAAATTAGGTCCAAATTGGAAAAAGTGATGAAAACGATAATAAAACCCATTAAAAATGTTAAATTAGGGCAAAAGACCCTAATTTTCTAGCTTAAATAGATCAAAAGGGGTCATTTTCAATCCATTTGTGCATTCACACTTGAGAAATTCTTGCAAATTGAGCTCTAACCCTTCGATGAAATGGTGCGCCATGAGCTTCCTTGACACATCTCTGATCAAGTTCGTGAGTTCCAACTGCTTCTAGGTGCAGGACCACTGATATGTGATTCAAAACCTAATTTAAAATTTGAAATTTTGATGCATTTATTAGGCATTAAAATTTAGAATTTGGGGGCATTGCTATTTAGTGATGCCCATAATTCAATCGACAACGACCAAACGATATATAGTGACGCATGTGTCCTAGGTGATGCTTTTTTAGATTTGACTTTAGGGTTCCAAATTTTAAATGGCGACGTGTTTTTACTTGGCAACGCATTTGCCGATTTGAAAGTTAGGGTTAGGTTAGACCAAATTCTAAATTGTGACACCATCTTGTATGGTGACACATTTGTCAATTTGAATTTTAAAATGCATCGGGCGTCGTTGTTTAAATTTTGAATATAGTGACACATTTGTAAACAATGACACATTTGTGATTTCCGAGCCAAAAATTCCAAATAACTTCAAATTTTGATGATTTCCTGATGCCATGGGATTCATGGATGAGGGAGAGTTTCCCACCATTGATGTCTAGAGAGCATAGGCCCATTGTACTAGAGAGATTGGGTGATTTTTCAGAGTTGCGCTAGGAGCACCTGGGAGAGCTTGGGTTATGGTACATTGTGTATGCACCAGTGATTAGGACACATTTGGCCATGATGACAGCGTTGTGTGAGAGATGGAACAACAAGACTTCTTCTTTCCACCTTCATGTTGGCCTCCTACAATGATTCCATAACTAAGCTTTTACAGCCATGATTCAGAGATTGGACATCTAACCTAAATAGCTACTTTAATCATCATGAAGGTGCATTTAAATTGTCAACCTAGGGACATGAACTTGAAATGGGCTAGCATAGTATGTGCACTAGGGGATCAAGTAGTCATTGCATTCTACAACTAAGAAACACAATGCTGAAAGTAAATTGCTGAAAAGGAAATAAAGAAAATATTGAACATCAACCAACAACTATGTTGAACTGAAATGTGTGACATAAATAAAAGATTTGGGCAACAAATAGGAAACTACTCTGTCTACTTTGGCTGCAGGAATAGACACAGAATGGACTTCCAGTGGCTGCAGGAACAGTCGATGTCATATTTCCAACTAAGTACTGAACAAGTAATACTAAACTAATGCTAAACTAATGAAACAGATTACTCACCAAGTGGCCCCCCTTGGATAAGTATCCTCTAAACTAACAAGAACTCAAATGCTCAAACTCATAAATTTATTTCATTCACTATTAATTGAAACTGGAATACAATATCAAATCGTGCAACCTCTTCCTCTATTCTTACTAATCAACTGACTAACTAACTAACTAACTAACTAACTAACTAGGAGGAAGGAGCATCATATTATTATTTATGCTAACAACTAAACAAGGCAGTCAACTCCACGACTGGGAGGATGCCAATTAGGGAAAATAGAGAAAGTGGAGCAACGACGGTTACACATGCATGGAATCCGGTTAGACATGCAAGTCAAATGTAGGCTCAACACAATAGTAATGTTTGTGCATGCTCGAACATTAAAATTCCACCACAACAAGGCGGTTATACTCAGCTGCATGAAGAATCTTTTGCCGCTGGTCTTCTTTGACTTGGAGCGATTCCTTTGTTGGCCATCATGGTTCATGCCCAGTTGGCAGTGTCTTCCTCAACTTAGCACATTAAATCTACATGGCAAGGTCAGTATGCATAATAACTACATATCTATAACCACCTTAAGCAATGTTCAATAACCACATGCAAAATCAATATAGATAGTTCACATTCTATTCCAAATATCATTAAAGTTTGCAGAGATCAAATGTCAATGGTTTGAGGGAAACATTATGCCAATACCAACACTTAAGCATTAAATTCCATGACATCTATGAGAAAATAGACTATAGATTCTCCCCAGAACTAGACAGAAAACTAGGCTCATCACTCCCCCCAACCTAACGTCTTGTTGGTCCTCCAACAGGGAAAGAGTTGTTCTTCTGCTTGGTCAAAGCTCTAAAATTTGCAACTTAGAGTTGTCTGACATCAGTGGTTGTAGTACATGAATCAAGATCCCAATAGAATCCTCCCAATCTGTCAAGTCTGTCCCATCTCTAGCTCTCTGCAGTAAGGTCATACTGGTAGAATCTGAAATTTGGTACTGGCCACATGAGCATGGGTGGCTGGAAAGTCAGGGGAAGCCAAAATATTCCCTCTGTTCTACCAATCTAGATATATCTCTTAATTCTTTTTAATGTTGTAGCATAATTGTGGATGGAATGGGGCTCGGCCTATTTCAGCTCATCAGTCAAACTATTCCATCTCTGTGATAGGTATCTCCTCATGGTTTCCTCCTTTGTTGTTGTCTTCACCTCATACTCACTGTCAAATTCCTCAATCCAAGGCATAATCTTGTTGCCATAACTTGGTCTGAGCAACATTCTATGCCATTCTCTGTAAATATCCCTTGGGTTGCTTGAATCAGCCCTAACGGGTAGAGGGATATCAAACTCTAATTGTTTATGAGCACCATTTTTTTGTCCCCAACTAATCTCATTTTGTGCCCAAGACATGAATTCTCCCAATTGAACATCCCCAACATACAACATTGGGTTCCAATCATGGTCTTTTGTGACAGCATAATTATGTAAATAAAACTCACATAGCAAATTCTTCATTTCAGAGGAGGCAATCCTATAAGCATTGAAAAATTCCAAAGGAGTATCAATAGATGGATTCAAACTTGAGGCAAGTCTTGACATCTTAAAGGAGAGATATTTCTCTTTCAGGAGCAGAGAATAGACCCTTGGAGGATCTCTACATTCCAAAATATTTGGCGTCAAGGCTTCCATATCATCTACCCTCTGCTTCAGGGAAGCAATTTCTGCATTTTTATCCTCAATCTCTTCATCCTTCTTTTGCATTTCCTCCTTCAATTGTTGTTTTTCCTTTTTCCATTCTTCCTCCCTTCTTTGTATTTCTTTCCATATATTCAAGATTGTTGCATGTATTGTAAAATTAGGAGGATTATGAATTCCTACCAATCTTTTTGTTGATGACGGCTCCTCATATGGCATTATTTGCATAGACTCAGGTTGTCCAATCATCTCTGGCTATAAGGGTGTTGTTTCTTCTTCCTTTTTCTGCAGGGACTCTTGTTCTTGTTGTGGTTGCAGGAACTCCTGCTCTGGTTCTACTTGTTGTTGCAGGACTTCATGCTTTAGGACCTCTTGCTCATGCTGCAGGAGGTTCTGATTTTCCTCCAATTCTTCTGCAATGCTAGCAAGATCGACCAGTATTATATTTACTATTTTATTAAACATGTCTTCTCCTTCTTCAACATTCTTCTACTCATATGAGGTCTCACCAGGTTTAGGGATTTCCTGCAGAGGTGTACCAATCACAGGCCCAACCATTCTTGATTTCCTGGAAGGCCTCTCACATTTTACTTTGGTTGTAGGATGAATAGTATTGGCTTTCCTCTTCTTAGAACTTGGCCCTTTTTGGAGCACTAGGAATGGCTTCATCCATGCTTACTCTCCTGTTAGACCTATGTGATTTTGGTAAAGCCCTAGATTGCAAGTGATTAGGTCTAATTTGATCAACATTTATAAACTCTTCCTAGGTCATTCCAGATACATCATGCAGAGACCTTTCAAATAACATTTTAATCAAGCAATGGTGGGAAACAGAATTATCCCTACCTTTTTGGGTTTCAACCGCCATGATTGAGAGAATATTGTACATCACGTTGGGCACATTCATCCTTCTTTCGTGCCTCATGTGATTCAAAAGCTTGAAGTGCACAAAATGAAAATTTTACTGGTGACCCTCACAAGTGATGTATTTGATAACATACACAACTATATACTTCCATAGCTCGGGTAGGGACATTCTCTTTGCACCATGTTTGTGTATGCTCAATGGAGGGTCGTTTGGCTCTGTAAATTCAGCCCTAGCTGACCTGGAGTCTCTGGAAACAGGTTAATTTTCACCATCAGCAGGTAACCCTATAACCTTTGCAATTCTTTCCTCTATTGCCATAACTTCTAACCCTCTTACTGTGGCTTTTCCTTCTAAAAATTTCTAGTAAAATTCAAGGGCAATTCCTTCATCAAAATCATCCAACTTCAAAAAGTAATCTATCCATCCATAGTTTTGAAATTCGGCCAGGCATTGTACATCCTACAGTAAAATATCATGCATCATGGGTTCATTTCCAATTAACCCACCTCCCATTGTCTGCAATCAAACAAATGCTCTACAACTCTTTTCCTGCAATTCCCCTTCTAAAGACCGAATGCACTTCCCTGCAGTGTCTACTAAATCTCAGGACCAACCTTCTAAATTTCTAGTGCTGGTGTCAACTGAATTTTCTTTCTTTCTTTTTTCCCTTTTTGCTTGCAACTCAAGATTATGGCAGGGTAATAATGGCAAGAAAAGGAGTGATAAAGGGAAATCATGTTCAAAAGAAATGGCAGCTACAACCATTGTCACTTCACACATGCAAGTCGTCCTCCCTTGGGTTTCAAATTGTCTCATTTTTAAATTTCTGACATAAATTTCTGACACAGTGACCTTGGAGGATGTGTGGTGGATATTGCAATTTCCTATCCATGGTGACTGTGTGATCTACGATCCTGATGCAGGATTTGATGCCTGCTTAGAGGTGAAGGCGATGGACTAGATTGTATTAGTCACCTCTCAAATAGATCTAGAGACATACAGAGGTCAACTGTCGACCTTTAGATTGATTTTTGCAGCCATCATTTTAGGTTTGGTGGCTCTAGATAGACACAGTCAATTCTTCAGTCCAGGTTGCGGCTTGGCTTGGTAGAAGATGTTATATCAGAGGACTCTTTTTGTGTGGGGGTCATGATGATGGCTTCCCTATACCATAATTTACATGATTCTTTCTATTGGTATGGACGAGCCATTGGTGCAGGTGTGACACTCCTCCATATATGAGCATGTGAGCACATTGCAGTGCTTCGGCCGATTGTACAGATGGTGGACATGGAGCGAGATGATCCTATCATATGGAGATACCAGGGTGCCATCATGCTTAGGCACACAAGATCGCTTGGGCTCCCATACTGGCGACGGGTTATAGATGATATGACTGTGTTTCAGTGGTGACCATGGCTTCAGATGATACCATGGTTTGATGATATACTGCAGTTATACTTCTCCTGATAGACCCGATACATGCAAGGTTGTGAGCACACGATGATTGAGTGGTACCTTCCAGACAAAGTGGCTAGACAGTTTGGTGATGTCCAAGATAGGCCCAATAATGGCTATAGAGTCATTTTTGCATGATCAGCTAGAGAGGTTCCCACCTGGGGACCGATGATTCCGGCACTAGAGGCTGTCGAGATTTTATGCTATTTGGTTTCCCAACCTTTGGCATATGATTAGGTTCAACCCATTGTGTAGACTACTCCAGAGTACGATGCATGGTTCGTCCCTTCAAGGTGACTTACAGATCCTGCAGGGGCTCCTCCCAAAGGGAGGTCGTGAGGCAGAGTAGTTAGTGGCAAAGGACAGGGTGGCCAAGATGGCCATGATGGTCAGGTTCTAGGGGCTCCCCCAATGGGAAAAAAACCTCCACAACAACCTCTAATGGTACATTAGTAGCCAGTGCCACCACCACCACCACCACCGGATGTTAGAGATGCATAGATACAACAAGTGCGGGCGTTGACAGGTGAGTGGGATGAAGCCTGCCAAAATATTTTGGTTTTGACTACTGAGCGAGACCAAGCTCAGCAACAAGTGGTTATGGTGACAGCTGAGAGGGATGTTGCTTTACAGAGAGTTCAGGTTGTTACTAGGAAGAGAGAAGTGGAGGTTGCGAGATGGCAACAGATAGAGGTCATGGTAGCAGCCACTCATGGTCGGATTGTTTCGACTAGGTTGTACCAAGAGGCTATCACAGAGGGTACATACTATAGGTAGCATTATCATAGGGATGTACCAGCAACTCTTCGACAACCTGATTTTTCACAACATAGTGATGCACATCCCTGTGCAAAGGAGCAGCCTAAGCGGCAAGCTGGAGAGGGTAGCAGCCACCAGGGCTAGCTCTTTTTTGATGTATAGACACTTTTTTATTTTTCCCCATTCTTTATACCAATATACATTCATGGGTTCCTTTTTTATAGCCTCATGGATATTGTACTTATGCTCGATGTACATACACTGATCCAGATTTTGTACCATCACACATTTTTTTGATATATATATGATATGGATACACATGATTCGTTCCATGATGTGTTGACTTTATTTCATGTATGGATGATGTATGAATTCTTATATATGATCATGTGTGGATGTACTTTATTTTATGCCTATGTGATATGTGATGACATGATATGGATGGATGCAATGATATGATTCTTTTTCATTATCTTTTCATGATATGATATGGATGAATGATTTATGATATGCAAATGTTTATGGATGAAAATGATGTGGATGCATTTCTTTTTGTATATGTTCTATGCATGTTTTATGATGATGACGTATGCATATGGATGTATGGATGCTAATGCTTATGATGTGCAATGATTTAAGATGCTTAGAATAACAAATCTATATCATTCATCACGTCTTAAATGATTATGCAAAATGTATGATGTGATATGCAAATGATTATGAGATGGATTCTTATGATTTATGATATGATTATGAGATGTATGCATGCTGATGATTTTTGGATGTAGGGTGGATGAATTGATGATGTTTTTGTGTGTCATGATACCAAGTTAGCATAGAGAGAAGATAGAAGAATAAAGAATGAATAATCGTTGTTGATGATGATTGATTCAAAAGATCCAACAAGTCCTTGATCCATCGATACTTTATTAGAGATGGTGAAGAGACAATGCAAAATAATACAAGATGAGATGCAAGATGGGATGCTCACACTTTGGGATTGGGATTTTCTGTCATTCCTTATTTTTTTATATAACACATAGATACGATGCATCAAGGTATTGATAAATAGGATGGTGTTGTATCTAGTGTAATGGACTTTGACTCGATAAGCAGATAGGATAGTTCTTGTTCACATATTGACATACAGAAACATCATTGGAATGCAAGTTAGAGGTTTAGAACATATTGAACCAAAGCATATACAATAGTCAACAACATACTCCAAACAACCTTCCTACACACAACTAAGCAAGTATGCGCCAAGATTATTTTACAAGAGTATCCACAAGCATAGTAAATGAAAGATAATGATCGATGCCCCATTTCTTTCTCTCTAAATCATTCTAGATAGACATCATCGAGAGGTCCTCATAATGGTTCATCAAGATAAATCATAAGAAAAGATCAAAGAAAAACAATCAGTGTTATCTGTAGCTCCTACCTAGTTTAAGTTTAGCTTGGGTGATATTTTATGTTGATGTCCATCACAGGAAGGATACATCCTAGGACATGTTGATCAGAGGTTTGTTCGATGTTGGGATGATGATGCTAAGATGAGCTATTGCTATAAACTTCACTGACGCATTTACCTATGATTTAGACTTTAGATTTTGACTTTATGGGTTTTCATTTTATGACTTGCTATGTTTTCTTTCTACTTGTTTTGCCAAAGGGTGAAGGTGACGATCATTTATTATGGGTGAAATTTTATTGCGGGTGAAGTGAGATGGAATGGATGGATTTGGATTTTCTTGAATATTTGAATGTTTTTGGTATTTTTAAAATGTTTTGAGGTTTTTTTTATCTTTTTGAAATTTTATGTGAATGTTTAGTATTTTCTGAGGTTGTTTAGGGTTTTCTAAATATTTGAGGCTTTTTAGGTCTTTTGAACATTTTCTATGGTTTTTGTGTTTTCAATTTTCAAATGTTTATTGTGTTTTCAAAATATTTGAATTTTTTTGGTTTTTGAAAGTTATTTGGATGTTTTAGGGTTTTTTGAGAGAATATATGGGATGTTTAGGGGTTTTCTAAATTTTTGAGTTTTGACCAAGAACCTAACCTTAAAGACCTATCCTAGGGGCCTCAGGGGTTGATCAAAGATTATCCTTGCCTAGGTTATACACGCAGAGACCACGTAGTTCAACTGGCTCGACAAATTTATAGGACCAAGATATGAACAGATGAGAGACAATAGCTAATTACAACAAAATGCTAAAGGATTGACCTAGGGTGTCTCGGGAGCACATCAATGATGGCCTTGCCTATGTTAAAGCTCAGAGACAAGGTAGTTTGACAAGGAGAGATTTTTTGTTTGGATTTTTCGATGTTTGACCTCTTTAGGGATTTTGATATTTTCTAGATGTTTTGGATTTTTCCTTTACAATTTTTTGAATGTTTTTGGATTTTTGTTGTATAGGATTTTGCAAAAAAATTTGGATTTTTTTTTATAAGATTTTATGAATGTTTTTGGTGTTTTTTGATAGGATGTCCCATGACCTCAAGATATACAAGAACCCAATTGTGATGCATAACAAAATGCCCGTAGTGTGATATGTTAGCCTACTTTGATAAAGGTAGGACAAACTGACCTTGATAATATTCTAAGTAGTGCCAAAGAGTTCATGATACCTTACAGTGACAAGCCATGATAAGAACTCAGATGGGGGATGAATAGCGATGCAAAGAATGATGGGTCAAAAGAGCCAAAGAATAGATGGAGATACCTTATTTACACAAGGTGCCTGTTTGCTAGGTTTTCACCAAGGTACTTGCCCAAAGCACCACCGAAGTGGTTTTCACTAGAGGACAATTTTTTTCTTTACTTTTTTACTTTTTCTCTTTGTTTTTTGGATTTTGATCATTTTTTTATTTTTTTGTATTTTTTGATTTATACCCTTCATGTTTTAGGCTCAAAGTACATCTTCCATTCAGTTGTCAAATTAATAAGGAATATTGATTCATCAAGGAACTCAGATATTAAAGGGTTCTCATCATAGATAGGTGCTTCTACTAGCTGGTTCACAATTACTTGTCCTTTGATTGCCTTGTGCTCCACATACTCCATGTCAAACTCTATCAAGATCATTACCCATTTAGCCATTCATCCTGTGAGGGTTGCTTTGGATAACAGATATTTTAATAGATCAATCTTTGCGATGAGCTTGATTTTATGTGAAAAAATGTAATTTATGAACTTTTGTGAAGCAAAAACTACCACTAGGCATGCTTTCTCAATGGGTGAATAGTTCATCTCATAGCCTACCAAGGTTTTGTTGGTGTAGTATATGGCTCTTTCCTTTCCATTTTCATTATGTTGTACTAAAAGAGCTCCTAGTGTTGTTGGTGTTGCTGAGATGTATAGGATCAATGGCTTGTTTGGTATTAGTGGCATGAGCACAAGTGGTGTTAGTAGATAATCCTTAATCTGTTGGAAAGCTTTATCACATTTTCCATCCCATTTGTAAGTTATCCCTTTATGAAGAAGGTGCGAAAAAGGGTGTCTTATCTGATAGTTGAGCTATGAACCTTTTGATGGACTGCAACCTTCCTTGTAATCCTCTCATTTGTTTCAATATCTATGGTGGTTCCATGTCTAGGATGGCGTTTACCTTTGTTGGATTAATTTCTATCCCTCTTTATGAAACAATGAAACCAAGAAGTTCCCCTAATGCGACTCCGAACACACTTTTTTTGGAATCAGTCCTACCTTGTATTCTTCAAGCTTGTCAAAGATAGGTCCTAAAACTTGTATGTGTTCACTTCTCTTCTTTGATTTTTCCAAAATATCATCCACATAATCTTCAACTGTTTTGTGGATCATGTCATGAAATATGAGGGTCATTTCTCTTTGATAGGTAGCTCATGCATTCTTCAACCCAAATGGCATCACATTCTAGCAATAGGTTCCCCATAGGCAAGTAAAGGCAGTTTTATGTTGATCTTCTTTGGAAATTATGATTTGGTTATAGCCTGAAAAACCGTCCATGAGTGACAACATTTCATTCCCAGCTATTAAATCTACAATGAGATCAATGTTGGGAAGAGGGAAGTCATCCTTCCGACATGCCTTGTTTAGATCTCTAAAATCAGTGCATATTTTGATGCCTCAAGTGGGTTTTGAAACTGTTACCAGGTTTGAAACCCACTCTGGATAATCTATCATCCAGATGAATCCAACATCAAGAAGTTTTTGTAGTTCTAGTTTAACCAAGAGTGCTATCTATGGGTGCATCCTCCTTAATTTTTGTTTGACTGGTTTGGCCTCAGGATAGACTGCTAAGTGATGCACAACTACTTCTAGATCAAGGCTTGGCATTTCTGTATATGACCATGCAAAGTTAGCTTTTCTCTTTTTAAGGAATGTTGCAAGGTTCTTCCATTCTTCATAAAATAAGGATTCAACATAGAAGGTGATCTTAGGTTCTTCCTTTGTTCCCACATTGATTGGTGTAGCCTTTTCTGCTAGTACTGCTGACTTCTCTAGATGCATTGTGCTAAGGGGGAGATTGAATCCTTCATCCTTGGGCACCTCAGGGAGGTTTTCACTGTCAGACACATCCTTTGTTTTTACTATTTTGGGATCAGAGAGCGCCACTAGGTGGTTTTCACTCAAGGATCTACACATTAATTTCCTTTCATTTATTTTGCGACTGAAGGATTCAATTATCTCCCCATAGTATGCCCCAGTATCAAGCTCTATGTCAAATCCCACTTTGTGATCTTCCCATGATAAGTTGTCTCAAAGTCCCATGAATTCTAAGATTGCTTCATCATTTTTTAATAAATCTAGAATCGGTGGTCCTTGTTGGTCCATGTCAATGAGTTGCGGGTATACCAAGCGTATTCCAGTTGGTTGTTTGTTTGAGACAAAGGATGTTATGGATATCATGAAGAGGGTGTTATTTTCAAATAAGTCAGTAACATCAAGAGGAAAGTCATCTAAGGTAGTATCACACAATGTAAGTGACCAAGAGGAAGCCTCAACTTGTTTAGCAAAAATACTTTTTCCAATAAGTGTGACCTTGCTAGTAGTACAATCTAAGCCAATATTTTTTAGTCATTTCTCAGGAATGATGGCTTCTAGTAAACCATTGTCATTCTGTCCTAGCTTCTAATTCTTGTTGTACCCCATGATCTACATTATCTGTAGACCTTTGTTGTCATCTTTCATGGGAATAATAGGAATTGGTCATTCATCTTGATAGAGGAGTTTAGAGATATCTTGCTCATGGATGTCTTCTTGATTCAAATCTCCCCATTTGGTGAAGGTAGTAGTTGCCATCTTGATTATTTCTAGTTCTTTGGTGCTAGATGTTGGTTTCCCATGGTTTTGAGGAAAAATAGGTAACTCTCCTAAGACAAAAGTGTCTTTCAATATTTTGTAGCTTCCACAACCATCATCTTGGATTACGCCTTTGACATCGGGTATGTTTTTCACAATTGGTACTTGTGATGTTGAGGTAGAGGCTAGAGATGATGGGTCAACAAATGAGCTTGTTGGTGTAGGTCCTTCATCATTCTTTGGTATTTATGGGATCTTGTAAAATTTGGCCTCAAGGCTCTTGCAGTAGTAGAAAGGATCAAGATCTCCATGGATAGTGATTTCTCTACCCTCAAAAGGAAACTTCACGCATTGATGATAGGTTGAAGCTACAACTTTCAAAGCATGGATCCATGGTCTACCAAGTAGAATGTTATAGGGAAGATCAAGATAAAGTACTTGGCATGTAGTTTCTGCAATGAGAGGTCCCACTTGGATAGGGAGCTCAATAATTCCTTGTGATACCTGTTCTTTGTCGGTGTATGCTCTGATGGTAGTACTCTTTGTCTTCTCAATAGTATCTTTTGAATAGCCTAGATGCTTGATCAACTGCAGGGTACAAATGTTTAAACCAACACCTCCATCTACCAAGATTGTTTTGACCTTATTTTTATGAATGACAATCTCAAGGTGTAAAGCATGGTTATGAGACAGTTGTAATGGTAAATCCTATTTGGAGAAGGTAAGAATATGGCTAGTGATATGCCCTACCATAGCTTGAAACTGATCGGTATCAATGTTCTCAGGAACATAGGATTTAGAAAAGGATTTTTCTAGTATTTCTCTATGCACAGGAGATAATTTCAAGAGTTCCAAAATTGATATTTGAGTGGGGGTCTATTTAAGCTGATCTACAAGATTGTACTTGCTAAGATTAGATGCGAACAAAATAGATTGTGTCCTAGATTGAGTTGGGATGGCTCCTTGAACAGTTATTTTTCCACGTCTTGTGGTGACTCCACATTCCATTCTAGTGCCTTTGATGGTGACAACAGTGATAACGCTATCATAGGAAGCAACTACATTGGAATAAGTATGTTGAAAATTGGTGTAATCCTTAGCTTTTCCATGTTTGTTAGCTTTGTTATGATTAGGCATAGGGGTCTTGTATATCTTGAGATCCTAGTTTCCAGTTGGTACCTCAATGGATATGGTATCATTCTCTATGAGATATTGGATGATATTCTTGAGTTTCATGCAATTTTTTGTTTTATGTTCTTTGATTTTATGAAAGTCACATAGATCATGATCGTTGTACCAAGATGAATTTTCTTGGGGTTCTTGGTAGTGTTCAAAGTTAGGAAGTGTTATCAAATTCGACTCTACCAGTTTCTTCATGATTGTCTTGATGGGTTTCGATAACTATGTACTTGTGTTTAGGATAGTTGTTCCTGTTACCAGTTGGCCTTGGTTGCATGTTGGTGTTATTGATTTGATTGTTCTGAGGTGGTTCCATTTGTTGCACATCTGGTTGGATACTAGCAACTTGATTGTGGTTGGGTCTAGGAGCACTTAGTATGACCTTAGCGTCTACTACACCATCGTTTGTTACATTTTTGTTCTTAGCCCATACATGAGGTTTCTCATTTGAACTGGTTGAAGGATGGTTTTCTTTGTAATATTTAGTATTTCCTTGTGAGATTAGGGCTCTTGGAACAAGCTTGTCATAGGATGTGATGCATTGCATTTTCAATTGGAATGATAGATTCAGATCAAGGTTGGCTATGATGATTCCCACTTTTTATTCATCAGGAAGAGGCCACTTACTTTTACTAGCTCTTTGTCTCCATCATTTCAAGAAATTTATGAAGGATTCTCTTGTATTTTGTTTGAGTGTACAACTCCTTTAGACTAACGTCCATGTCAAGATTAAAGGAGAAGTGATCAATGAATTTTTCAGTGATTTCTTGAAAAAATTTGATACCAGGAGGCAAACGAGAGAGCAAATCCATAGCAATACCTGTTAAACTCCAAGGAAAGAGGTGTATAAGATATGAATCATTGTAAGACACTTCCATACACATGATGTTGAATTCTTTGATATTGTCAACAGGACTTCCTCTCCCTCTGTATTTGTCAAATTTAGGGATTTCAAAACCAGGAGGGAATGGTACCATTGCTATGTTTCGATCAAATGGGTAAGGACAGAAGTTTTGTGTATGAGGCTTATTTGTCTTGCCCATGTGAAGGTCTTGCATTTATTATGAGAGTGATTTTAATTGTGATGCGAGATCGTCTTGCGGATTAGGTGGAGGAACATATGATGGGATGAGAGATGAGTTATATGGGGTGTATGAAGGTGTGAGATTTTGTGAAAGTGATGAGTATGTTCCCGATTTGTTTGGATTGATGATGTTTATATGAGGAAAATAGGATACTTGTTTCTGTTGTTGGGTGTATTGTTGAGCTTGTTGTTGGGCCTGTTGTTGTTGTTGTGCTAGTAAAGTTTCTTGTTGTGCTTGTTGTTGTGATGCTAAAGTTTCTTGATGAGCTTGTTGGGAAATGGTCGCTTCTTGTTGTTGTGTGGCTTGTTGTGATGCTAAAGTTTCTTGATGAGCTTGTTGGGCAATGGTCGCTTGTTGTTGTCGGTGTTGTTGTGCTAAGGTTGTTGTTGAGCTTGATGTTGTTGTTGCACTAATGTTGCTTGTTGAGCTACTAAGGTTGCTTGTTGTGCTTGTTGTCATTGTTGTGCTAAGGTTGCTTGTTGTGCTTGTTGTTGTTGTTGTGCTAAGGATAATTGTTGAGTTGCTAAGGATGCTTGTTGGTAATTTTGTTGTGCTTATTGTAGAGCTAGGGCATGTGCTTGCAATGTGGGATTAAGTGGTTGTTGAGATATATGGGAAGGATTAGGAACATTGATGTTTTGAGTGGTTAGAGCGGATTGGTAGTGAAAGGTGGAGGATTCCCTTGGTTTAACATTCTTTGTAAGATAGTGGATCGAGGGGGATGAATGTATGTTTGAGGCCTTGATTAATTTGGTATAGAAAAGGGAGCTATCAGAAAGGAGGATGTCATTAAATTTTGCAATGGAAATGACACACTAGGACCTTGAGTCCATTGACTGAAAAGATTCCCTTGTCCTATGTTGGGAGGATTTCCTTGTGTAAAAGATGTAAACAAAGGATTCGTGATTAAGGTAATCCCAAGATTGATAGAACTCGTAACCAAGGGATTGCTTTGTGGTGGATTAAGAGGAGATGATGTGGTAATGATGGATGGAATGGATGAACCCACCAAAGGGTTGGATAAAGATGTTCCTAGTTGTGTTGAGGGTTGATTCTGTGATATGGTATTGGCATGCCCTTGTGTGTTGCTTAGAGTTTTTTGGTCTATACTACTCTGTGTGATGGTAGGTACACTTGTGGTACTCATAGGTGTGGATGAAGAAGGGTTTCCCTTAAATTTTGAAGTGGTGGTAGAATAGTGAAGTTCAAGTGGAGTGTGTATTTGGTTTGGACCTTCGAGAATGGGAGGAACACCAAAGGTAGGTGTCCAAATAGAAGTGGGAGGTGGAGGATTCATTTCAAGAGTACCCACAAGTGTATTAATTTTGAATGGTAAGGTGTGACCAAAATATTTAGCAAGGCTAGTTGCAAGACTAGGTATGTAAGTTTGACTTGGCCCTTGTAATGGAGTTGTGAAATCCTATGTAAAAATTTGTGCTACAAATTTTGGGAATATAGGAGCTACACTTTCAAAAATTTGATGTTTTAAAATTTCTTCCCTAGTGATCTCAAATGGGTTGTTGGTGACATCTTCAATTCCGTATGGTCCTGAAGGAGATGATGGTTGTTGTGATGGTGTAACATGACTTATAGGATCAAACTCTAAAGGATTTGGATCACTTGAGGTAAATGTGACTTTGTCTTTTTCCATGATTCTCTTGTGTTGTGATCTCATCTTTACCATAAATTTGGTGTTAGCTATGGGAGAGTTGTGTTGAGTTTTATAATGTTTGAACTCTCTAGTTGACTCAAACCTAGGTAAAAGGGATGCTCTAAGTCTATTGGGAGCAATGATGAGAATGTGAGATGAAAATATGGGTGATGTGGGAGGTGATCTTTGCAAATGTTTTGGGAAAACACTTTTGACTTAAGTTTGATGTTGTGATGTATGGATAAAGGTTGCTAATGAACTTTCAAATCTTTAGGGTAGACTTGTGACCTTCAAGATAAACTAGTTCAAAGATAATAATTATCTCAACTAAGTGCATGGAAAAGGATACATTTCACATACAAAGTAGCTAAGGTAGCAAGTCGATGTGATGTTTTAAGTCCCAAAGTGTTAGTGTATTTAAAATTTTGCAAAGATAGATGAGGTGAAGGGTGAAATGTTGATGAAGTGGTGAATGAAATGTTGGACCCAATGTTGTCCTAAAGTGAACCTTTTGTTTTGAAAAAATCACGGTAGTGAGAATGATGCTAGACCTCTAAAATGTTTGAATCCTAAAGACTCAATGATTTTTAGAAAACTTGTTGATTTTCAAAAAGTTGAATGTTTTGGCTCATGAAGAACATGTATAGGTCGGGGTTTCTTCTTATAGTGCGTTCATAAAAGTTTATCAATGAATTTTTTTTGTTTAGATAGAGAGCCTCAATGCAGTTGTTGATTGCTTTTGCACTACAATGTCTAAGTTTATGGTGACGACCAATTGACTTTCGTTTTGGGATCTTTACTTTGCATGAGATCATTTGGGAAAGTGAGCTTTTTTTTATATAAGATCAAGGTAGTGAAAATGATGCTAGACTCCTAAAATTTTCAAGTCCTAGAAAATGAGAGGAATGAGGGGAATTTTCAAACCTGTTCTAGCTCTTCTAGCTCATGCATAAAAGTTTCTCAGCAAAGTGTAACAGTTGTGGTAAAAGATTGAAGCCCACTTTTGACCATACTCTATTTTACGATTCCTATGTCTGAAATTATAGGTTGGAGAGTTTTTTCTATGAAGTTTTATGTTTTGGTGAATCATTTATAGGAGTTGAGTATCATGAAAAGACCAAGAATTTGACTCCAAAAGAACGCAAACAATTCAGGACTATACCTTGAAGCATCTCTATAAAATTTTGCTACCAATTTGTTTCTGTTTTTGTGAACTACTTGAAGGTGTTTCTTAAGGGATTTTGGAGTGAGATACCTAAGTGTAAAATGAGGTCTTGTATACTTTGGTTTAGGAATCCTAATTTTTCATGAGATCATGTGGAAACAATTTAAGTTTCTGGAAGAAAGGGAGATATTTATTGCCACGCGGGTGGTGGTAATAGGGGCCTTCTAGCCTCAATATTAGTGTGTTCCTCTTCTTCATCTAAAATGGTTGTTGCATTTCTCCATTGGGATTTTGTTTCCTTGTTTTCAAAAGTGAAGCTTCTTAAACTGCTAATGAGATATGTTTGTTCACCGTTTATGAATTCAAAGTTTGGCTGAATTATAACACCTAGAAGATCAGGTTGTTCAACAGGAGCAATCGGTCTCCAAATGGTCATGTGGGCTTCATTTGTCAATTTATCTTTGCTTAAATGAACTAATTTTACTACAAACACTTGTCTTTTGATTATGTTTTCAAACTAGATGTTTATGTCAAAAACATCATAACTTTCACAATGTCCATTTCGTGAAAATTATGAGATTAAAGCCACAATTTCCTATGTTTTCTTTGGTAAATATGTGTTTGAGATTAATGTCAAGATATTTAGAAATCGCTAAAGATAAATCCTTAGGACAAGCAATATTATTGAGGCTAACTCAAGAAGTCCATATTTAAGCCAAAGTGTTTGAAATTTTGAATAGTGAGTGTTTATTTTTGGAACGTTTTGAAACCAAGCAAAGTGTTAAACTGACTCACAAGCATTAAAACCCTAGGATGGAAATGTTTATATTTTTTGTATTCTGACTTGGATTTCTCTAGTTGTGCTTATTCAGAGCGGATTATTAGAAGCTTCACCACACTGGCTCCCCTCCATGGCACTCACTTCTATGGGTTAGCCAAGCTTCAAGTTCTCATGAATCTCCCATGAAAAACTTTTCATCTCTACTAAGAACTGCAAATATGTGGGATGACTTCGAAGGTCCAACCTCTTGACATCAAAAAATATTAGGGATTTTTGGCTACTACAGAAAGGTTCATAATAAGAGCATTTGGTTCAGAGGACACTTATGATAAACTCCCTCAAGAGGTCTCCCAACCCTTAAAACTGTTGCAAGATGGTGTGTCCCTTGGTCTTCCTTGCATCACAACGCTTGGGTTTGTGACATGGTCTAATCGCCTCCTGTGGATCTTAACTGAAGCTTGTATTAGGCATTGAGAGGTCGATATTTTGGTGCAACGACAAGGCCAACAATTGATATCAGAGCTAGTTCCTTGAAAGAAGTCTAACAGCTTGGGGAGATCTTGGAAAGTGTTTTCAATATATAAAATCAGTCTTCAACAACAACTTATGGTGGCCCTGGATGATCTTGACCAATCAAAATCTGAGAACTTGGAACTGCAAGAAAATCTTAAAAATACAAAAAAAAATCATACAATCATTGAAAGAAAAAATCAATGAATCAAGGGAGAAAAGAAGGAACTATGTGATCAACTCAAGCAGAAGAACAAAAGCATGGAAGATGAAACACTTAGTCATGCCTTAAAGGAGAAAACATAAGAGTGTGAAATTTTTTCCAAAGAAAATACTGCCCTGAAGCATGAGATGGAGTCTAAAGATAAAAAGAAAAATGAAGAAAAGCTTGCTCAATCTTTGAAAGAAAAATTTGAACAATGCAGTTGATTGGAGAATGAATTGGAACAATCTAAGAACAATGAGGAAGTGCTTGAAAAATAGCTTGATGACCTCATAGATGAACTCACTGCTGCAAATGAGTACAAGGATAAATTCAAAGCCGGATCAGCCAAGCTTGATGAACTGATCAAAAGTCAGAGGACTGATGGTGGAAGGCGAGGTCTTGGATATGAAGAAGGAGAAAGTTCTAGATTTGGAGAAAATAAATCTGGACAAGGAAGATTTCGGCAAGGAAATCAGATGAATGGAGCTAGAAGGAATCCGGTGAGACAACTAAATGCTCAAAGATTCAATGGTTAATGTTTTACCTGCAATAGGTTTGGACATATGTCTTCTCAGTGTAGAAGTAGGATGAATCCAAGTGGACCATCATTCTTAGGTCAGTGCTTTAATTTCTATAAATATGGTCATAAGTCAAGTGAATGCAAAGTTGTGATGAATAACTTTCATAGAGATGTCAGATGCTATGTATGCAACAAATTTGGGCATATTGCTAACCAATGCAAATCAAGGAAAAATCAGTGGAACAATTGGCATTAGTGGAACAGTTCGTCCAATCAGAGAATTGTTGTGTGCTACAATTGCAAAAAATTTGGGCATATTGCCAGATTCTGTTGGAACAGAAGAATTCTTGCAAGATAGAGTACACAACAAGATGTCAAAGGAAAAGGGAAAGTCACAACATATATGATTAGAAGGAAAATATAGAAGAAATGGGTGAAGAAGGAGCCCTCTGTCAAAGGAAATGTGCCAGCACCAGAATCTACTTCTGGTAATTCCTTCAGGAATTAGTTTTAGGCCTTTGTCCTAGGGGAGTTGTCAAGAAAAATTCTTCAACCCCCTGCAGGAAAATCATATTGGAATGTGGACCAGTCCAGTAGGTGGATCAATGCTTTTCATATTTTGTGTAATCAAATTAGATCTAGTAATGTAATTTTTGGAGATCCGCGGGAGAATTATCTATCTCAGTGCCTGAAATCAGAGTAACTAGATGAACTAGGGTTAAAGAATTTAATGCGACAAAAAGGGTTAGTTGTACGAATGATAAAAAGGCTATTTTTATCCTTCATTTGTCACTTTACATTTTGAAGGAAAGCAGTTTGAAGAGCCCTAGAGTAAACCTTGTTGAATTGAGAAGAGATTTAAAGCGAGGAGAAGAATCTGCGAACGAAGTCCGATTCGACGGAAAGGTATTTTTTGAAAATCCTATGAATTTTTGAAATTGCAAATCATGGCCACTCCATTGGTTATAGAGGTCAAGGATAGACCCCATCCTAAGTTTAAATGGCACCCTTACAAGTCTGTTGAGACGAAGCCCTTAGGAGCATTTCCATCTGTGTCGTATGTATTTTTGCACACACAGGACATTAGGGAATATATTCATGTGAACATTGAAGATTTAGGCACCTCTCAAATAATGAATCTATACTCCCATCATATAGTTGGAGAAGATTTTATCATAAAACAAGAATTTTGAACCCTAGAAGAGAAGAAGTTTACGTAGTTTGTGAGATTTCCCGTATTTGAGGAAAATGAATGGGTGAGATAATTTTGAGCCATGTTCATGATGAATTCATGTGGCTGAATACACCCTTCAAAATCACAAAAGAGGTTATATGTGTAGTAACAGGGGTGAATTCCACGGGTAGACTTCCAGTCTTGAAATCTGTGAAGAATGATAAGGTTACTAAGGAAACTGGTGCACAATGGGATAGAAGGGAAAGGACAATAGAAGACATTGTTGAAGTGGATGTGAAATTTGCATCAATGGTCATTGGATATAAGATATATCATTCTAGCTGAGACAATTTTGTATACGGTATGACCATCTATGCAGCTTATGAAATGGTAAAGCAAAATGCAGAGTGTGACTTGTGCGAGCTGCTCAAAATTCAATTGTTGGAAAACCTGAGTAAAATCAAGAAAGACAAGAAGAATACTTAAAAATATGGTAATCTACTATTGTGCTTATTTTTCTATTTCATGAATGAAGTTTTGGGCATTGGAAAAGTTCATTGGCAAAATAATTAGCCTATAGCTGTTCAGATAAGGAACAAGTTGTTTGGAATGGGTGACCATCAGATCAGGAACACTACCCTGTGGGGTTACTTTTAAAATTTCCAAGATATGATGCATGCTAGGGAAAGAATTCCCACTTCAATTATGGAACATTACAAAGATACTATCTACTTCATGGTGGATATTGACCAATGTCATATGGAAGCTATTGATCCCAGAACATTTTGGATCATGCCAATGGGATACGAAGTAGAGGAAAACATTCTGAAGATGTATGCTAAACACTTGCTAAGTTCACCTCTGGATCAGGGAGAAGAAAGTTTCAGAACATATGCAAAGAAAAGTATGCAGGTTCATGAGGAGTTTAGAAAACTGGTGTTAGTCAGGAGAGTAAGAAAAGAAATAGAAGTTTTTGTAGAAAGGATGGGCTTACCTGTAGAAGCCTTGAGAGAAGCAAGAAGGAGGAGAGATGAGGAAGAAGCAGCATAAGAAAAAGAAAAAATAGAGTTTGCTAGTCCTATTGCATCCTTTTCCCACACTAGATCTACAAGGAGCTCCCATGTAGCAATGCCAACTCAAGACAAGCCTTCTAGTAAAAGGAAGAAGAACAAAAGTACAAGAAAATATAATCCTATTTTAGAAGATGAGGAAACAGAATCAGAAGAAGTTTTAAAAGAAGTAAGAGCTACTGGAACTCAGGTTGTCGAGTTAAAACCTTCTAGCAAAGATGAGAAGGAAAAGAAGGCTAAGATTGATAAACCTGGTATGTATGTTGATGAAGTTGTGAATTCAGTTGTATACGATGGTAATCTCAAACCCCTCTATGAATTGTATGAAACATTTGATGAATCTGGTTAGAGAATTCTAGAAGAGGCTACAATAAAACATATGAACATTTTTAATAAAGTTCCTGTTGAGATTATGTCTGGCCTACCCAAGAATCTATATGATATTTTGGAGTCAAGAAGAGTAAGTGCTAGAACAGAAGAAGAGAATATGAGGAAGAGAGTTCTTGCAGATTTGTGCCCAGAAATGTCAATTGAAGAGATGGATTCACTCCTTGAAAAAGTTAAAAAGGAATTTAAGAGCAAGACAAGGGTGAACAAACTCATGATTGGTGAAACTAAGGAAATTATGGAAGAACTTATGTCAAAGAATAAGATTAACATTGAGGAAATAATTACTAAAAATGTTCCAGAAAATGAGGCAGTGAATGAGGAGAATATGAATGCATCTAATCCTCCAGAAGTTGAGGATATTGTGATTTCTCCTAATGTGGAAAATACAGAGACACCTATGGAGACTGAGGTTCCTAAGGTGGTATTAGCTTAGGGGAAGGTGGTGCCAAATGAAAAGGTTGAGGCACTCAAAGCCAATCTGGAAGTCGTCTCAGAAGAACCCAAGGTTGAAGGTGAAAAAGTTTAGGAAATCATAATGGAGGTAAGAGACACTACCAAGGAAGTGAAGAGATCTTTGATGGAGCAATAGGAAGATTTTGATCCTAAATTGGATGAAAGTTCAATCAATCTATCTACTTTTTCCCCAATTTAGATGATGAAGGTTGCATCAATTGCTCAAGCTAAGGCCAATGAGAAGATTCTGAAGTCTCACATAGAAGATAGTGAATTGTTGAATCTTGCATCTAGAGTTCTGCAGGAATTAATGCCTACCCATGTCATGGATCCTTCAAGTTCCTCTTCCAAAGAGCTAAAGAAGCTCATAAATGTTGTAAGTACACAATTTGAGTCTCTTGAGAAATCTGTTGAGGATAAAGCGCAAAAGGATTTTAATAGGAAAATACTTAGTTGAAGGAAGTGATTGCAAAGGATAAGATTTTGTTATCTACTTGCATGAAGAACATTCAAGATTCTATATATGAAGTTGGAAAAGCCTACAAGTCATGTTTAGCTCTCTCTAAGTTTACTAAAGGTAATGATAAAAGGGTGAAGGATCTAGAAAATCAATTAGCTACCATTTATGCTACTTTTGATCCTTTAGCTGGTGATGTGGTTAAGCAAGAAGGTCAAGTAATATCCCTACTTGAAAAAATAAGGTGTTTAAAGAATGAAAATGATAGAATTGTTGGGAGAGTATGTGAACTCAGGGGACAAATTTTTCTGAAGATTGAGATAACGGTAAGTGCTCTGAAGGAAGCGAAAGTTGCTATAGCAGTTAGTGACCCGAAGAATCTTGAAACTGCAAAGGCTCAATCCTATTTAATGTGTGGTCACATAATAGTTTTGGAAAGTCTCAAACAGGTTTGTGATGACAATTTAAGAGTGATGAAGTAAAATTTTGCAGATATTTTCAAACTTATGTAAGTTACAAGTTTTTGCCTATACAGTTTTGGAATTTTGTTTCAGTTTCCCCAGTTTTTTCCATTGATGTCAAAGAGGGAGAAGTGTACAGTGAAAAATGTATAGTCATCATAGGGGGAGTTTTTTTTAAGGTTGAAGTTTCTTTTTGAAGTTTTTGGCAGTGTTACTCTTGTTGGTTTTGATCCAAAACTTAGTCATTTTTCACTAAGTGTTGCCATCAATGCCAAAGGGGAAGATTGTTGGAAAGAGACACTATGAATATCTTTTTGGTGTTGTCATTGATGGAAACCCTAGTCAATGACAGATCCGCATAACATCATTTGCTTATACCAACAGTTAGATTGAGGACAGTCAGGAAGAACAGAGCATCTGACAGTTTGGTGATCATCGATTCACTTACAGATTTCCAGTTATTATTTTGATTTATGGACCTCATGGGAGGTTCTTTAGTACATATAAGGTGTTGACCAAAAATATTAATGCCTCGTATTAAGTCTTGTGTGAGTCTGGAGATCCAATTGGTAACATTCTACTTATCAGTATTTTGGGGCCGACTCAATTGATGTAATGTGTTGCGGATATTCAGGAAATGTTTGTTTGAATATTTTTGTGTTTTCTCATCTTGTTTTGGGACTAAGCTAAGTTGTGGCCGACCGTTGTGGATGTGCATTGCACAACTCTTATGATTTGAGTCAACATTTGCTAATATTTTCAAGTCTTATTTGGAGCTAACAAGTTGTGATTAAATTGCTAGTCGCAAATATATATATATATGATATCTTATATCATTTGGATGTGTTTGTTTGGTGTTTCGATGTGTATTGTGAATACCAGAAGAGTGTTAGAGTGATTTTATGCACAGTTTCACTTGTGCATAAAAATTTTGTGTAGCGGAATAGAGCAGAGCAGAGCAGAAGTGTGAATTGGACAGAAGGTCCAGAATTTGTTTTATGTGTTTCATTGGAACTGTAATCAAGCATTTGTAGATGCTACTCTTCCAGTTCATTCTTTTGGATCTAATCCAAATCTCTGTAAGGCAGTGAGCCTTTTTATTTTGAGTAGTGAGCTCTAGGAAGTGTGCCTGAATGCAAGTGCATTCCCATTTTGTAATCTCTCTTTTGGGTATACTCAGATTATATTGTGGATTGGCCATCCATCCTGGTTTTTCCCCTAACAAGGTTTCCATGTAAAAATCCTTGTGTTATGGTGTTGTGGTTGTTTTCTTTCTGTTTCTACATATTACTTTTGATTGAATGTTTTAAGTGGATTAAAGATCAGAACAATAAAGTTAATTTTTGCAGAACACTGATTCACCCCCCCTCTCAGTGTTGCTTGTTTCCAACAATTGGTATTAGAGCTATTCACAGGTTCAAACCCCTCACTTGTGCTAGGGGGGATTGTTGCAAGATGGTGTGTCCCTTGGTCTTCCTTGCAACACGACGCTTGGGTTTGTGACATGGTCTAACTGCCTCCTATGGATCTTAACTGAAGCTTGTATCGAGCATTGAGAGGTTGATCTTTTGGTGCAATGGAAAGGCCAACAAGAAAAAGGGCTTTATGCATCTTAAAGATATTGGGGGAGAGCTATCATGCATCACTCTGTTGATTGCAAACTTTCCTTGCAACCAGAAATTTATATAACGGTTCGGAAGAGCCTAGCTTATGCTCATTACCACTTGGGTCATTCCCTTGGGGTGAGTGCTTTTCCCACCAAGGCAGGCCCTCTAAAGGTGAACAATAGTGAGTAAGTACATTTGTAGATTGATCATCTTTTTTTGCATGCACAAAGAGAGAACACACGCTATGCCTTTTCTCACACTAGCATGGTTGTTCAATTTTAAACCCAAATTTGAAGTGTGGAGGTGATTTTGCAACATGATAGAGAATGTTTTTGTTTCTCAAGATCACAAAATGCCACAAGAGAATTGCATACGCATTCACTAGAAAATTTGAAAACCACAAAACAAACAAACATTTTTTAATTTTATCCTTCAAAGCAATAATGAGTTAATTTTAAGCACCAATTGAAAGATGAGTTTTCCTTGTTCAATTTTAAGCCCAATTAAAAGATGTGATGTGAGGGTTCATTTTTATCCAACTTTGAATGTTCATTTTAAACCCAATGGAAAACTAGTGCATTGTCTAAAAACTGAAAGTAATAAAGCATGAAATCGGGTTATAATTGCCCCAAAGCGTTAAATACTAGTTACAATTATAGAATGTTTAGATAGAAGAGAAGTTCTTCAATTTCACTCCATGCCTTAAAACCTGCAAAACCCTATTAGTCTAACAATGAAAACACAGCTAGACATTGATTAGTGATCAGATAATCAAAAGAAATTAAGTCACATGTAAAAAAAAAAGCATAAATTTTCTTACCCTGGTTGAGCGTCATTATACACAATGGCGTCATAATTTGAAATTTGGGTGTCGCTCTCGTGAATTTGAGCGTCACTCTACAGAAAGGACAGTGGGCACAATTGTGTCATTGTATTGATGGGCGTCACTGTAAATGAGTGTGTCATGATTTGGAATTTGAAAGTGTCAATCAGTTGGGGGTGAGCATCGTCGTTTTTGTTCCATGATAGTTCAAATTTAAATAAGTGTCAACATATTTAAATCAACATCATCCAATTAAATATGCGTTGATGTATCAAATTTCTTGGGTGTCGCTATATAGCGATGTTATTGAGATAGCATTTTTTTTTGTGGTTTGGGCATCACTACAACCTGCAAAACAACAAAAACATGGATTTCGAGCCAAAAAACAACTAAAAGATTAGTTTTCCCTCCTTCTAACGCTAGAATGTTAATGCGAGGATACCAGTTATGGGCCGAATTATGCTTGATCCATGAAGAATCGAAGCATAATGAAGCAACCAATACTTGAATCTCAACAAGATCAATCAATCAAAATTGAAAGTAAACATTTTATCAAAAAAACCTAACATGCTAATCTTATGAAAGCTTTAAAGAAAACATCTACTCTAATCCATTGAAATTTATCTTGTTGTGGAATTGGTGTTGCGTTGATGTGGATCGACGACCCTTTCCCAATCTCATGATAGTGAGCTTGTTTCAGTTGATTCTATAGAGGAGAATTGATGAAACCATGATGTTTGGTGTATGAAAAACCTAAATTATGCACAAAATGAACATGATTCAAGCTAAGTTATCATGATTCTATGCTATAAATGATCTTATTATGCAATTGTTAAGCTAATATAAGTTAATTTAAGCTAAAATGAGCTAAAAGATGAAAAACCTAATCTATTTACAAACTAATATGGATGCATGGAAGCCATTAAAGGAAGCTTGAAGCTATTTGTGCAACTAAAACAAACTGAAAATAAGCTAAATGTGTGAAAATTGAGAGTATGGATGTGAGAAAATTCAACAGCATGACTTTGCAATAAAAGATCGATCCATTTGTCTCTAAATAGGGATCTATTTATAGGAGAGAAAATGAGGAATGGATGGTTGAGATCAAAAAGCTTAATCAACGGTTCAGGATGAAAGAGATGAGAAGCATGGATCATGGATTCTCATCAACAGATGAGAATGCAAGATGAAGATTAATCAAAGGCTCATAATTACCTCAAACAAACACACTTTTGACCTGCTCACATAGGTCAAAGGTAACTTGCTAGAAAGGTAAGAGGGTTAACTTGCTTTTGAAGCTAAGTGAGTTGATTGGAGGAGAGGGAATATTCCTTAGAATATTCCATTAGTGTGAGGAAAAAGATAATTTCACAAATTAAAACAAAGTTTTAATTGTAAAAAAAGGATAAAGAATATTCCCTTTAATTAGAGGAATAATTAGTTTAATTGCTAATTAAACAAGGTTTAATTTATGCAACTAGGGGATTAGAGGAACTAAATGATATTTATTAAATTAGATAATTTAATAAATAGGGGAGGGGTGAAATGATATTTAATTAAATACCTTAGGGTTATTTAATTAAATAAGATGACTTAGGAGATTAAATTAAATATTTTGATCTATTCAATTTAATGAGATGAAGTGTTAGTGCGAAAAGAGATGAATTAACCCGATTTAATTAATTAGGCCAAATAGACAAAAATGATATAATTAATTAATTAGCTAGGCTAATTGAATCAATTAAGAAAAAAGAGGATGGATAAAGAGGAAATGATGTTAATAAATCCAATTCAAGTGTATGACATCGATTAGGACATTTTTCAGTGTCTACATAGTCAAACATGATGATACCTGTAGAAGCGTAAATCTATCCTAATGCAAACATGAAAATCCATGCAAATGTGGTAATCTATCTTGATGTAGATGCACAATCTGTACAAAAGCGATAATGTGTTCTAATGTAAATGTGTTAATCTATGCAAATGCAATAATATATCATGATGCAGACATCACAATCCATGCAAAATTGGTTGTGTTACTACTAGAAGTGGCAAAACCTGCACTGGTGGTAAAAATTATCAAAAATCTTAAAAAACTTGCAAATATAAAAAGCAGACACAACCAATTTTCCAGCAACGATCGTTCATAGTTGACAGAGGTGTCTGTTTGTAGTCGTTCATGGGTCTATAAATCACGATTATGCTAGAAACCTAAAAATCATCAAAAACTCACAATACCCAAATCAAGAAATGATCAAATCCCACTAACAAATGAAATTGAATGTATTCATGGTTAGAAATCAACATATAGTAAATTAAAATCAATTTAAAACATGAAAATAAACCATGTGCAAACCTTGCATTCTATTTTAATGGTGTTATGTTGGATTTCTCAATCGAGAAGCTCCCATGATTGAAAAAGCTTGAAATGATGACCTAGGATGATAATTGCTCAAATGCTCAATGATATGAATGTGCTCACATGAATTCAAAGTTTCTAGGTTTCTAGGTTGTTGATAATGAAGGAATGAAGGATGTTTTATAAATTTTCAAGAATATGATAAATGGTTGGGATTAAACCTCAAGACCCATGAAGGAGAGTGAATCAAGGAAGATGAGGGATCAAGATCAATTTGAACTCAAAATATCTCCACAATTTAAGGGAATTGGTTAAGATATTTTGAAATAAAGGGTGAAGATTAGATCAAGAAATGGAGGGTTGGGGTTGAATGAGAAGAATGAGATATTTGATAAAATAATATTTCATGGAATATTCCTTTGAGAGGCAAAATTTTGAAAATTAAATAATTCAAGATTATTTAATTATGGAGTATTAGGATATTCTTTGCTAAAAAGGAATATTCCATGAAAGTGGGGTGAAAGGTTAGATAATTAAATAATTAAAATTAGTTAATCATAGGATATTAGAGGGAAATTATATTTATGGCTAATTAAATAATTAATATTATTCAATTGGGGGGATAATAGGAATTAGTAAAATAGGATGAATTAATTAAATAATTCAATATTTTTTAATCAATAGAGGAAATAAGGTGAAAATTATAGAAAATCATGTTAAAAGGGGAAATTAGTAATGCAAATGATGAAAATGATGCATTATGCAATATCAAGAATGAATATGATGAAAATGCAAAATTAATGATGTGTGATACGAATTAGCAAATTTTGCATGCCTACAAGTATATCCATTATATTATGAAAAAAATATATTAAAATAGAAGGCTTAACACCTACAAGTTCCAAAAAAATGGTTAGGTTTATAAACATACTTATGCTTCAAGTGCTAGATCATATTTCATTTCAACTAAGCCTATAATTAAGTAGCTAAATTTAAATAATTATTAGAAAATTGTATCATTAATGAAGATAAGGAAGATAATTAGAGGGATACTAATGCCTTCTAGTTTTTAAAGGATAAGATCTATCTTGATCTAATCATGCAATTTTTCTAAATATATAAGAACCCTTTGAGATGGAGATAGATGTCTCCAAATATGCTAATGGATCTATTATTAAATATGGACAACACCATTTACTCTATAATTGATATATTGGGTTATATGTTATATATGTTTCTATTATCTCTTCATCTAGATTCTAGTGAACCATCAAAAAGAACAAGGACAAGTTGATCATTGTATTCAACACATGGTATGGATTCATGAAAAAATTTAGGAAACACTTCAACGTTATCAAGATAATTATAGGAGATGCACCACAACACTTCAAAATCTAGACTTGATCTACCATCCCAAGTGGGCATTTAGGATGTCATTAATGTGAATCAATTGAAATAGTATGATCTAATTCCAATTTTTATCTAGAGATTAATATTCTAAGATTTCCTCCTTCTCTGGAGGGCTGAGGGTTTCAATTTGTCTCTGGAGGGTTGAGGGTTTCAGAGCCCTCCAGAGACAAATTGATGCATTGCAGGAACAAATGAGAAGAGGGTTAGACCCGAGAAGGAGAGGAGAAAGCGAAGATGAAGAAGAGGAAGAAGAAGCAATTGATCAAAATCAAATGCCGTTGATTAGGGCCATTTTGAAGATCGAGAAAAGACCCAAAATAGAAGTCCCCAGTTATTCTGAAAGTTTGAACTCGGAAGAGTTGATCGACTGGATCAACGAGCTAGAAGAATATTTTGAGTATGAAGAAGTAGAGGACCCAAATCAAGTTAAGTTTGCAAAAACAAAGTTGAAGGGCCATGCCAATATTTGGTGGAAAGAGGTCTAGTTGGAGAGAAATCGAAGAGGAAAAGGAAAGATCAACAGTTGGGATCGCATGGTGGAGAAACTAAAGAAGCAGTTCATACCAGTGGACTACGAGTTAGATCTACTAAAGAAATTGCAAGGGTTGAAGCAAGGGAGTAGATCTATGAAAGAATACATATAATATTTTCACAAGATGATCATCAGAACGGGCCATGCAGAGGCCAACAAGGAGAAGGTAGCCCGTTATCTTAATGGGTCAACCGAGCATTCAGGAGGAGCTAAGCCTGGTCAGAATGACCACCATTGAGGATGCATACCAATTTTATTTGAAAGTTGAGGAGAAGCTGAACACAATATTTGACAACAAGCAAAAAGGATGAGGAGGTCAAAGCGGAAGGGTTAGTGGAAGATCTTCTAGAAGCCGAATTGATGATGAAAGGAAAAATGAAGATGTGGGTACTAGTCGAAGCCAGAAGAATAATAACTTCTACCACCCGCGTGATCAAAACAGTGGTGATCAAAGAGGTAGAGGATGGGGAAGATCTAGGCCTAGACCCAGAAGAGGTGGTTTCAGAGGAACTTGTTCCCATTGTGATGAAGAAGGGCATTGAGCCTATGAATTTCCACAACACCAAGGAAGGACAAACAGAAGGCTAGAAGGCGGTGGAAGGGTTGCACATGCAGATGAGGAGGCTCAATCCAAGCATTTAGATGATGCAGAAAGGGGAGAAGCCCTAGTGGTTAGAAGAGCCCTAGTGACTGAAGAGAAGGAACCAGAACAGAGGAAGAATCTATTTCGCACAAGGTGCAAGTGTGAAGACAAATTTTGTGATGTCATTATTGATGGTGGGAGCACCAATAATCTAGTGTCAGAAGAGATGGTTATGAAGTTGAACCTGAAAAGGGAAAGGCATCCACATCCACATCGGATTGCCTGGTTGCAGAAAGACCACAAAGTTCTGGTCAATGAGCAGTGCTTGGTGAAGTTCAAGATCAGAAGCTATCGTGATGAGGTACTCTGTGATATCATCCCCATGGATGCATGTCACATGTTGTTGGGGAGGTCGTGGTAGTTCAATAAGCGTGTTGTACATGATGGCCATGCAAATAATTATTCCTTGATGAAGGATGGAGCCCACCATAAGTTGAAACCCATGAAGAAGGACGAAGAAAAGGTATGCAATAGTGCTAGAATTTGTTTTGTCAATGGAAGAAAATTTTTAGAAGGAATGAAGCATGAGTGTATGTGTTATGCATTGATTCCTAGAATGGATAAGGAAGATAGTGAGAAGGTTCCAGTAGAAGTTTATTGACTATTGGATGAGTTTTAGGAGATTATTTCTGATAACGTACCTGAGGGTTTACCACTAGTGAGGAAGATCAGTCATCAGATTGACTTGATCTCTGGAGCCAGTTTTCCAAATAAGGCAGCTCACAGAATGACTCCTATAGAAAATGAGGATTTGAACAGACAAGTTCAGGAGTTGTTGAGAAAGGGTTTGATTCAAGAGATTTTGAGCCCATGTGCAGTACCTACAGTACTAGCACCGAAGAAGGATGGGGAATGGAGGATGTGTATAGACTCTCAGGCCATAAATAAGATAACAATCAAGTACAGATTTCCCTTGCCAAGGATGGATGACCTGATGGATTGTTTGAGTGGAGCACAGTACTTCATGAAGATTGATCTAAAGAGCGGATATCACCAAATTCAGATTTGAGAGGGTGATGAATGGAAGACTACCTTCAAGACCACAGAGGGCCTGTACGAGTGTTTAGTCATGCCCTTTGGGCTAACCAATGCACTGAGTACATTCATGCGGCTCATGAATGAGGTATTGAAAGAGTTTCTGGGGAATTTTGTTATTGTGTACTTAGATGATATTTTAATATTTAGTAAGCCCTTGGGTGAGCATTTGATGCATATTCGTAGAGTCTTTGAAAAGTTGAGAGAAGAGAAATTGTTGATTAATCTGAAGAAGTGTAGTTTTGTGAAGAAGGAGTTAGTGTACTTGGGGTTTGTTGTCTTAGCAGAAGGTCTCAAGATGGACCTAGAGAAGGTGAAGGCTATTCTGGAATGGCCTACCCCAAGAACTACTACTGAGGTGAGATCTTTCCATGGTTTGGCCATCTTTTACATAAATTTCATTAGAAACTTCAATAGTATTTGTGCACCCCTAACTGAAACAATGAGAGGGGATAGAAAAGAGTTCAAGTGGAGCACTGGAGCAACGAAGAGTTTTGATATGTTGAAGCAGAAGGTGATAGAGAAACTAGTTTTAGCCCTCCCAGATTTCAATAAGGTGTTTCAGGTGGATTGTGATGCTAGTGGTTGTGCCATTGAAGTAGTGATGAGTCAAGAAGGTAAGCCCATTGCTTATTTCAGTGAAAAGTTAAATGATGCAAAGAGAAAGTACTTTGTATATGATTAGGAATTTTATGCAATAGTTCAAGCATTAAAGAAATGGAGACATTATCTGTTGTCGAAGGAATTTGTTTTGTATATTGATCATCAAGCATTACAGTACCTGAGTAGTCAGGGAAAATTAAATCAGAGGCATATGAAATGGGTAGAATTTTTGTAGAGTTATACCTTTGTTTTAAAGCATAGGAGTGGCAAGTCGAATAGGGTTGCAGATGCCTTAAGTAGGAGGAAAACATTGTTGATAGAGATGCAGATTGAAGTGGTTGGGTTCAATGAACTCAAGACATTGTACCCTAAAGATCCTGATTTCACAGAGGCTTGGAAAGCTTGCAAGGAGCTTGTTACAGTTGACAGGATGAAGTGGCTGGATTTCATAATCCAAGCTGGCATGTTGTTTAAGGGAATCCAATTGTGTATTCTGAGGAGTTCCATGAGGGAGAACCTGATAAAGGAGAAGCACAATGGAGGAATGGCAAGACATTTTGGTCGGGATAAGACCATTTCCATTATCAGTGAGCATTATTATTGGCCTTAGTTATCACAAGATGTGAAGAAGTTTGTGCAGAGTTGTAGGGTATGTTAGATGGCTAAAGGAGTGAGCCATAATATTGGGTTGTATCAGCCCTTACCTGTACCAGAGAGGCCGTGGGAGGATATAAGTATGGACTTTGTTCTTGGTTTTCCAAGGACGCAAAGAGGGAATGATTCAGTATTTGCGGTAGTTGATAGGTTTTCGAAGATGGCACATTTCATCCCATGCCAGAAGATCCATGATGCAGTCCACATTCCTGACTTGTTCTTCAGAGAGGTGGTGAGGCTACATGGTTTTCCAAAGAGTATAGTCTCAGATCGTGACACAAAATTTGTTGGGTACTTTTGGAGGACATTGTGGAAGAAGTTGAAAACAGAGTTGAAGTTCAGTTTTGCACACCATCCACAAACTGATGGGCAGACTGAGGTTGTGAATAGAAGTTTGGGTAACCTACTTAGATGCTTGGTAGGAGATAAACCCAAGGGATGGTACTTGATCTTACCCCAGGAAAAATTTTCTTACAACAATTATGTCAACAGAAGCACTAGTAGATCACCATTCCAGATTGTGTATCGAGGCAGTCTCAGGACCGCTCCAGAATTGAGAAAGATGGAACAAGAGAAGAAGACAAGTGCTAAAGCTGAAGACTTTGTAGAGCACATCAAGAATATACATGAGAAGGTAAGAGAACATATTAAAAAGATGAATATGCAATATAAGACTAAGGCAGATCAGAAGAGGAGGTAGAAGGAGTTTCATATTGGTGATGAAGTGATGGTCCACTTGAGGAAAGAAAGGTTTCCAGTGGGAACCTATAACAAATTGAAGATGAAGAATTTCGGTCCTTGTAAAATTTTGAAGAGACATGATTCAGGGAATGCATATGAGGTAGAGTTGCCGGATGGAGTCAACATTTCCCCTGTGTTCAATATTTTAGATTTGACAGAGTATCATGAAGGTGGCATAGAGGAAGTACCAATAATGGAACAGTGTGGCATTCCAGCACCTACTTCAGAAAAGGAGGAGATTGAAGAAATCCTAGATAGCCGTGTTGGAAGGAGTACCAGAAACAAGCAGTATGAAGAATATCTGGTGAAGTGGAGAGGAAGGTCTGTGAAAGATTCATCCTGGCTATCTAAGGCAAAGGTTGACCATTTGGGTTTTCCTCAACCATCTGAGATGTGATGGGGTCACTTCTCAAATTACCCTGGGTGTCTGATGCAGGAGCATCCAGTGGTGTGAGGGAAATCCTACATCACCCAAAAAAAAGAAAGATTTTAATTTTCTATTGGTTGTTTCTTAGATGTTTTTGCATTTTTGGATACCCCTTTAGCTATTACAATATTCAAAGCCAAATTTGAGGCCCTTAGAGGCTCCGGATGGGCCCAAAAATTTGCAAGAAACCCAAAGTATTGGTCGTAGGCCCTATTTTGTGCCACATCATCTTTTCGAGAGCTTTCCGAAAAGGTATTATCATTGAAAATCCGACAGTCGGATTAAAAGTTATGGCTTCCAGAAGTTGGTGCATTTTTAGAAATGTGCTAATTTTCGAATGTGAATGCAAATGTGAATTTCAAATTGTAATTTGGGTGCCAAACCGCCAAAACTCAAATTTGAATGTTGTTTTGGCTCCAAATTGGAAAGGAGCTCTATTTATGGGTGAGATTTCTATTTTTTGGTAGCTTTTTGGGGAAAAGAATTTGCATGCTGTGAAAGGGGATTTTCTGTAATTTCTGTAATTTTTCTGAAACTTTTGTAGCTTGCATGTATCATAGAGCTCGAGGATTTGGGATCCTCTACATGTAAGATTTCCATTATTGAATAATAATAAAGTTTTCTAGTTGTGTGCATTATTTTTGTGTCTCGGGTTTGCTCTCTCGTCAGTATTATACACTATTAAAGAGAACGTGGAGAAGTCACAATGTAGTGAATTCTCATGATGACAATAAAATTTATAAATTAAACATCTCATCACCATTGAATGTAATATATAATAAATCATTAGTAGAAGATGAAGTTGCTAAGTTAGCTAGGCCTCAAAACATTTCACAAAGGGGAGGATTGACCAACAAAGAATGTACAAAAGCAATTTATAATAAATGAAGATAAAATTTAAAAGATCTCTAAAAAATAGACCATTCAAACTGAAATATAAGGAAAAATCCAAAGATATCAACAAGGGTGTTTGACTGAAAATGCACTACATTTTTAGTAACTTGCAAGGAATATTAATCAAACAATCAAGATCATAAAAATAACCAATCCATTGAGAATACATTTCACAACCTTTTATGTAATATAAGGATATTGAAAATATTAGATAGACATGAATTGTTGGTGGTTTTCTTAGATTTTCTTAAGGTTGAACATTGTAATTGAGAAGGTCTTAAGTTGATGGCCTTCATAGATCCACACAACTTATTATTCCACTTAAATGAATTCATTAAAGAGTAGGCCTCTTTTGGAGAGAAAGAACATGTAGGTATTGAAAGGTGGGAAAATCATACACATAACTTTAGCATGGGTCAAGGAAACCCTTTGTGAAAAAATCCATGCAAACAAAACTACTAAAAGTACCCCATTGCATGATAGGAATATTTTTTGGATTTCACAACACACTACATTGTTTATACTCAAAACTTGTGATTCAATTGATCCAACTTTGTAAGAATAAATGGATGAGTATCTATCGATTTTTCAATTCTTAACATATATATGTTCTCTAAGAAAAAGTTCTCTGGGAGATATTCTACATATTATTTTATTACAAACCATTTATATATATATGAGATAGAATGATATCCATTTTAAACTATCATATTGTTTGTGGATTATTTGCTTACTCATTTGGAAAATCTAGGATGCCAAGTTCATACCAAGTTATTTTAGTCTCTACCACAATAAAAGTAGTATTTGTTTGATGAATCATAATAGAGTACTCTAGAGAGAAAAAATAAAAGAATATACCAGTAAGTGTTGAAGAATCATTTGTTTTATTTTGTAGCAGAAAGTAGTAACTATTTAATATCATTTTTAAATTATTAGAAAGGTAGTGTTCATATCTTAAATGTGAGGATTAATTATTAAAGAACAATATTGGTAAGGGAAGCCTAATTTAAGTTATTCTTAAACATCATTCAATTCAACAATAAAAGGTCAATTTTGGCTAAGAAAAATAGAACACAAATTTACCACTTTTTGGTGTGGATGGGGTGTAAAACTACTATTGATTTCTTGATAGTTGAAATGGATTTTGTTTAAATGGAGTGCCTTCAAAACTGTATTCTTCTTGAGGGAACACTAAATCTTCAAGTTATTTAATTTATATACATGTTACTTTAAACTAACACTCTTAAAGGATTGAATCCATAAAATAACTCACTAGACTCAATGGACAATATGCTCCATAAACTTATTGGTTCTAAAATATTAGCAATATTGAAAACTCATACATTTATATTTTCACAAAGTACATGAGAATCTCTAGAGAATGATAGATTCTTATAGTTCTCATTCTAGACTAATTAAAAAACAAAAATATAGTTTAGAACAAACATAGAGAGAGAGAGACATGATATATGGTTTAATGTTATTTTTATAAGTGGTTGTGCTTGGTGGCTAGTTTCCATGATGGTTTTTGGTTTTTCTCTTTCCAAGGATATCCAATGGTTTGTATTCATGGTGTCATGTCCCAAGTTTGATCTATGGTTAATATTAGATGATCCCAAGTGGGATACTTGCAAGATTATTGTTTATACCTTGTTGGTGGTGATAAGATGGTAGGAATTTGAATATATTGAAGAGTTGGAGAACTATATTATCAAAGACTAGTGAGCATACAACTCTCCCTATAATGTTCAAGTAACCATGAGAGAGATAGGGAAAAAAATCAATGTGCCAAAGAAAATTAATAGCTTACTCTCTGTATAATGGGAAACTAATCATACATCATGAACACCATCATTACAACCTATAGACACCCCCAACACCAACAACACACACTAAATACATTTACATACCAAAAAATTAACCCATCACATCAAAACACTCAAAACACAAATAATATTCCCATTTCAATATATAAATATTTCATTTAATCTGTATTACATAAAAATATCTCAAACAAAAATCAATACCTTCCACTTAACCAACACCATTAAGTCATACACAATCCCATATCCAACAACACATCAAATTTTTACATCAACTAAGAAGTGCAAAGAAACAGAAGTATGATCCAAGTGTTACAAATGGGATATCAAAACAAGACTTAGATTTGAACAAATATGTACTACCATTTTTAAAAATTCATTTTAGTGATCCCCTACCCTAAGAATTATGAAATGTATAAGTTTGATAAATACAAGGGAAAGGGTGATCCTAGAGAGAACATCAAGGAATTTTATATAACATGTCAAGAGGTGGCCTACAATGGTGTGTATATTATTTTATTATTGTTGGAAGCTTGAGTTGTTTGGGTATTGTCATTGATGTCAACCCCTTGCATGTAGATAGTGTTGGAATATTGTTGGTCGATGATGTCAACCTCGAGTATAGTTGGGGAGATTGTTGGTAGTATGGATGTGTTGTGTTTTGATGAGTGTTGAAGTTGATGAGAATTATTGAAGATGTTGTAGATATGTTGAAGAGGTGTTAGTAGTTTTGTTGATGCAATTGGTTCACTTGGTTTCCAAGTGCTCTTGAGAAAATTTGAATAAAAGAGTGTGTAGGATGAAAAAGGTGTGTTCAGTTTTTTGCTCCGCATTTCTTCATGGTTGAAGATATTCTTGTATGGTTTGAACGTAATGATCATAGGTGTTTAGAGGTTTTATATCTAGATTTTTACATTCTAGATCATACAAAAGTGAAAGTTATGCTTGATAGTATGTTTGTCTATGAAGAAGGTTGTCTGGGAGAAATGAGATTTCTATGCATTTCTTTGCATTTAATTTTCTTGTCTTGAGGATTTTGGAACATTCTTATATTTTCTATATCTACCTTCCCTTGAATTTTTAGGTATTGCGGTGTTCTGCAAGAATGATTAGTGGGTTGCATGTCTGTGTCAATGTATTTGGTTGCATAGAATGAAAGTGTTCTTTAGTTTCAGGGGGTTACAACAATGGTGTTGAATATTTTGATGATGTGGAATATTCTTGGATGTTTTGGAGTGTTGTGTTGTACATGAGATGTTTCCAGACCTAGAGAGACATGTTTGTGGTCACTTGTTAGTGTTAGTATAGGTTTGGCCAACTTGGCATGCTAGCGCTAATTAAGAAGGATATTTGTTGTTTTAGGAAGTGTTGAGAAGTCTGGTGATGTAGATTTGGGTCCTATTTAACCCTTGGTGTGGTCTTCCTTCACTTATTTCCATCGTGGAAGTGTTTGGTTCCAAACTATTTGGTGTGACGTGTTTGAGGTGCATACATTTCATTGAGGCCAACCTGATTGAGATTGTTTAGATCATGGATGGTATCAATGCAAGGTGCATTATTGGAGATGAAGTGTGGAAAGTGTGAAATATGTGAATGTGATCGAGTGTAGTGATATGAGTGCAAGATTACACACTTATTCCTTCTAGATGTAGTGTGTAGAAGGTGTCTACATTTCAGTGTGCTTGAAGTTACTAGAAGTAGTGAACCAAAGGTTGTGGATGGAATACAGTTGCAGTGGTGGATTTCTCCTATTGCCTTGAGATAGTGAATCTCCTTGTGATATTCTTATTCTATTCTTATTTCTTCCAAATAGTGAGTCCTTCTGGCAGTGAGCCTTTCTTCTTTTTCTAAGTAGTGAGACCTTGGCAGTGAGCCTAATTGTATTTGATGTTGCAATTCATATATATGTGAGCTAATTGTCACCATGGTTTTTCCCTTCTTGATTTTTCCATGTAAATTTGGTGTTCTTATGTGTTGGATGTGTTTTAATTACTATTTCATATTTTTACATTCTGCTAATGCATGATAAGGGTTTGAATGATATTTTAGGGATTGAATATTTTAAGTATACAAATAATTCACCCCCCTCTTAGTTATCTTGTGCATATAAAAATTATTTCCTAGAAGCCTAGTATGACAAGCCTTATAGTGGTTCACACGCCTTCCCCTTGGTTCAATCTTCACATTCACAAATCTAGCTGAAATATTTGTTTCACGTTTTTCATACAATATTGAATATTAGGTCATAATGCTAGACGTATGTAACACCAGGAAAAAGAATGAGGAAATTTTTTCCACCTTTTTACAACATTGGAGAGACCTTTCCATTCAATTTCCTTAGCACATTCTTGGGAAAAACTAGTGACTATCTTTTTTCAAAACCTAAATCAAGAAATGGGCTTCCATTTGCAATTGTAATGTGCTAATTCCTTTGATAAAATAATTGATAGGGAGTAGTTGAAATTTACAAGGAACATAAAGACAATAACAATCAACCCAATGGAAAATCCTAATTTTGGTCCAAAAATAAACATTATAAAACCGATAAAAAACATGTTTAAAACATACAACCCACATCATCACATGATTAAAAAAATTTACAAAATGAAACTATTTCAAATACTATCACTATACCACAAGGAAAACCCAAGAAAAATAATCAACCCAAATGTACATATACTCCTTTGGGATAATCCATAGAGGTTGTATTTCATAAACTTACAAAATCCAACCTAATCAAGTTTCACATGACCAAACCATTTGATGCAAGTCAACCAAAACCTGCATGGTACAAATACAATAAATATTGTGAATACGATAGGATTAAATTCCATCATACATCCATGTGCATGAAATTAATCATATTTAAGACGTAATTGGTAGAGGAGAAATAAAGATTGAAGTAAAAACACACACTCCTCCTAATGAGAAACTAGGGATATACACACCATATTTTCCTCCACACAATGAAGGGAAATCTTCAAAGTCAAACAAGGTAGTTTATTACACATACAACAACACTATTCATGCCCCATCATATGATTCCATAATAGGTCGCATAAAGGAATGTCACAATCAAGTAGCTAACTATGTTGTTATTGATAGAAAAACCTTGACCGAAGTCTAAGGTTTAATATTTTGTTATATGTTGTCAACCTTGATGTGATACAATAAAAAGGAAGAACTTAGATATGAAAAAAGTATAGACCAAATTATAATAAATTGTGCACATTAATGTATGCATCCATTACATAATATATTTATATACTTTAATTTCTTATAATGTCTTATAATTTATTCATCATGCTTCATCCATATGTATATCTTCCACACTTTCTTATTCTCATATATATTTAATCCATATGATTCCACACTCTCTCACACTCTTATCTCTCACTTTTCCCTTCTTTATATAACCTCTTCATGCCTTTTCATTATTCCTTTCCATCACATCCTTTCATAATAACACTTAATTAACTTATTCCCATAAATTTACCCTTTTCTCTATTATATTTCACACTTCTATTGCTTATTTAGGAATATTAGAGGTGTCTTAAGGTCAAGTTTAAGTGGTATTTAATGGATATGTGGGTCTAGAAATGACCCAAATGACTTATGAGGTGCCTCACATCCCTCTATATCTTTCCAACATTCTCCCCAGGCCTAAAACATTGTCTTTTCCTTAAGACAACTTGGTGAAACAACTTGTATCCTTCATGATTTTATTTCTTTTCATTGTTCTTCCTTAAGAGAAACCATCTTGATTTTCTCTACTTCTTCATTAGTTGCACCCACTTGGTGCACTTAGCAACACCCACCTTGGAATGCTCTACTTCTTCTTTAGCATCATCCACTTGGTGTGCTTAGTAGAACCCACCTTGGTGCACTCTACTTCTTCTTTAGCAACTCCCCCTTAGCGCACTTAGAACATCCACCTTGGTGCACTCTATCTCTGCTCAAAAATTTAAAATTTTCTTGATTGTTATCATTTTTTACATATGAATATTTATGCTTGTACAACCTCTTAAACATATATGTTGTCTTTTTCTCCAATTGGATCCATTAATCCACCTACAATTCATTTTCATATATTCTGTCATAGATTTCTTATTCCACTTTTTATTCCAACACATTTTTTTAGAATGATTCTTCAATCCACAAAGGCTACAAGGATGAATATTCCAATACATTTCTTTTCTATATCCTTTCCTATGACAATATGAACATTTTATTTCTTGAATAGATTTGTTATAACTTGGTGTACTTGTAACATCATATTTATACTAAAAATAAAAAAGAAAAATAATTTTTTACCTTTATTTACCAATTATAGCATCATTTTTAAGTAGCAACAACTTTCTCAAATCTGCATCAAATTTGAAATCATCAATTTTTTTAGAAAGATAAAATGGAGATTTGCAAAACCTAGAAACTTTTTTATAAAGTTCAACATGTAGAATTTATTAGAGATGAATGAAACACATGAATTTTTAAAGGTTAGCAATAGAAATTTTAAAAAAAAACACAGCAGAAATAAAATTGTGATAATCTTTTTTTTATTTTTTCATGAAATTAAAAGCCCTAAAAAGATACAGAAAGCTAAGAGTGAGGTCTACAAAACCCAGAAATATTTTTTTTAAAAAAAATTGCATCCATTTTTTTATGATTAAAATAATATGAGGAGTTTTAATCGAATTCTTGGTTGTAACCTACAAAATTCTTTAAGAAACACTCAAAAGATTAACCAAGCGTGCCAAGATTAAGAGGTGCTAATTTAAGATCAAAGGCTGAGAATGAATGAGAGGAATTGATTTCCTAGTTAACTGACTACAACTGGTTGTAGGATTCTAGTTAACTAGTTGCATGAGATATTGATTGAAGAGTTAAGTCAATTAATTGATCAAAATACTTGGAGTGAGTGGGAGTTAAGATAATTGGTTAATTAGAAAAGTGGTTAGTCAATATCAATTAACTAAGAAAGAGTGTCAATTAAGTTTTGAGGAAACAATGCATGGTATAATTGATTAAATAATTAATTAATTATTGGAGGAATGTGCAAGATAAGTTTGAGATAGAAGATGGGTTTACTTTTTGCATGATTGAGGAAATAATAATTAATTATTTGAGAAATGTGCAAAGATAAGATTGATTAATAAATAAAAGTTTATTTATTAATGGATGATGTTTCAAATAAGTTAAGTCAAGATATTTCGAAGGGAATTAGGATAATTAAATAATTAAAGATAATTACTTAATATTAGAAAAATAAGTTAAGTTAGCTTTTTGCATGAGGAAATAATAATTAATTAAAATAATTAATAATTTGAGGAATGTGCAAGTGGAAATTATATAAATAAATAAAATATTTATTCATGATGAATGGATAATATTGAGAGAAGGAGGATAATTAAATAATTAAAGTAATTACTTAATTTAGGAAAAGTGGGTGAATGTTAATTAAAGATATAATTAAATAAATAGGATTTATTTAACTAATCAAGGAAAAGTGGGTGAATGTTAATTAAAGATATAATTAAATAAATAGGATTTATTTAACTAATCAAGAAAATTAATTGAATTAAAGATATAATTAAATAAATAGAATTTATTTATTTAATCAAGAAGATTAATTGAAATAAATTAATTAAATAACATAAATTTATTTAATTAATAGTAGAAATATGATTTTATTTAATAATTAAATAATTGAACATTATTTAATCATTAGGGAAAGACAATTATTTGTGTTAAAATGCTAGTTCATAGGCTAGGATAATTTTAGGTATCTACATTTTGCCCCTCTTTGATACAATGTGATTTTATAGTATTGTGTCAAAGAAAATTCAAAACTTCATGTTCAGGAGTTGCACCGGTATTACCCCAGTGACGATGGGATAACATGGTGCCCCCTCGAGAAATTTGGTAAAAATTTTGGATAATGAGCCAAATTTTTTGACAAGCTGATGTGATGCGTTTAAGTGCAAGGACTGGCATAAGAAATGTTGACTAGAAGAAAATGTTAGCAGGATGAGAGGGTAGAAGAAATTGGATGACATTAATGATATGATATGATGAATTTTCTTTTGCTTCATGGAGACTAAGTAATGTTTAGCAATTCTTATTAATGTAGAAATTAGACATGATGCACCAAGATATTAATGACCAAAGTAGCTTTGTATCTATTGTGTGGACTTTGACTCTAAAAACAAGGAGTATTCTTGTCCATACCAGATATATGGAAACCCTATTAGAGTGTATGGGTGAGAAGTTACGAAACATGTCAGACCAATGACACAGAGAGGTATGAAGTACCTAACATGCAACCACTACATGAATTGCCCCAAAATGACTTCCACACACAGAACAAAGCAAGTATTCACCATGGTAGTATTGCAAAAACATCCAACAAATAGAATAGACAGAAAATCCATGATCAATTCCCCATTCCTTCCTCTCTAAATCCTTTTGGACATCCTCGAGAGATCTTGGGAATGTGACAATAAGATAAATAAAAAAGATAAGATCATAAAAGATAAACAATGTTGTTGTATCACTTTCCATAGATGTTTTGATGTTTCATGATGTTATCCATCGATGTTGTCTATTGTAAGAATGATTTATCCATTAAGAAACACGTTGGGATGTTTATGATGATTTTCAAAAGGTAAGGTAGTTAACACTTAGGCATTGTTTTAGTCTAATGATGATCCAGTCATTTTGTTTCTTTGCTTGGAAGTTTTGGGTTTTGATGTTTGATTTGCTTGTTGATTGCATTGTCAAAGGTTGAAAGCGATGATTATTTATTATGGATGGAGAGTTTATTACGGATAGGTGATAATGGAGATAGGTTTTCTGGAGACTTTTTTTAATATTTTTGTGCTTTTTGAAGTTATTTGATGTTATTTTTAACATTTTCAAGATACTCAAATGTATTTGGTGTTTTTGAGAGATTTTAGAGACCATGAGGGGACCTAAGGGGACTGACCTAATGCCTCAGGGGATCATTGATGATGGTCTTTCCTATGTATGCGTAGAGACGATGTAGTTTGACTAACCATGATTAACACTATTTTTTGAGTTTTCTAAATTTTTATCAATGTTTTTGGATTTTGATAAGATATTTGAATGTTTTTTGGATTTTCAACCAATTTTAAAGACTAGTGGAACCCCTAAAACTCTATGTTCCACTGATAAAATTTTACAAAATCTGGTTATTTCATGTCCTAGGGCTTAGGGTTTATGTCACTCTTCATTTCTAGGGTCTATGTGCACTTTTAAAACCTCCAATAAAATCCTAAGTCTTATTACCTTTGCAAATGTCATATTTCATTGTTGAATACCTGTAGCCTGTTCTCATTCATTCAAGTCATAACCTATGCCATTGAGTTCATCTATTTATCAGCCCCTTAATCCTAATAGTTCTAGTTGTGACCCTTTGTCTTATTTAAAATATTGCCTCATTGTTATGCAGGTTACAAATCTTTAAATATTTGTTATTTGGTCCTAAGTCTGATTTTAATATTTCAAGCATCGGTCTAGTGTTGTGGACTTAAGTTTTATCTCCCCATCCATTGTGTGCCTAGTTGGGTTACCTTTTAAATTACTAACCATTGGCACGTGCAAATATAAAGTGTTAAGATTATCGTCAAATCTAGAGGATCAAATCCTAACTGCTCCTCGTGCCCCCATCAGGTTCTATTTTTCATTATAATATTCTCACGGGCTTGCAGGAGAGTGCCACATGCCCATCTATAGTGGTGGGCCCAATGTCTTTGAAATTCAGCAGGTGGTAGCTTGAAGTGAATCAACAAAGGGGATAGAATAGTGTGGCTACATCTGGGTCATTCCTCACTCCCCCGTCTGATTTTAATTTGCATTAAAATAATACCACGAGGTAGTAGGCAGATAACATGTGTCCCCTTGTTAATGGGACCCATTGGACTTTGAAGGAAGTGAGCGCTCCATCTAAATGAGATCAACGGTCAAGGATGGCTGACGTGGGTGAATCTAGACCGCTCCCCACCATTCTATGGGGCACCCACATCTTCCTCTCGTCTCTCAATGGGGAAGTAGGGAGACGCCACGTGGATTCATTTGAGTAGCAAAAAGAACATTAGAGAAAGGGAAATATTAATGAAATATTTCAAGCGCAAGGGTATGGATGGTAAAATTTGTGCTACTAAAGGGACTTTTAACCATGTGCTACAAAAGTAAACAAGATCTTTTAATCTTGGTTGTCCATTGTGTCTGGAGGTTATGTGCACGGGAAAGTAGTATTGTGGTAAGGAATGCATATGTTTGAGACTCTAGATTGAATTTGAACCCTTCCCCACCTCCCTATTGCTAAAAGTTGCACATGATTTAAGACCAATAGGAAAGTGGGGAAGAAAACAAATGGTATTTCCTAGCGGTGGTAAAGATAGTGGAGCCCGCAAATGACTCGGATCTTGGGTCCACATGAGCTTATTCTAATTGGTTGAGAATGATTGAGGGATATAGTCAGATTTTTCAAAAAAAATTGATTGAATCTAGGTCATCTATCTGGCCATCTCATCATATTATCAATGTTTGACATTCAAAATGGAGTTTGAGGGTAAATGAGTCATTTTGGTTCACACGAGCAAACCATAATGGTGGACAAGATGCAGAGCTATCAAATTGGAAGGTTTTAAAGCTATTAAAACCTATTTTAAAGCATAATTGAAGACTATTAAAGGAATTTTGCACATTCAAGGAGTTTGTGTTGCGATTTTTAGGCTTGGTTGACAACAAAATTAGGATTTTCAAGTGCTTTGCAAACTAGTAAGTGAAATCATTTCCTTGCTTCTACAATTGCTTAGAACTTGTTTAATTTCACACACTCAAGCACTTTGTCATTAGGGTTTCATTGTTCATGCATTTCTTTTAAGGTTTAACGTAAATTCAAGGCACTTAGCTTGTCTAGTCTTATTATTTTCTAAGTCAAACCCATGCCTAAGTTGTGAGTCACTAGTTTGCTAAAAGGAACCCTAGTTTGTAAACCCTAGAATCATGGACCCAAAAGTAAAAGCATCCTCATCTAAGGGAGAATCCCCTAGCTTAAAAATCCCCATCAGACCTATAGTCCAGGACCTGACTGATCAGTTAAAACCCTCAACTTCTGAAAAACCTAAAGGCCAATTACTATTCCAAGGGAAACAGATTGTAGAAGGATTGGAAGACAAGCAAAGTGCTATTAAAGATGCCACATTGCCCTACACTGGGTGGAAAATTTTCAGTTGCTGGTTTGGGAACAGGGATTGTGGCATTCCTATGGGTAACCCCTAGAATCTGGACTTGGGAAAGGTAATTGTACCCAATGTCTATATGGATGTAGATTTACTAAAGGAATTGACTAGAAACTATGATCCAGTCACAAGGACTGTGAGGACATTCGATGGGATAGATATGGTTAAGGTCACTAGAGAAGAGATTGCAGAAATCTTCAAGCTCACTAAATGGAGTGAGATATGATGCCTATTGATGAGAACAAATTCAAATTAGAGTATGAGAAGGTAAAGCATACATTTAAAATTTTATTTGGAATTTGTAGATGGTAGAAGGGTAGTCTTGGGTCCTTCAGACAAGGAAACCTATCCCATCAATTATTTTGTGACTTTTTTCCAAAGGACCTTCTATTCTATCTGTCAAATTATTGATTATAACCCAGTCATGGGCATACCTAGAGCTTGGATGTGCATGACATCCCACATCTAACATCCCACATATTGCACATTATATGATTATGTAGGGTACCTAGTAGAAAGAACTCATGAGGACCTGGTTGAATTAAAAAAGGGTAAAGATGGAGTCAGATTCTTATGGTATTTGTTGTTTATGCACATGTTACTATTCAGAGGTGCTCCATATTTTGGTCAAGATATGGCATTGGAATAGGAGAAAGGTAACCTGGAACTTCTTGTGCAATGTTGGACCAGGGTCCTTGATAAAGATGATAGAAATTTTGATTATGTGTTGTTCCAAAATTTGTTTGCCTCCAAATGGAGAAGGGTAGTGATTGTAAACATGCCAAGGATTCCAAAAACCTTGCATGACTTTCTAAGGCCTAAGGATAGGAGGCTAGATCTAGGTATTGATCAAAACTGGGGGAATGTTATCCGTTATCCTAACTATACTATTTTAAGAGTTTTTGGTATAGTTGTTTCACCCCACCTGTTGCCCAAACATGTACTAGAGAGGATTGTCTTTTTTGAAGTAATATGGCAATTGGGAAATGTCGAAAACAACCACCTAAAAGATAAAGGAAAGGGAACATTCTTTCCTTTATACACTTGCTTTTCAAATTTTGTAATGATTAAAAGGAGGATGGGATAAGATAAATGATATTCTTAAGCCATTGAATATGAGAAGAGCAGTAGCAAGAAACCTTGACCCTAAAGGATTCATGGCATGGTTGAAGATGGGGAATAGAAGCTCAAAATTTATTCATAATTTTTCTTTTCCTAAAGATATCATTAGAAACATTTTATATTTTCGAAGACAGAATGAAAGAAAAGAAAAGTGGATTGCTTTTGATAAATTGCAAAGGGAGATAAGAGAAAATGATCCATAATTCATTGCTCTTGTTGAGACTCCTAATGAAATGCAAAGGATATAGAATGTTTTCCAAAACTTTGAAATAATGGTTGGACACCTACAAGGTGAGAGAATAATTCAAGAAAAGGGGAAATTCATTGCAATAGAGGATCAAGATGTGGGGGATACCCCTATAATGGAAGAAAGGCCATCTTCCTAGCCCCCTGAGCAAAGCAAGGTCATTGTTTTTAGAAGAAATAAAAATAAGGTGAAGGGAAGGGATACAACTTCTACCCCCTCTCAACCAGAGAAGCAAAGGATTACTTCGCTAGTGCCACAAATTCCACCTCCATATCCTCCAAGGTCAACTAGACCTTAGTTCATTGATATTGATTCTCCACCAAGGTAGGCTTCACCACAAAAAGAGACACCTCAAAATAAACAAAAGGTTCAATCAATTGGCTTGGTGGACTATGAAGAGGATTCTAAAGAAGAGATCTTGGTCACTGAGGAAGAAATGCAACAAGGGATGTTATCTCCACCTAGGGAGATTGTGCTAGAATAGCCTGGTTTGAGACTAAGCAATGTTGAACTCACTGGCTTGAATAGCCAAAATGATGTAAGAGAAGAGGCATGTAGTAAATTCATGGATGATGATTCTTTTGAACAGTCCAAGGCCTTCATGGAATTCATTTGGAGGGTGAAGAAGGATGAATTTGTAGATAAAGTTGCAAAGCAGAGGAGCCTCCATCTTGAGTTACCTGATGCAGTCATCAAATCACAAGTAATAAAAGAAATTAAAGAGAAATATCAAAAGGTAACTACATTTGAGGGTAGAGAACTGGTAAGAAAAAGTTGAATTCTTTTATTGCCCGAATGGGATTTATCTTCTTCCATTGCATTTGATATAATAAAGAGATACAATAGACCCCTCTACAACTCAGGGGAAGAAGATACAATTGCACTGCAAGGATCTACATTCAATGAGCAGTGGGACACATTGGCCATCTAGGCCCTAGCCCCTAATACCAAGAAGCTTGATATTGCAGAGCCTGCTACAGATTACAGGGGAGGTTTCATAATAAAGAGGGTATCAAACACTTCATCAACTGAAGTTGCAACAATGTCAGTCAATGTTGCTCAATTTAAAAAAGCAACTGTTGAATCGGTCACAGCTGAGAAGGAGCAGTTTAGAATAAATTTAAAAGATTTATTGATTGATTATGGGAAGAATCAGTAACAAACAATGTAGTTGCATACTGAACTGGCATTGTTAAAAGAAAAATTAAAAAAATTGCAACATGGTGAGCCAATGGAAACTGATGTTGCTTCACCTTCTACTTCACAAGAGTTAACAACTACTGCCACTACACCTCCTACAAGTTCTTCATGGGAAATTGTGCCCTACAATATGGGAAATGTGTCTATTTTTGTGAAGAAGCTAAATACATTTAGTGCACAATAGGAAGAAGATGTTAGCAAAGAGGAATTGAAGGAATATAAGGAAAAATGTGAAAAACATGATAGAGAAATCTATGTTAGCAATATGAAAATTATCATTGTAGTCTTATAACATCTGAATAGAGGAGTGAACAATAGATTAATTAGCATCCATGCTAATTATTCTACCATGAAGGAAGCAATAAACAACTTTGATAGTGATAAGGAGGTGGAAACTTCTCTCATGGAGACATGGATCTCAAGACTACAAGACTTGAGAATAATGGTTGTGGGAGCTAAGCATGATGTCAATTCACTTGTGAATATCAAACCAACCCTCAAGATTGTAAATGGAATTCAAGAATTCAGAGGAAAAATAGAGCCTTTGGAAGCAAAGATAAGGGAGCTGGTCCAAAATTTTCATGAGACGAATCATGGTCTTCTTACTTCCATATTGAAGGATGATGGTAATATTAAAACCCTTTAGGATTGGAGGAAGGAAACAAATGGAGTGATTTCAAAATAAGTAGCTTTAATTTGTCAAGGGAATGATATGAGCATTGCTGAAAAAAAACATGGATATGCTCACTCATGCAGGAGTTGCTCTAGAAGAATCTGAAAAAGAAGCAAACTAGGTGGTAACCAAATATGTCCCTTATAGAACAAAGGCTGATGAAATCATAAAATTCAATTGGCCTATAGAGGAGGAGTTCCAAGCTTGGAAAGATAAATACTTGGATGCTCTTGAGGATTGAGCTATAGCTATTAAATGGCATTACAATTTTGGCCTTGTGAGTTTGCAACTATGGCCAGTAACAGATGGGAGAAATACAATGCATAGCCTAGAACCAGTACAAATTAGGCTTTTTCTAAAGTATGGATAAAATATTGTTTTCTCCCCAATTTGAATTTGGTGACAAGGTTGCAAATGTGGAAAAGTCTTTTGTCTCTTCTGCTTTTCTACACTTTATGCTTTTCTCTCTTTTATGCTTGAGTCCATGGACACAATTTTGGAGGATGTAGATATTGTTTTATCAGCTCAAAGATTCCTTTTGGAAGGTGGGACATGATCTTCAACAACAAATGAAAATAGCCTTTGTCTCATGTAATATGTCCCTCCATGTGAAATTGCAAATATAACTAAAAAGGGAATATGCTTTGTATCGGTCCAATAGAAAAGTGACATGTGTACTTTCTAGCCTGAAGCCTATTTTGCTCCTTCATTTCTATAAGAATGAATTCAAGGCCAAAAGTATAGGTTCATTGTTTTGTAATTGATCACAAAGAGTTTTGTAAAGGAATATAGAGCATTTTAGAGTTTTATCTTAGGTTTTGAGTTTGTCATTGATGCATATGTAATTTTGATAACAATACTAGCAATGAATTGAAAATGGTGCAAATTCAAAGCCATTTCTCTCCTATTATACTTGTTACATGAATTATGAATAAATGATTAAAGATTGTTTTATTTGTCTCCATTGATTTCTAGTGGTTGTGTACTTATGTTCTTACTTTTAATTCAAATAATTAATGAAAACGCTTGAATGGAGCCATAGGTTCATGTAAATTGAGTACTAGGATATTAGTAAAAAGTTATTGTCAAGAGTATAATGAATGTGATACTGTAATACAACATTATCAAAGCTTAATGATGCTATGTGTTAAATTGTTACCAAATTATATAGGTTTGGAGATTGACTTCATTCCTAGAATGAGGCAATGATCTAAGTGAGTGTTCATAATGTATTTAGTTGGTCAATTCAACAACAAATCGTTTTATAAACAAACATTCAAATGGATTACAACTGTTGTTATTTTGTGTTAAGTTCTTCCATTCTCATGCTCTAAGTTTTGACTGTTGTTAAGGAGTAGCCAACTTCTTTGATACATTCCATTTATTGAGTTTTTATATGAGAATTTATTTATTATTTGCAGTGTATTTGGTCATTAGGTGTAGAGGTCTTTAAATCCATTGTGGGATCATCCTCTTTGGTCCTGGAGAGCCCAAAGTGCAGGAGGAAAGCATTGTTGCTTTCACTTGTTCGTTGGCCAATCCCTTTAGGTTGCTGAGAATTAGAAATGGAAATGTCCATAGGCTTCCTTGAAGATCAGCTTGGTTCTTGAAAAATAATCAACAAATTAGCAACTTCGTTGGGGACTAGATTTGTGAAAATATTCATGTCCCAATGTGCTTTGTCCAAAGTATTGCAATTAGTGTCTTATATTTTCATAATGGGGTGTAAATTTTTGCAAATATTTGTCTAATATTTCTAAATTTTGTTGAATTCTCTTGCCATTTTTCATTTGAAGGTCGTTTGTGTAAATTTGTTGAGTCTGTGTATGCCCGTGAAAATCCTCCACCTAGAGTGTTGAGGATGGTCGTAGGAATTCTCTGTACCTCCAAATATGTGCAATTCACTTAAAGATCTACAAAATTACTATCGATATTTACAATTCCCAATCAGTTTTGGGTGGCGACTTTGAATTCTTTGTGATAGTGTGCATTATTTGAAGAAGTTAAGAAGATATTGAAGAAGAAGAGTTGCAAAAGAAAGATGAAGAATACCAGAGGTTACATGAAGAAGTATCCAAAAGAAAAGTTGGAAGGTGAGCTTCATAAGACTCCCAAGAAATAGGTCCAATGGGTACAGAAGGATGAACTTTCAAATCAATGGATTCCACCATCCTTACAAGCTAAGGATGCACATACAATTAAGTCTACTCCCCATCCTATTCCTGAAAATCAAATTCCTTTAATGAGTTCTAGTAGACATCAAGGTCAAGAGAATTTGCTAGGATTAGACCATGAAGAAGGAGATGATTGTGACAATAAGATCGTCACAAGTATCCATAGGTCTAGACCCAGGCAAAGTAGAAGTAGAAGTAGGATTTGTTAGGTCTCAAAAATGTAGGTTTTCATACCATAAGAGGGTGCCAATCTCTTAGTATTTTTTTGGCCAACAAATAGGGTAAATGTGATTGATAACCCCCTACTCTTTAGGCTCTACTAAACCAAGGCGTGTGTACCTGAATGATAAGGCAGATTTGAAAGTTTGGATTTTATCTCTATTTTAGGAAATCCACTCACTATGGCACATGGGTGTGAAGTAGATGCAAAGCTTACTAATTAGTTCCTAATGAAGGTATTTGAATAAGAGTGAATTGAATTTGTGCATAAATGTTCTAAAGTTGACCAGTGCCTAATCTATTGGGTGAATGGAGTTGATGGATGGATGATGACTATGGAGATAGATTTGTATGGTAGGTAAACATATTATTTAGCTTAACTCTAACTGTTGGGCACTTTTAAATGTTTGCACCTTGTGCAAATATGTAAGTTTTTTTGCTACAATACTCTTCTTTATAGATCCCAATGTTATTCCCTCAAATTGCTATGATGTTATGAAAGGAATTTTAATTCTTAGCTTAAGGGAAACCAATCAGACTAACCATCTTAAAAGGATTTTTAATCCCTTGGGGAACCAATTAAAATGAATTAATTGAAAGGATTTTTAATTCTCTCTCACCATACCCCAATCAAAACAATCACAAAGTTACAACAAATGTGTCCAGACAAATCATATAGATTTGAATAATTCAAGAGAACCACTTTGGAGACAACACATCAACATATAGAAATGAATATCAACACAACAATTCAACATTGAAAATAGATCACCAATTATAAGCAGTCTTCTCGATTATATTGCTTTAAATGATATTCATTGATAGCAGAAGTCTTTTGATATGAGATGGATGGGTGGAATATGCTATATGAATGTAACCTACTATTACTTGCATCGATAAAGATATGATTATGATCAAAACCAGACCTTGGTTTCCCCTTTTATATGGGAAGCAACAAGCTACAGGCCCTTTTACAAAATGAGGTGATGTTTCAAAATTACACCTCTTCATTAACTACTTGCCTAATTAACATAATTAAAGAAATAAAATAGAACTTAAGGAATTTTAGATGTTATCAGTCCATTAATCAATGTAGAACGTTCATGATCATCAATCTAGAAAAGCCTTCTTCCCCATGATAGACATCTAAACGCTCACGTCCTAGTGATCTACTCCTCAGAAGCTAGATATTTCTCCTCCCATTGATATATTGTAAAATCTAATGGCCATTTATACTCCTAAATCCTTGGTATATTTGTGAGATGTACCTACCACTGAATATCAAACAATGCTTTCACATCATTAGCGAACTTCAAGTATCTAGCATCAAAAGCAATTAATCCATCTAGAATTAAATTAAGTCTATGCAGATTCATATCACCACCTTCTTGTATGTGGGTAATACACTTATGGATAATTTGACCAAACTCCTTTTTCCACTCTTCAAAGTCTCTTAATCGGTCATCAAATTTTACTTTTTCGAGTATATACCACTAATTTAGGGTGTGGAAAGAATCCATTCATGTTTTAACCCTTTTTTCTTATCCCTGTACATACTAAAATTTATCTAAAATCATTTTGATTGTTTGCTTCATTGGTTTTAGTGTTGTAGGAGCATCAGTACTCCTTTGCAAGACTCTGCACAACTTAGAAAAACTATGGTATATAGGCTACCACCTTTTGAACAAAGGTTCCAACACAAGCGTATGTTCCTTTATTTGATCAACAACTTGTTGGAGTAACTTATAACTGTCATACACACTCTCCAATTTATCTACAACCAACTTTACCCTGTGATCAAGAATCTTTTTCTATAGCTTCACAAATTTGTCTCTTTACCTCATTCTATGTTTTGTTGTTAGTTTTCTTCATTTCATCCACTTCCTTCTCAAGAGCTTGCATTTGTTCAACAGAATTATTTTATACATCTACTAGAGCACTAGGAGGTTTATATAACACTATTTTTGTGCCTTGTGAGATTCCTGCTCCTTTTAGCTATTCTTTTAATTTTACATTTTCCATCAACAGCTTATTAACTTCATCATTCAGTAATCTTTTCTCCTCATATTCTTTTATTCTATCCTCCAATCCTTTAATAATTGCACGAGTAAACATGGTCAAATTCATAGTCATTGTGGTTTCCTCCAAAGGGGTGGTGTCTTGTATTGTTCTTATCATAGCTGCCACTTTCATTCCCTATATCACATCCAATAATTTTGGATTTTGTGTGTTCTTTTGCTTGATCCATATAGCTAGGGTTTCAATCCTAGGATTATACCCTATTCCACTCACTCCTTCATCAGAGTCAAACTCTGCAACTAGCATTGGATCTTCTTGAGCCCATCCTTGGTTAAGCAAAAAAAAATTCTTCAGTTCCAAACCAACGAAAATGAGCATATTACTTTTCAAAATCATTACTCTAGCCTTCTGAGGGCTTATGTCGATATGTTCAATTCTTAATTCCCTAAAGGTTTGTGCCACCATTTGATCCTTATGGGATTCCTCAATTCCCATTTCATTTATTTCCATTCTCTCCTCAAATTCCTTAAACTCTGGAGTCTTAATAAATTCATCATCTTCTATGAATCTCCTAGCTACAATTTCTCTTTCATCTTCATGTACTTCTATATTTTCCTTTTATATATCATCCATCCTTTCCTCATACTTATGGGCATTGGTCTCATGGATTAGTTAATCAACCTCAACATCACCCTTTAATGATTGTAACACAATGGCCACTTCTTCAATGTCTCCCACTCCTTCACTTTCTTCATAAGGAACCAATGGTTCAATGCTCTATGTCCTTTGTCTTTTAGGAGGAAATTTCCCCATGGGAGATTCAGAGGTTGTGTTTGGGGTGTGCTCTGCTATTTCCTTACCACTGTGTTCTTGAAGATATGCCTCCCTTTTGTCATACAAGTCTTCAAACTTATCCATTATCAAATATATCCTTCTGATAGGATCCTTTTCCTCAACAAAATAGCCTAGGAAGTCCTTGTGTTTTTGTTTCCTCTCTTCTTCAAGATTCCTCATATATCCCCATTTTTTCCTTCTACTGAAAACATTTTGATAAGTAATGCAATTTCTTATTACATATTCTTCATAGTCCACTTGGTGTGCAACAATCATTTTGGTGAGAAGATTATGCCTTATGTTATTTATATGATTTTTTAGGATCAAAAGCTCTTCCCTTTCCAGAGTCTAGTGAATATCTTGTCTTTAAATAATATTGTAATTCTTCCAATGTATCTGACACTAGAGACCAATCTTCACACTTGGTTAGGTTTGGCAGAAATGTGCCCTTCTTCTGCTTGTGCATCACATCCTTTTCCATCCACATCATCTGCCACATAAACTCTAAAAATTCTAGTCTAAGGGGCACAAATTTTGGTAGTATATGTGGAGCAATAGGGCACCCATAAACTCTTATTATTGTGACTTCAAGGAGGAAAAACCAATCACCAAAATTATGTGTATTACCCTACTCTTGCTTTAAGGCTAGATATCTCAATAATTGTAGCATTTTGGTTGGCAATCTTGGTATTTTATAACCAAGGACCCCTAGGATTTTGTACACAAAATCTTCATAGAATATTCCAAAGCTAGAGTTCTTACACCGGTTGTCCCAAATATAGCACCATTTCTGTATAGGTGTAGGATTCCCTTGCTCATCAATTCTGGCTAGGTCCATTCATTTAGTCCATTTTTCTTGATTATGGTATAGTATCAAATGACACAAGACAGAATAGTGTATGAATGTAATAGGTTCCTTGTCTTCTATTACCTGCAAGAATTAATCATCCAATGCCCTTTCTAGATATGAAGAAAAATCATATTCTATATTGGTCTTTGGATTCTGGATTCTCATGGCCATCATCATTAAACCTATTGGCATCCTATCTTGAGCATCCATCCCTAACACTTGGCACAGAGCTAGATATGTATTCACAAAATAATATTGAAATTCTACCATAGTGATTGGCTCAGTGATGGAGGGAGAAATGGAGATTGTTTTGTTGCCAATTCCTCTTTTCATGTATAGAGGGACCTCATCACTCCTGTAAGTTCTCCTTAACCTAGTATACTCCTCACTTTTTCATAAATCTACCTTAGTTATGGCCTATTTATTCAAGTCAAAGCACTCAATGATAGCTTCCTTGGTTACCCCAAAAAGTACAACACCATTTGAAAACCTCACACTTTTGGTAGCAGAATGATAATGTTTAGCTAATAGCCTAATAAACTCTACATCAAAAAATATATTAGGGACAATCAATTTGGCCAATTCCAACACCTAGGGGTTCAACACTGGAGCTTTCCCATTTCTCTTACTATAAAAATATCAAAACAAGTCCCACCTGAAATTAGGAATGAGGGAATCTCTACAACTCTATGCGATATCTATGAGGAATTTCTTATTACCCTCCTTGGTGGACCCTGGAAGCAAGTCTAAAATGGATTGGTGAAGAGGCCTCTTTTTTGTCTTAGGTTCTTCATCCTTAATTTTGGTTTTACTCTCCTTTGCTTCTGATTGTTTCTTTTTAGGTGGCATTTCTACTAAAACTTCTAGATGACAAAGCCTTTGGAAAATATATACACCAATTGAGCTTCTTCAGAGGGTTAGTGCAATGATAGGAAAATTCACTTATTTTTAATGGTGCTGAGTTCAGTCATATCCGCATTAATGCCAACCAAATATTTTTACTATAAGCTCATATTCTTGAATTTTATTATGCATTGTTGGATTTGTGTGTCACAGTGGCTGACATGATCTTTTGCATTTATTTTCACAATCTATAATGATGCCATAATAGGTCTTGTCGTACTCCCACTATCACTTATCACACTAGATGTGGTATGGTGGTGTTGAGTTTTATGCCCTTTTATATACGCTACTTTCTAGTCTTATGATTGTGGGACAACGGTATTCATACCACCTTACGCGGTATTGTGGTTCCACCTTCCTTGATTAACACTTACTAAAGTATGACTCTTCTTGGAACTTCTCTCAGTGGGGTAACAGTATACATATCACCTTACCATGGTTATACTAGATCCACTTCATGCAGCACTACGGTGTCTACCTTCCTTTCAATGCTTACCACCCTACTGCTCTACCTTGAACTTCTCCTCACTGGATGGTGGTGGATACCACCTTACCATGTTTCCTTAATCTCCTCTTCATGAGGTGGCGGTGGGTACCGTGTCACCACACCTGCTACATAACCCTCTAGCAGTATGGCAATTAATGCTTTATTTCATGAGTTATGAATCGCCAACCCTCACAGACTATATTATGATGTGATATTGCGATAAATGCACAAATTTCTTTATTAGTGACTGTCTAAAAATATTAATGGATATATACAAAGGATATATCAATGATTTTATGGATCTTTTCTGATGCAGGAGCATCCTTGGGTCGTGGCAATCTTGCATCAACCATAAATATTTCATTTCATTTTTTGTTCTTTTTCAACTCTTTGTTCAGTTCTAGCTGGCAGAATCATCATATTTTCTCACCTGACTGTGTGGATCTATGTTTTAATCATGGACATGTTCATTTTCCTTATTCTAAGATTTGAGCGTGATTGGATCTTTTTCCGACAAGTTATCGCTTCCGAATTTAATGGAAGTTTCTTGAACCGGCATTGGAATAATTTTCTAAACTATTGGCTAGTTTGATCGCTTGTGGATCTTTCTCGTAGCTTGCGGATCTCAATGGTGTGATTCGAATTTTTCTATGGAGTTTCCTTGACCTTAATTATAGGTCCACACTTCATCCTATGCATTTGTTTTGGAGAAATTCAAATTTGAGGCCGAACTATTCGTGCACACATTACATTTTCTTTCATTGGAGATTGTAATGATCTTTGGCTGAAGCCAAAGATTCTAGATTTGTGGATATGATATAAAGCTTGTAATAGATCATTTGAAAGGGGAGAGGTCGATTAAGTAGGCCAATGTAGATTTGATAAGTAAGATTTTCGCTCGTGTTAATGAGCATATAGGAATGTTGTATAAATGAGCATGTTGTACCAGGCCTGTGCGCCAAATTTGTAAGCCCAGATGTCACCAGTTGTTTGTAACTGAGATTTCAGATAATAAGAATGTTTTGATTTGCATTTTTCCTCCATTTTTTGTGTTGCTTCTGTTGTGTGACTCTTGCTGCACTATTTGGATAGTTCTCTTTGAGGACCCTCCTACCGTGACTGCATCAAATGGTATCAAAGCATATTGCGAACCTTGAGTGGTTTGCGGTCCTTGTGGCATTCCTTGAGTGAACAGATCATCGATTTGAGGCAGTTTGTAAGTGTGTTCAATAGATCACCGAGAGAGAGGAAATTGAAACCTTGTAGTCAAATCGTTGAGTTGAGGCAGTTGCACCTAAGCAAAGGAAGAGATGTTGTCGAGAAGGATGAATCCTAGAAGAATAGAGTAGATGATGGAGGACTTTAGAAATGGGATGAGAAATGAGATCTAGAACACCTTGGTTGGTTTAAGGAGGAATCCTAAACCGGAGGATGAATATGAAGAGGTTGTAGAAGAACTTGAGGCTGAAGAGGCTAAAGGATCGACAAATGAGAGAGAAGAGAGATTGTTGAGAGAAGTGGCACAAGTGAGTAGAATTCATAGGGTGGAGGTTTCTAACTTCTCTGGTACATTGAATCTAGAAGACTTGATAGACTAGATAGGGGAGTTGGAAGACTATTTTGAGCTTGAAGATATTAGAGACCCACTAAGGGTTAGGCTGGCACAAACTAAGTTAAAGGGACATGTTGCTTTATGGTGGAAAGAGTTGTAGAAGGATAGAGTGGAAAATGGTGAAATGAGAATCACTCGATAGAGGCAGATAATTGCAAGGTTGAAGGCTAAATTCATTCTGGAAGACTATGAGTTAGAATTGTTCAAGAAGTTATGGAACCTGAAGCAGAAGGACATGAGTGTGAAGGAGTATACCGAGAAATTTTACAAGATGACAATCAGATTTGGGCACTGAGAGATGACTAGGGAAAAAGTGGCAAGGTATATAAATGGCCTTAGATTTAACATTCAGGATGAGATGAGCATGTTAAGGATTTCAATAGTTGAGGATGCCTTCCAATATTCTCTTAAGGCAGAAGATAAAGTGAAGAAAAGACAGCAAAACAACCCCAGGGGGAAAGAAAAGCAAATGAGTAGCAACAAGGAGAAGCAAATATGTGAAGAAGAATCAAGACCTAAGTGGAGTAAAGAACTCTATCAGAGGGCACAAAGGAGAGGAAATGGAAGCAAGGAATTTTTGGGTAAATGTTTCAAGTGTGGAGAAATTGGACATTGATCTTTTGAGTGTTCTGAAGGATTAAGTAAAGGAACTAGAAAAAATAATTTCATGGCACATGAAGAGCAAGTAACTAGAGTGCTAGATGAGATAGAACCAGAGGAAGGAGAATCTCTTATTCTTAGGAGAGTCTTGATGAGGCAGAGTAGGGAATAGATTGGAACTTCACAAAGGAAGAATCTTTTCCAGACTGTGTGCAAATCAAGAGGTGAGTGTTGTAAGGTTATTGTGGATAGTGGAAGTATTGATAACTTGGTATCTCAGGAGATGGTGGAGAAACTTGGTTTAAAGATGTTTTTGCATCCTTGTCCTTATAAGATAAGTTGGTTACAAGATGATCATGTAGTGGAGGTGAAAGAGTAGTGCTTGATGAACTTTAATATTGGCCCTTTCAGAGATGAAGTCTTGTGTGATGTTTTGTCTATGAGTGCTTGTCTTGTTCTATTGGGTAGACCTTGGAAGTTTGATAGAGGAGCTATATATGATTGCATAAGGAATTTGTTTAATATAGAGAAGGGTGGGAAGAAGTTTACCTTGGCTTCCTTGAAGAATAAAGAGGAGGGAGTGAGGAACTTGAGTCTTGTGAAGAGTTGCAGTGCTGAGAAGTAGGATGCAGAGGCTATATTGGAGGATGGCATGGATTTGAAGAGGAACCTTGTGGATAAATCTAAGAGTGAGATGGTACCAGAAGGATATAGGGGTAGAGTTATGTAGTAGAAGACTTTGGTTGCAAATAAGGTGGAGTCCTATAGAAGAGGTAGATCAGATGAGTGGAAGAAGGTGAGAGGTGGTAAATGTCCCTTACTACCATGTGCAAATAGGAGGTAGGGAAAAGGTGGAGAGAAGAAGTTGAAGAATCTAGCAGAGGAAAGAAAAGAGGTTAGGAGGAAGAAAAGTATAGGAAAAGAAGACATTTGGATAAAAAAATGAGCATCGGATCTATATCCTGAGTCCTATCAGGTGTTTATGAGTTACTCTCATGGAACATCTTTTCTCACTAGGGGTGTCTGATGCAAGAGCATCCTTGGATCATGGCAATCTTGCATCAACCAAAAATATTTCATTTTAGTTTTTGTTCTTGTTCAGTTCCAACTAGCGGATTCATCATATTTGTTCACCTGACCATGTGGATCTATGTTTTAATTGTGGACATGTTCATTTTCCTTATTCCAAGATTTGAGTGCGATTGGATCTTTTTCTAACAAGTTATCGCTTCTTGATTTAATGGAAGTTTCTTGAACTAACATTGGAATAATTTTCTAAACTATTGGCTAGTTTGATCACTCATGGATCTTTCTCGTAACTTGTAGATCTCAACGGTGTGATTTTAATTGTTCCATGGAGTGTCCCCGACCTTAATTATAGGTCCAAAATTCATCCTATGCATTTGTCATGGATTAATTCAAATTTGAGGCTGCCCTATTCATGCACATGCTACATTTTCTTTCATTGGAGATTGTAATGATCTTTGGCCGACGTGGAAGATTCTAGATCTGTGGATATGATATAAAGATTGTAATAGATTATTTGAAAGGGGGGAGGTCGATGAAGTAGGCTAATGTAGATTTGATAAGTAATATTTTCACACATGTTAAGGAGCATATAGGAATGTTGTATAAATGAGCATGTTGTACCAGGCCTGTGAGCTGAATCTGTAAGCCCAGATGTCACCGGCTGTTTGTAACTGATATTTCAAATAATAAGAATTTTTGATCTGCATTTTTCTCCATTTTATGTGTTGCTTCCATTGTGTGACTCTTGTTGCACATTCTAGATAGTTCTCTTCGAGGATCCTCCTACCGTGACTACATCATTGTCACACAAATTGTTGCATTTCATTTCAAACAAAAAGTAAAACTAGAGGCAGTGTGTATTTTGATGTAGGTGAAATGTGGATGGAAAATGAAGTCCAGTGGATACTAAGGAAGAATTTTTTGCTCCAACAATGCCTTTGATTGGGGATGAATGGACATAAGGTCATTGCAAGAATCTAGAAATAATCCCTGGGAGGAAAACCATGCATGAAATGTGATGAAGTGGAATGGAATTGGGTGGGGACCTAAACTACTATGCATAGAAAAAATATATTTTAAGAAAAGAAATGTTTCAATAATTTTTCATGCACTGTGTTGATCGTGTTTTCTGCACAATAACAGCCTAGATAGAATATGGTATCCTATCTCTCTTGAAAGGTAAGTCTCTATCGGCAAGCCTCAAGAGATAACCCCAAGGTCTCTAATGTCAGGTCTTGACAGTGCATAAACAACTCAGTAACAAAATGTGAAAATGCTGGTAATCACAATGGGACCTTACTACAAGCAAAATACTGAATCAATTTTATCAGATCTAACAATCTGACGACACTTCATCCCTAGATCTAACCCAATAATCAAAGAAATAGAAAAATAAAAGGGTTTTGAAGAGATTTCTAAACTTAACGCTAAGCCTAGGATTAACAATGAAAGTAACCAATACTCGAAATGGACCAATCCCTCAAAACTGATCTCTGCTTGACAAAGATAAATCTGCAATCTCATAGAAAATAGTGCAATCTTCTGAGGTGTTAATATTTTCAAATCATGAACATTCATTCAACAACCCTATCGCAGTTGAAATAAACAAATCCTCACAATCGAACTAAGCACACTGAATATGAAGTCCAAGCTAACTTTGCAAAGCAACTAACAATCAGTTGGTTGTGAAAAGTATGGATTGAAGGATTGTTGCAACATTCAAGCATTAAATCACAAACATTATTGAACCCAAATCTAATCTAAACATTAACCTTCTCAAAGCAATTTTAAAGATGGCATAGCAAGAACCATGCAAAACAAAAGAAGACAAGTATGGCACCAAATCACAATGTCATTTCTTGTATTCAAATTGTTCACTGTAGCAACAATTCTAGCTCTCTGTTACAATATTTGCTTGACGGAAACTACTTCCTAACTTGCTTCTAACTATCTCTATATTCTAGTTATAAATTCTAACTATCTAACCAACTTCTTCACCCTTACAAAAGAGGCGAAATGCCAAATATATAGAATTCCCCCAGAAAACCCGTCGGCCCAGCAAGATTTTTGCAGCATTAATGGCACAACAACACGGCCAAGAGAAAATTTGAAATAGGTCAAAGGGATGCATTAAATGCACATTCTGTCCAAGTCAGCTCGGGATCCGCAATGCAGCTCGGACCAATGAGCAGGAAGATAATAGGGAAGCAAAACTCGTGCTGCAGCCCATCATCAACTCCCTTCCCTATCATCTATATTCTGACCCAGCATTTCATGAACCTTCAGAAGCATCCCATCCACGTCGGCTATTGGCGGCAGAGGAAAAACTCTCAATCAGTTTTCGATGGATGCAATTTGTTCCCTTGAGTGTTTGGCCAACTTATCCCAGTCCACCTTATATGTCATGTACTTATCAATAACTATGAGGTAGGTGGCGGCATCGTCCAACTGGTGCTCAAAAATAGAATCATCATCAAGTGGCACATAAACATCCTGCCACCAACTTTTCAACTACTCTAGACTCAAAAATTCGGGAGCAATCTTCCTCCGTCCTGTCATAATTTTGAAAAAAGCAATGCAGCCACCATAGACACCATCTAGGGTATCATCAATCTGCCTTCTTTGTTTATAAATCTTTTTCAACACTTTCTGCCTGATTTGCAATGCCTCGAACCACTCCTAAGGTTCGGTAGCCCTAGAAAAGGGAAAGATCTTGTCACTCACCAATCTGTCCCAGGTGTATTCCATTATAGTCCTAGTTTTCTGCAGTAAAAGATCTGTATCCTCCTTATCTTGTGCTAGCACCTGCTTCAGCCAATCCATCGTTCTGGTAGTATCCTTCCCTGTTGAAAGGATTTCCTTAATAGCTTCATCACCTTTTACTTGCACTCCTTTCAACCAATTGGCAGTGGCAAGGGTGGAGGCTTTCATCCTTTCTAGCTCGGTGATGGTCTCTTGAGGCAGAGGAGTTGCAATAAAGGAAGAAGGGTTAATGGATTGCAGGGGCTTCATTAATTCCTCCAAGCATTTCCTGAGATTTTCATTCTATTTCTTTAGTTCCTACTTGGTCTTCATTTCCTTCCTCAATCTACTCACAATAACTACACTAGAACCCCGGTAATCCTCAATATCCTCCTCAACGGATGTAGGCCCAAGATTAAAAGTCTGCACATTATAATAATTTCCAGCCACATCATCTCAATTTTTATCTGGAACAGGGGTAGCAATATGAACAACCTTGTTATGCGCCTCATCTCTTTCAACTCTTGAGATCACTCTAGCCTTCTTTTTACCTTTGTCCTTTCCAATATTAGCTAGTAGTGCATCCCAATTCGGTGGACTATCCTCCACAACCACCTGCTTTATCTTTATCTGTTTGTCTAGCCAACCAAGGACAGTGGATTCCAATTGCACCTCACTTTGCTTCTCCTCCTGCTGATCTTTAGGTGCCTCCTCACTCAAATTTTGTTTATCAGGAGTCTCATCCCTATTCCTTTCCTATTTGATGTGTTCTTCCTCATGTTTAGGTGATGGGATATTTTCTGCCTCTTCTTCCCTTGGAGGAGATTGAACTTCTTCATTTTTGACTGGAGACTCTACATGTGCAACCAAGGGTGACTGAATTAGCTCTTCAACTTCAGCTTCTGCATGGTAAAGGTCACCCTCATGGAATTCCTCTGCCTCAGTATCTGGATGATCCTCAATATTCCCTGCCTCACCTAGTGCAATTTGGGCCTCATAAGAAAAAGGAACATCATCATGCTGCTCCTCATGAGAAACCACTAGAGGGAGATCAGCCTTATGCACACTGTCCCTGGGAGAAGGAGTCCTAGACCTCCTTGTATACACCTTGGACCTCTCCTCTAAACTTTCAACATTTATCACTTGTGGGGGAATCACTTCTTCTCCTACCTTGGAGCTTGCTTTCTCTGATAATTTGACAATTCTCTTCCTTATGGGTACAAGATCATCAACCTCAGGACTTTGCATGGACTTCTTAGTCCTTGTCCTCTTCTAGGCCTTTGGCGTTCTCTGTTTTTCTGCTTCTTGGGATTCTTTTCCTTGAACACCTTTAGACTTAAATTTGAGTGGGGAATCCAACTTACCCTTACCCTTAGGATCCTGCTCAGTGGATTCTTCAGAGGTGGAGTGGGGATCCAAATCTCCCATCAGAGCATAGGTGCACTGTACACCACTATTTTCCAGCTCCCATATTTTGTGCTTTAGCCACATCCTAGTGAATTTGATAACTGGATCCATCAGTTGTTTTAACTTTGTCTTTTCCTCTTCCAACCAATCCACATCACCAATTGGTCTGTCTTTTATGGCCTCATAAGCATGATCCTGGATCAAGTTCCCATTGTCTTCGAGCTGATCAGGAACTGCCTTCACATTGTAAAATCAAACTGACTCAACTGGAATCTGGGAGAACTTCCTCTTTCTAACCTCAAATTCATCACTATAGTTGGCCCAGTAGTCCTCCAAATTCACCTTATGACTATATTCTCTACTGGATTTCTTTTGAGCCTCTCTTGTAATATCAAATCTGGACCTCTTAGAATGGAGAGACAAGCCAAGAGCACTCAATTCCTCTTCTGAAGCCTGGGTAGAACCGATGGAAGGACATACCTCTCCAGTGCCAATCCTTATTGGGAAATCTCCACCAAAACAAGTCTTATGCTTGTCCTTCTTTACAATGGCAATGAAGTCACAAATCTGCCTGGTGACTTCCAACAATATAAGGTGATCAGTGGGATACCTTGGGAGTCTGTATGGGGCTTTCTGGCAGCAATCAATCCGAATGTAGGAGAAGGTTGGGAACTAAATAAACCAAGCTCCATACTTCCTGATGAGCTCCTTCGCTTGATCTGAAATTCTAACATGCTCTGCTTCTTGAAGCATTCTGGTGATATACATGGTAAAGGCATCATTTTCCCTCCTATAGTTTGAACTTCCCAAATTGAACTGAGGGAAAACATCGTAAATAACATCCTGCCTGAAAATTACTTTTGTATCTAATCCTCTGTAGGGATGTAACCTAGCAAGTGCATAGACCAAATATGAGGTCATTGTGAAGGTCTTTGTCTGCAACACATTGGACAATTGTTTATGAATTACTTGGCTAATGACCCCTGCCCAATGGTAATTAATCTTTTCTTTCTCCATCTTCACAATTGCATGGCACATCCAATTCTCGAATGTTCCAACACTTTTCAATCCAACCACCCTGCTAAGAAAGGTGATGGCATCATAATATTCCTTCTTGAATTTTGCTCTGTACAACTGCTTGGGAAATTTGGAGTAGTGAGACTTCGGCTTCTCTAGCGAAGAATTGATAAATTGTTGTCACTTCACGGTTTGGTCATTGTAGAACTCTTGAGCTGCCTCAATGGTGAATCCCACCACATGAGACCGGTCTGGCATATCGAATATTTAGGCAATGGAGACTGGGTTGAGATTGGCAACAACTCTCCCTTGAGGACCAATTATCCTCTATGTATCCTGATCATAGTGCCTGGCGCACTCAAGGACTAATTCATAACACTGCACCGTAGAAGGGAAACCAGCTACATGGGACAAGCCTAATTCCATCATCCTTCTAGTCACCAAAGGAGGATCCTTAGCTTCCATCCTTTCTTTAAACTCCTCATAGTCCTAAAGGCCAACATTTGTATCAGTGACTTTTGACCAGACATAAGTGATTTTACTCTCAGAGACCTTGCTCTTAATGTCTAGCTTAATCCTCTCTGCATTAGACAATGAAGAACCAGCTGTTGCCTTGCTTGATTAAGCCTGCACTCAACATGGAAATCATATTAAACTACAGGAAGGCAAGGTCAATCCATAAAAACACCGTTAGAATGCATCTCATATAGTCAAGGTGTTATTAAAATCTCATATGAAACGACCATAATAAATTTTAGGTTTCAAGACCATCCGCGAAATCTGACCCAGAGAGGAATTTTGGGAAATTCCAGACCAATTGAATTCCAACAGAATAGCAAGGAAACACCTACTTAACCATTAAACTTGATCATTTTCATCAATAAACCACATGGGGGCTCAAATATGTCATGAAATAATCATCAAATGTATCACAAATTATAAACGAATCCAATTCTTTCATGTTCCTTTACATTTCACCAAATTTCAGGAAAATCTACCAGAGACGGATTCCAGCGAAGAACGAGCCAAAGAAGATTCTCGGGAAATTAGGGAGACATCAGATTTTGGAGAAATCTGGACTTAACGCGGTTAAGGCAAAGTTCCAAACCAATGGAGATTCTCGGAACAAAGGTTTCGAAAAGAGTTGTGAGCTCGCCGAGAAGTCTCAGCGAAGGCCGCGAAGTCACGCCAAAGGATGCCATTAGAATAGGTCTCACCAAGACATGGTGGTTCCGGTGTCACGTCCCGCCAAATGGTGATATATCAAACAATACCGATATGATCACAAGGTAGTCGGGATAAGATCTCAGCAAATTTTCTTGGTCTCACCGACTAGCGATAGAACACGAGAGGCCTTTGGTGTGATAAAAACACTGTCACAGCGAACATATGGACCTAGGAAGGCTTTCGATGAAATGTTTTGAGTTCGGCTAGAGGTCCCAGCGACTACGTAATGTTCCGCCGATGTAGAGTTCTATCGGTATAACCTCTGGCTGACAATATGTGGTCTCCCCAAAAGAAGATCTAGGCTCGCTAAGAAAAGAAGGCCTCGCTATGAAGTCCTAGCGACCGCCAGGAGTCTCGCCAAAAGCGAAGGCTTCGGCAAGAGCTGAATATGTTCAGTTAAAGGTTTCATTGAAAGGGGAAGGTCTCAGCGACAAAATGGAAAATCAGGAAGACAAAAGGAGCCCGGCAGGAGCTCTTAGCGACGAGGGTTTGTCTTGCCGACAGAAAGGCTTTCAGCGTGAGAATTACAGCATCCGAGCGATCAAATACAAACCCACGAAGGGCTTCAGCAAGACACAGGATGATTGATATGACATCTCCCCGACCTCGAAGGGTCACAGTGACTAAAAAGAACAGAGCTTGATGAAAGCAAAAGTGCTCGGTGGGAGGTCTCGGCGATGGATGGATGTCTTGGAAAGCAAATGAATATTGGTAAAACCACTGGATCCCACTATGACCTCTTGCCGACTAGGGCTTGTCTCACTGACTAGTATGCATAAAAGACTTCATCGGAGTGAGAAACGATATTGTCACAGCGATCCAATAAGAACTTAGGAAGATCTCATCGGTGAACTATAGGGTGGTCGATATGACATCTCTCCGACCCTGAAGGGTCACAACGAAGAGATTTTGGAAGGGATGGAGAGTCCTGATTTCACCCAGACACCGAACCAATTAGGAATTTCAAAAGGTTTGACTCAGAACCAGTCAGGGATGAACCTTTCATAGATTTTCTTTATGTTCTAGGTCAATTTTAAGATGAAATCACCTGATATGGCACTGCCCTAGGTTTAAAACCCTACTCATCTGCCATTAGCGCATAGGAAAGTTCATAATTTAGTTGTTTCAACTGTTAAGTAATCACTAGGGTTTACGAATTACTCTCAGGCAAGATTCATCGAAATGCAAATAGACAAACGAGCTCAAAACTCACCTGGGAGATGACAAATGATGCAATACTGAAAAACCCTAGTACGAAATAAACAAATACACAGGAATTTGAATCCCATAAGCTCTCACAATACCGACATGCCATTCATAATTCAATTCAAAGTAGAACAATCAAACACATACCATTACAAAGCGGCAATCGATCCCAGAATCAGCAAAAGGGAAGAGAACGGGGTCCTCAAAGAACAGACACAGGAATGCACAAGAAACCGTCACTGAAAACCATAGTTTGCCTGAATATCCCAGAACGAAGCCAACAGTTCAAAGAACAAACTCTAAGGATGCATCTCTCAACTCAGACAATGGAAAATAGTGAGCATAATGGCACAAAAGATCTCAGAAATCAAATGAAATCTAGCCTTCAAAGCACGTACGAAGCCATTAATGCAATTGATAAGACAGTCATGATACCTAGGAAGCTCATGACAAGGTGGAATCCGAGAAAATCCAACCCATGCAGAAATCCACGAATACTAAAAATCCCCGGACAACAAGGTCCAACCGAAATCCAAGCAGGATCTGGGGAAATCCGACCAGGGTGGAAAATCCCGAATCTGGGCAAAAGCCCAAAATTCATCCAGAACTTAAGATTTTTCAATGAATAACCTGGGGAAAACACTTAGGTGTTCAAAATAAATATTTCAAGCACATGCCTAGGTAAGACAAAACCTCAAAAGAAAGGGCCAAAACACCAAAACCAAACCTTAAGAGGGTCCCTACTTTTAGCAGGGCGTGTGTGCAAAAACTGCACAACAAATGGTGACTCCACTGGGAAATGCTCCAGAGCATTTGAAGACGAACAAGAATCGAGAACCCAGAATCTCTGGTTTCAATCTCACCATCAAACAAACAAGTCAAAGTGCAAAGATTTAAGAATCAGAACCATAGGATAGATCAAACCTTCCATAAACTGAAAAATCCAAGTGTATGCACATAAGTTCATTTCCCTCCTTTAGTTACTACAGAAAACCAAGTTTGGTCAAGTCAGGCTACATAAATATTCTGACTTCAAAAGTAACCTGGATAGGGCCTCACTACTAGTCAGGCGTCCATAGCCCCAATGAGGTTATCCTTGTGACTCTCATGAACATAGCTCTACTGCCAGCCAGGCGTCCATAGCCCTGGTAGAGATATTCAGGTACCCCTGATAAGTTGAATTTATTCTTTTGATATTCTTTATATGTCACTTTCATTTCAACTTGTGAACAATGAAGTGCACACTCAAGGCTGAGAACAATAGTGGTGCTAAAGTAGAAATAAGATTTTTCACTTGATAAAACTTCACAAGGATTCCTATAGTGACACCAGGATTCTTAAGATATAAAATAGGTATAAGATTTCAGAGTATTTCAAGTTCAAATCCGCACCAGTGACTCATCTTCCTTAAATCAAACATTGAGACTGTTGGCACTAGCAAAGACTTCAACCATCCTTTCAAGATGAAAGACTAAAGTTCACCAAAGAAATAATTAGAACAATTCCAGAGAAGATAGATTTTCCATGTAGGTGCAACACACTTCAGTGAAAACAGAGAAACCCCAAGGAAAAACAAAACCAAAAAACTAGACCGAAAGCAAACCAAAACAAGCGACAGAAAGGGAAAGCTAATCTAACTATATACAAGACGAGAGCTGAAAACAGCTCAAGAATGGAAATAATGCTTCAAATACTGCCCATTAATAGGCAGTGGGATATTTTCTCCAGTGAGAGTTTTCAAACGAAAAGCATTATCTCCCAGAATTTTTGAGATCTGGTAAGGGCCTAGCCAAAGTTTATCAAATTTTCCATGCTCTCCCTTACGGTCATGGGCTTTATCCCAGGAAAGAACCAAGTCAGAAATCCTAAAAGCTTTAACCTTGGCTCTTCTATCAAACCATCTTTTGACTACCCCTTGGTGTTTAGCAAAGTTCTCCAAGGCTTCATCCCTCTTTTCTTCAAGGTGCAACAGTTCGGCAAGTCTGGACTCACGTTTATCTCCCTCATCATAATACTCATTAATGAACTGAAGGGTAGGAATTTTCAATTGTATAGGAAACACAGGTTCTATCCATAAACCAGATGATAAGATGATATCCCTATGGAAGCTTTATGTCTTGTACGATCTGCCCAAAGAGTGAATCTAAGTTGGGTATGTCGGTCCTTTGGATTCTTCTCTAACAATTTGTGGATAACAGTCAGGAGATTTTTGTTGGATGACTTAGCTAAACCATTTCCTTGAGGGTAATAATTGGATGCAAATTTAATTATAATCCCATGATCAAAAGCCCAGTTAGAAAACTTTAACAATGAAAACGCAGGACCATTATCACAAACCAAAGATATTTGACATCCAAAATGATTAAGAATACCTGATTCGATGAAGTTAATTACTACCTCAGAAGTACACTGTTTGCATGCAAGAGCTTCAGTCCATCGTGTAAAATAGTCAGTAATGGTAAGAATATACTTGTGACCAGTAGAGGAGGGTGGATTGATGGGGCCAATGAAGTCCATTCCCCATTGTGCAAAAGGTTTTACCTCAAAAATTGGCTAGAGTGGGAGTGCGGCATACTTCTCTCTGGTGGCTGCAGTCTGGCACACATGGCATGTCCTGACATGGTTGTGTGTATCTTTGAATAGTGTAGGCCAATAGTAACCAGCTCTGAGAATCCAGTTCCCTATAGAAGGTGCTAACCCATGGCCTATACCATATTTGTCGTGAAACTCGGACATCACTCTTACAGATTCTGCCTTTCCTAGGCATCTTAAATACACACCCTCATGATTCTCCTTATACAGGACAACCCCTTTCAACATGAAACTATCACTCTTTAAGTGCAATGCCCTTCTTTGTATTGAATTGAGATGATCAGGGCATCTCCGGGTTAGGAGGTAATGAACAATATCATCATATCACTCTCCTGGAGAAACATCCTCTAAAGTATAAGCCTGAGCTGTAAGATCATGGCCTGTCTTTGCCATTGTCTATGTAAGCACTTGCCCTCTTACCAACTTCATGGGCTAAATCTCAATATCATATTCTTGTAACATAGTCATCCATTTGGCTCTACGTTCCTCCAGCTCATTATGCATTAATAACAACTTAACTACAGGATCGAGAACTATTGCAAAGATTTTGTTTCTAAGGATATAATGCTTGAATTTCTTTACAGCCCTGACTAAGGCATAAGCCTGCTTTTCCACACTTGGGTATTTTAGTTCTGCATCCTTCAATGGTGTGCTCATGAATGCTATGGCATGTTCATTGCCTTGGTCAGATTTCTGAGTTAATATAGCAGCACAAGAGTGGTCAAAAGCAAATGAATATATGTAGAATGGTTTAGCATAATCGAGACTTATTAAAACTGAAGCTTCAGCAATAGCCTTCTTTATCTCTGTGGATGCTTCTTTTGCTTCTGCATTCCATTCCACCTTGGCCTCCTACTTTAACATTGCATTCAGTGGCTTAACTATTTCTGCGAACCCAGTGATGAACTTCCTGACAAAATTGATCTTGCCAAAGAATGATTTCATTTCCTTTTTACTTGTAGGCGAGGGAATCTTAAGAATGGCTTCTATGCATTCTGGATCAATGGAAATTCCCTTTTTAGAGATAATATGCCCTAATAACTTACCTTCTATTACTCCAAAGATGCATTTCTTTAGGTTGAGAGATATCCCAAACTCGCTACATTTCTGAAAAACTTTGCATAAATCTGAGATATGATCACCTCTCTTCTTTGAAAATACCGTTAGGTCATCCATGTAGATGATTATGCATTTACCAATTATATCTTTAAAGGAAATGTCCATAGCTCTCTAGAATGTAGCTCCAACATTAATTAAGTCAAAAGGCATTCTTCTATAAGCAAAAGTCCCCCACTTAGTGGTGAAAGTAGTCTTGTGCCTATCCCCGTATTGCACCATGACCTAGTTGTATCCTGAGTAACCATCCAAGAAGGACATCATCTGAGATCCGTTGATGATCTGGAGGACTTCATCTAGTGAGGGCACTGGATAATTATCTTTCTCTAATGCCCTGTTTAAGTTCCTGAAATCTACACATAGCCTGATTTCACCATTTTTCTTCCGCACTAGAACCAGGTTTGCAACCCAAGTAGAGTGTCTAACTGGGAATATTATCCTTGCAGACAATAGTTTCTGCACTTCCTTCTATATTATGGGTTCCAGCAAAGCATTGATGGGCCTTTTCCTTTGTCTGAAAGACTTTACTCCTGGATTGAGAGGAATAGTATGGGTTATGATTGATGTATCATAAGTCTTTAAGTCTTCATAACTCCAGGCTATCACATCTAGATATCTATGTAATGCATCAATAATTCCTTGTCTTTCTTCTGGAGTGCACACCTTGCCAACGCGAACATTTTTGACATCCTCCTGGGATCCCACATTATGCTTGTCACACTGTCCACTGATGGACTCCCTTTTGGCATCATGTTCCTGATCTTTGATCTTGTCCAGATCAAAGATTCTTTCTAATTGTACCATCCCCCTTGGGATTGTGTTGGTCTTTAGGTTAATTACCCCTTCCAAGTCCATCTCAGCTTCTTGAAGTTCAGTTTCGTGAATGATTTGAGAAGCAAAGACATCATTATTTGTAATAAAATCTAAAATATGCTTGTCGTCTTCAAATACCTAGAAGTTGGTGATATTATCGGGTATTGATGGTACCGGGGTCAGTTCCACAATAAACTTATTTAGTCCCGAAAGAGATAGGGGTTGCAAAGTACTGGCTGCCTGGGCCAAGGAATCAGCTATCTGGTTTTTATTTCGTGGAATTAACTGAATGTTGAAGGCATCAAATCCTTCAATGAGGTCCCACACTTTGTATCTATAGTTCATCATCCTTCTGTCATGACAAGAATATTGTCTTCTAACTTGCTTGACTACTAACTCAGAATCTCCAAAAACCTGCAACATCTTAACCTTTTTCTTCAATGCCATTAACAGCCCATGCACTAAGGCTTCATATTTTGCTACATTATTCGTACACTGGTATTGGAGTCTGTGAGCAGAAAAATATGTCTTACCTCTTGGACTAATTAGCTTGAAACCAGCTCTAGCCCCTTGCTTTGATTTGGACCCATCGAATCTCAAAGTCCAACAACCAGTAGCCACAGAGCTCCCTGCTTTTTTACTTGCACTGTTACCATTGGATGGCTCTTCAGAAGGCATTACTCTTTCCCTTTTGGGATCTTCTTGGACATTCATGTTATCAATTTCGATTGCAAGAGTTGGGTTGATATGTTTCTGTATTTGTTCCACTACAGCTTGGCATAAGCACCAATCCAATTCTGAATGTGAAGCATTATGTACCCTACACCAATTGGAAAAAAGTAACTCTCCAAAGTTCATTCTTCTTCCTAACTGAATCTGATCTTCAATACATTTTTGGATGAACTCTTGAAATCTATCTAAAAAAGCTAGTTGATTATCTTCTAGATCGTCATTACTTTCAGCTAGTTCACCATTGTTTTTAACTGGTTGCACTAGGGCTTCAACATCACTAGACTCTGTCGTGAGGCCATGAGACATTGTGTGCAACATGAGGACCTCCTCTGAATCTAGTTCTTCAAGGGGAGCAGAAAGCATATAGTTATCCATACTTACTTCTGATACCATAATTTCAGTAGAGGTTTTATGATATTCTGTAATCATATACTTCATTCTGGTTTCTCATTCAATTCTAATCTGATTTGGCACTCCCTTCCAGGGAAGCCACATATGGGAGTGATCAGTTGAAACATACCCATTCAGAGCCCTGGTAAAGTCCCTTCCCAGGATTAAGCCATAAGTGTCAAGGATGTCAGCCACTTGTATATTGATAACTTGCTGAATCCTAGGATCATAAGCAAACTGCATATGAATCATGTTTAACTCTCCTACAACATTGACTTTAGTCCTATCCAACTATGTGACTTTCTTTTGAGAATCAGCAGGGGTAATTTCCATAGCTCTATAGACACCAAGGGGCATAACATTGGTTGAGGCACCTGAATACAGCAGACAATTATGTAAATTCTTGCCAAATACACGTATAGAAATCAAGAATGGGGGTGTGTCTGTTTTCCCTTGAAACAGAGTTAAGGGAGTATCTACTTGAGCAACTTGAGATTTATCCTTTTCTTTCCCAGTATCTCCAGGGGGCATATGGTCTTGATTATGAGCTCAATTTTTCCTCCCTATTGGCTGAGAACTAGATACTTTATGGAAATTCTTGCTAACTGATTTATCTTGCAACATGGAATTTGCATCATAAGAACAAAAGACTGCATTCCTAATGGATGGAACTCTTAATAGCTCAAATACAGATAGATTTACCTTCAATTTTTGAAGTTCTTCAGCAACATATGTGGCCAATTGTTCTTCTTTTAAATCCGTAGGAGTCTCCCTCAGGTATTCCACCATCTTTTCTTTATTTGCATCAACATTTATTCCTTTTGGTACATCAGCATGTCCTAGATCTTGAGATAAATATTGCCTGAAAATCGAGGGCAATCAGGATTGTTACTAGCATTAGGGTCTGGAGGTGTGTTGAAATTATTCGGTGGGATGGAAGTAGTAAAGGAGTCTCCAGCCTGTGGGCGACTGTGTGGAAACTCCCTCAAGTCATACTTCTTGATAGGCCTCTGGAAGGTCTGCACTTCTTCAATGTAAGCTTCTTCTTTGACATAAGCCTCTCCCTCATCTCTGGGACCATTATCATTTACTGGATTCTCATCAAATAATTGTGTCATTTCATCTCCATTGCACACCTGGTTTGCCTCGTCCTCCAACTGGTCAAATTCTTTTTCAGGTACATTTTTCTCACTTTGCGAAAAGGAGCATAGTTTAATACCAACACTGGTGAATCATAAGGAATAGAGGGTACAATTTCCTGACTGCTTACATTGTTCTCCACTTCATACTAAAAGATTGAGGCCGTCGTTTGGAATTCTTGACAGTCTAACTCAAAATGCTGACTAGTCTTGTGGAGCCTACACCACCCTGAGAAAGTAGCCTCAGCTAGATATACACCGCTAGGAGGCTTCTCTTGATTAACTGGTTGACTGGAAGACTGATTAATAGGTTGACTGATTGGTTGATCCAATGGGGTGGGGACTCCTCTATTATTGGGACCTATGTTCCAAGTCCTGTTCTGTCCTGACTACTGCCTTCTCTCAAATCCTTGTCCACCACCTGGTCCTCTGTCAAAGTTCTGACTCGATGATTGTCCCTTATCATAATTTTGTCTTTTTTCATTATTATACCCCCTATCATTGTTGTAGCCTCTGTCGTTGTTATATCCTTGGTCCTAACATTGTCCTCTATCAAAGTGTTGGGGATTCTCTCTGTTCTAATTAGACTGCATATTCTTCTGAGCAGCTTGCAACTAACTATTCTGGTTCCTTGGATAAGTCACTTCCATATTTAGCTTTTTTATTTGTTCAGACAACTCATCTAGTCTCTCCTTGTTAGGATTACTGTGCAGAGGTTGATTCACATTATTCTGGGAATACCCAACTGTAGCATTGACATTTAGCGATTGGTTCAAGACCTCAGAATTCTGCAGGTATGAAGGATAAGTAGCCTAAGGCTAGATATGTAGAGGTTGATTCACATTTTGCTGAGGGTAACTAATCGTGGGTAACACTTGTCCACTAGGAGGTCCTGGGTAAGGGACCAGAGGTAACTATGGTACTGGATTCGTGATTGGAGTATGGTTTGCTAGAGCCTGGTTGAGAGCTAGAACTTGTCCAGGGTGAGCAATGGGTCCTAATGAGGGTAAAGGCCCAGACAGATGTTGTCTTAAATTAGTGCTAACTTTCACAACTTTTTCATATGCATCGAGCAGACTAGCAGGAGGGTTATTACTCCACTTCATAAAGGTAGCCGTCAAACTATCAAGTCCCTCATAATAAACTTCTAAGGCAATGGGCTCATCTACAGCATAAGGGGCATGTAGTCTGGTATAAGCATGATGAAACCTATTGTTGAATGATCTTATAGGTTCATTGACCTCCCTTTTGACATTAGTAAACTGACGGTAAAGCTCATTGGAACTAATGTGGATTCAAAACTTTTGCAAAAAGGAAGCCTCTAGCTCAGTCCAATGTTGGATAGATCCAGCAGGAAAATGGTTGTACCAATAAAATACATCTTCCCCTAGTGAATAAGGAAATAACCTACATGCTACATCCTCATGGTTTATCCCTCTATCTTTAAGGCCATTCTGAAAGATCCTGATGTGTTCCTCAGCAATTCTATTTGGATCATTGATATGGAATTTTGAATTGAAGTGTTCAGGGTTTTTTCGCATGACATTGTAAACAGCGAAACTCAATGGAGATGGGTTGGTCACCAGGAAATCCATTGGTGGAGGTGACGGTGGTAATGGCTGATTTATGAATGGCTAAGGTTGTGGACTGGGAATGCCCTCAAAATCAGATGAACCTGATGAAGATGGGGATGATGGAGATGTGGGAGGTGGATGGGATGATGATGATGATTCCCTTCTTTTGTTGGTCCTTCTTGACCTAGCAGGGTCTGGTAACTCCTGAAATTCATCCTCTCCAAGAGCAGATCTTGTTCTTCTTCTGAATCTCTCAGGAGAGATGGCATTCAAAAATCGATCCAGCTTGCTTATTCGGGCCCTCCTTCTAGCGCCAGTTCCTGTTGATCGTGTTTTCTGCACAATAACAGCCTAGATAGAATATGGTATCCTATCTCTCTTGAAAGGTAAGTCTCTATCGGCAAGTCTCAAGAGATAACCCCAAGGTCTCTAATGTCAGGTCATGACAGTGCATAAACAATTCAGTAACAAAATGTGAAAATTCTGGTAATCACAATGGGACCTTACTACAAGCAAAATATTGAATCAATTTTATCAGATCTAAAAATTTGACGATACTTCATCCCTAGATCTAACCCAATAATCAAAGAAATAAAAAAAGACAAGGGTTTTGAAGAGATTTCTAAATTTAACGCTAAGCCTAGGATTAACAATGAAAGTAACCAATACTCGAAATGGACCAATCCCTCAAAACTGATCTCTGCTTGACAAAGATAAATCTGCAATCTCATAGAAAACAGTGCAATCTTTTGAGGTGTTAAGATTTTCAAATCATGAACATTCATTCAACAACCCTATCGCAGTTGAAATAAACAAATCCTCACAATCGAACTAAGCACACTGAATATGAAGTCTAGGCTAACTTTGCAAAGCAACTAACAATCAGTTGGTTGCGAAAAGTATGGACTGAAGGATTGCTACAACATTCAAGCATTAAATCACAAACATTATTGAACCCAAATATAATCTAAACATTAACCTTCTCAAAACAATTTTAAAGATGGCATAACAAGAACCATGCAAAACAAAAGAAGACAAGTATGGCACCAAATCACAATGTCATTTCTTGTATTCAAATTGTTCACTATAGCAACAATTCTAGCTCTCTGTTACAATATTTGCCTGAGGGAAACTACTTGCTAACTTGCTTCTAACTATCTCTATATTCTAGTTACAAATTCTAACTATCTAACCAACTTCTTCACCCTTACAAAAGAGGAGAAATGCCAAATATATAGAATTCCCCCAGAAAACCCGTCGGCCCAACAAGAGTTTTGCAGTATTAATGGCACAACAACCCAGCCAAGAGAAAATTTGAAATAGGTCAAAGGGATGCATTAAATGCACGTTCCGTCCAAGTCAGCTCGGGATCCACAATGCAGCTCGGACCAATGCACGGGAAGATAATAGGGAAGCAAAAATTGCGCTGCAGCCCATCATCAACTCCCTTCCCTATCATCTATATTCTGACCCAGCATTTCATGAACCTTCAGAAGCGTCCCATCCATGCCGCCTACTGGCGGCAGAGGAAAAACTCTCAGTCAATTTTCGATGGATGCAATTTGTTCCCTTGAGTGTTTGACTGACTTATCCCAGTCCACCTTATATGTCATGTACTTATCAATAACTAATAGGTAGGTGGGGGCATCATCCAACTGGTGCTCAGAAATAGAATCATCATCAAGTGGTGCATAAACATCCTGCCACCAACTTTTCAACTACTCTAGACTCAAAAATTCAGGAGCAATCTTCCTCCGTCCTGTCATAATTTTGAAAAAAGCAATGCAGCCACCATAGACACCATCTAGGGTATCATCAATCTGCCTTCTTTGTTTATAAATCTTTTTCAACACTTTCTGCCTGATTTGCAATGCCTCGAACCACTCCTAAGGTTTGGTAGCCCTAGAAAATGGAAGGATCTTGTCACTCACCAATCTGTCCCAGGTGTATTCCATTATAGTCCTGGTTTTCTGCAGTAAAAGATTTGTATCGTCCTTATCTTGTGCTAGCACCTGCTTCAGCCAATCCATCATCCTGTTAGTATCCTTCCCTGTTGAAAGGATTTCCTTTATAGCTTCATCACATTTTACTTGCACTCCTTTCAACCAATTGGCAGTGGCAAGGGTGGAGGCTTTCATCCTTTCTAGCTTGGTGATGATCTCTTGAGGCAGAGGATTTGCAGCAGAGGAAGAAGGGTTAATGGATTGCAGGGGCTTCATTAATTCCTCCAAGCATTTCCTGATATTTTCATTCTCTTTCTTTAGTTCCTACTTGGTCTTCATTTCCTTCCTCAATCTACTCACAAAAACTACACTAGAACCCTGGTAATCCTCAATATCCTGCTCAACGGATGTAGGCCCAAGATTAAAAGTCTTCACATTATAATCATTTCCAGCCACATCATCTCTATTTTTATCTAGAACAGGGGTAGCAATAGGAACAACCTTGTTATGCGCCTCATCTCTTTCAACTCTCGAGATCACTCTAGCCTTCTTTTTACCTTTGTCCTTTCCAATCTTAGCTAGTAGTGCATCCCAATTCGGTAGACTATCCTCCACAACCACCTACTTTCTCTTTATCTCTTTTTCCAGCCAACTAGGGACAGCAGATTCCAATTTCACCTCACTTTGCTTCTCCTCCTGCTGATTTTTAGGTGCCTCCTCACTCAAATTTTGTTTATCAGGAGTCTCATCCCTATTCCTTTCCTCTTCGATGTGTTCTTCCTCATGTTCAGTGATGGGATCTTTTCTGCCTCTTCTTCCCTTGGAGGAGATTAAACTTCTTCATTTGTGACTAGAGACTCTGCATGTGCAACCAACGGTGATTGAATTATCTCTTCAACTTCAGCTTCTGTATGGTAAAGGTCACCCTCATGGAATTCCTTTGCCTCAGTATCTGAATGATCCTCAATATTCCCTGCCTCACCTAGTGCACTTTGGGCCTCATAAGAAAAAGGAACATCATCATGCTGCTCCTCATGAGAAACCACTGGAGGGAGATAAGTCTTAGGCACACTGTCCCTGGGAGAAGGTGTCCTAGACCTCCTTGTATACACCTTGGCCCTCTCCTCTGAACTTTCAACATTTATCACTGGTGGGGGAATCACTTCTTCTCCTACCTTGGAGCTTGCTTTCTCTTATAATTTGACAATTCTCTTCCTTTTGGGTACAGGATCATCAGCCTCAGGACTCTGCTTGAACTTCTTAGTCCTTGTCCTCTTCTTGGCCTTTGGCCTTCTCCATTTTTCTACTTCTTGGGCTTCTTTTCCTTGAACACCTTTAGACTTAAATTTGAGTGGGGAATCCAACTTACCCTTGCCCTTAGGATCCTGCTCGGTGGATTCTTCAGAGGTGGAGTGGGGATCCAAATCTCCCATCAGAGCATAGGTGCATTGTACACCACTATTTTCCAGCTCCCATATTTTGTTCTTTAGCCACATCCTAGTGAATTTGATAACTAGATCCATTAGTTGTTTTAACTCTGTCTTTTCCTCTTCCAACCAATCCACATTACCAATTGGTCTATCTTTTATGGCCTCATAAGCATGATCCTGGATCATGTTCCCATTGTCTTTGAGCTGATCCAGAACTACCTTCACATTGTATAATCGAGCTAACTCAACTGGAAGCTGGGAGAACTTCTTCTTTCTGACCTCAAATTCATCACTGGAGTTGGCCCAGTAGTCCTCCAAATTCACCTTATGACTATATTCTCTACTGGATTTCTTTTGAGCCTCTCATGTAATATCAAATCTGGAGCTCTTGGAATGGAGAGACAAGCTAAGAGCACTCAATTCCTCTTCTAAAGCTTGGGCGGAACCAATGGAAGGACATACCTTCCTGTGCCAATCCTTAGTGGGAAATCTCCACCAAAACTAGTCTTATGCTTGTCCTTCTTGACAATGGCATCGAAGTCACAAATCTACTTGGTGACTTCCAACAATATAAGGTGATCAGTGGGATACCTTGGGAGTCTGTATGGGGCTTTCTGGCAGCCATCAATCTAAATGTAGGAGAAGGTTGGGAACTAAATAAGCCAAGCTCCATACTTCCTGATGAGCTCCTTCGCTTGATCTGAAATTCTAACATGCTCTGCTTCCTGAAGCATTCTAGTGATATACATGGTAAAGGCATCATTTACCCTCCTATAGTTTGAACTTCCCAAATGTAACTGAGGGAAAACTTCGTAAATAACATCCTGCCCGAAAATTCCTTTTGTATCTAATCCTCTGTAGGGATGGAACCTAGCAAGTGCATAGACCAAATATGAGGTCATTGTGAAGGTCTTTGTTTGCAACACATTGGACAATTGTTTATGAATTACTTGGCTAATGACCCCTACCCAATGGTAATTAATATTTTCTTGCTCCATCCTCACAATTGCATGGCACATCCAATTCTCAAACATTCCAGCACTTTTCAATCGAACCACCCTACTAAGAATAGTGATGGCATCATAATATTCCTTCTTGAATTTTGCTTTGTACAGCTGCTTGGGAAATTTGGAGTAGTGAGACTTCGGCTTCTCCAGCGAAGAATTGATAAATTGTTGTGACTTCACGGTATGGTCATCGTAGAACTCCTGAGCTGCCTCAATGGTGAATCCCACCATATGAGACCGGTCTAGCATATCAAATTTTTGGGCAATTGAGACTGGGTTGAGATTGGCAAAAACTCTCCCTTGAGGACTAATTATGCTTTGTGTATCCTCATCATAGTGCCTGGCGCACTCAAGGACTAATTCATAACATTGCACCGTAGAAGGGAAACCAGCTACATGGGACAAGCCTGATTCCATCATCCTTCTAGTCACCAAAGGAGGATCCTTCACTGCCATCCTTTCTTTAAACTCCTCATAGTCCCAAAGGCCAACATTTGTATCAGTGACTTCTGACCAGACAGAAGTGATTTTACTCTCAGGGACCTTGCTCTTAATGTCCAGCTTAATCCTCTCTGCATTAGACAATGAGGAACCAGCTGCTGCCTTGCTTGATTCAGCCTGCACTCAACATGGAAATCATATTAAACTACAGGATGGCAAGGTCAATCCATAAAAACACCATTAGAATGCATCTCATATAGTCAAGGTGTTATTAAAATCTCATATGAAACGACCACGATAAATTTTGGGTTTCAAGACCATCCATGGAATCTGAGCCAGAGAGGAATTTCGGGAAATTTCAGACTAACTGGATTCCAATGGAATAGCCAGGAAACACCTACTTAACCATTAAACCTGATCATTTTCATCAATAAACCACATGGGGGCTCAAATATGTCATGAAATAATCATCAAATGTATCACAAATTATAAATGAATCTAATTATTTCATGTTCCTTTACATTTCACCAAATTTCAAGAAAATCCGCCAGAGACAGATTCCAACGAAGAACGAGCCAAAGAAGATTCTCGAGAAATCAGGGAGATGGCGGATTTCAAAGAAATCCGGACCTGACGGACATCTGCGGTTAAGGCAAAGTTCTGAACCAATGGAGATTCCCAGAACGAAGGTTTCGGCAAGAGTTGTGAGCTCGCCGAGAAGTCTCGGCGAAGGCCGCGAAGTCACGCTGAAGGATGCCATTAGAATAGGTCTCGCCAAGACATGGTGGTTCCGGTGTAACATCCCACCGAATGGCGATATAGCAAACAATATTGATATGATCACAGGGTAGTCAGGATAAGATCTGAGTGAATTTTCTTGGTCTCACTGACTAGCGATAGAACACGAGAGACCTTCGGTGTGATAAAAACACTGTCACAGTGAACATATGGACCTAGGAAGGCTTTCGGTGAAATGTTTTGAGTTCAGCTAGAGGTCCCAGCAACTACATAATGTTTCGTCGATGTAGAGTTCTATCGGTATAACCTCTGGCCGACAATATGTGGTCTCCCCAAAAGAAGATCTAGGCTCGCTAAGAAAAGAAGGCCTCACTATGAATTCCTAGCGACCACCGAGAGTCTCACCGAAAGCGAAGGCCTCAGCAAGAGCTGAATATGTTCAGTGAAAGGTCTCGTCGAAAGGGGAAGGTCTCAGTGACAGAATGGAAAATCAGCAAGACGAAAGGAGCCTGGCATGAGCTTTTGGCGATGAGGGTTTGTCTTTCCGACAAGAAGGCTTTCGGCGTGAGAATTACAGTGTTCGAGCGATCAAATACAAACACATGAAGGGGTTCGGCAAGACATAGGATGATCGATATGACATCTCCCCAACCTCGAAGGGTCACAATGACTGAAAAGAACAGAGCTTGATGAAAGCAAAAGTGCTCGGTGGGAGGTCTCGGCAATGGACGGATGTCTTAGCGAAGCAAATGAATATTGGTAAAACCACTGAATCCCACTATGACCTCTTGTCGACTAGGGCTTGTCTTGTCGATGGCGAATATGAAAAAGCATGTCGATGAGACATTTTCTTATAGGGTGAGGCCTCGGCAAATCCTCTTTGTCTCACCGACTAGTATGCATAAAATACTTCATCGGAGTGAGAAACGATATTGTCACGGCAATCCAATATGAACTTAGGAAGATCTCCTTAGCGAACTACAAGGTGGTCGATATGACATCTCTCCAACCCTGAAGGGTCACAACAAAGAGATTTTGGAAGGGATGGAGAGTCCTAATTTCACCTAGACACCGAACCAATCAGGAATTTCAAAAGGTTTGACTTAGGACCAGTCAAGGACGAACCTTTCATAGATTTTCTTTACGTTCTAGGTCAATTTTAAGATGAAATCACCTGATATGGCACTACCCTAGGTTTAAAACCCTACTCATCTGCCATTAGCGCACAGGCAAGTTCAAAATTTATTTTTTTAACTGTTAAGTCATCACTAGGGTTTATGAATTACTCTCAGGAAAGATTCATTGAAATGCAAACAAATAAATGAGCTCAAAACTTGCCTAGGAGATGACAAATGATGCAATACTAAACAACCCTAGCACGAAATAAATAAATACACAAGAATTCGAATCCCACAAGCTCTCACAATACTGACGTTCCATTCATAATTCAATTCAAAGTAGAGCAATTAGAAACATACCATTACAAGGCGGCAATCGATCCCAGAATTAGCAAAAGGGAAGAGAACGAGGTCCTCAAAGAATAGATGCAGGAATGCACCAAAAACCATCACCGGAAACCACAGTTTTCCTGAATATCCCAAAACAAAGCCAACAGTTCAAAGAACAAACTCTAAGGATGCAGCTCTCAACTTAGATGATGGCAAATAGTGAGCATAATGGCACAAAAGATCTCAGAAATCAAATGAAATTTGGCCTTCAAAGCACGTACGAAGCCATTAATGCAATTGATAAGACAGTCATGAAACCCGGGAAGCCGATGACAGGGTAGAATCTAGGAAAATCTAGCCCACGTAGAAATCCGTGAATACTGAAAATCCCCAGACAACAAGGTCCAACCGGAATCGAAGCAGGATCCGGGGAAATCCGACCAGGGTGGAAAATCCTGAATCTGGGAAAAAGCCCGAAATTCATCCAGAACTTAAGATTTTTCAATGAATAACTTGGGGAAAACACTTAGGCATTCAAAATAAATATTTCAAGCACATGCCTAGGTAAGACAAAACCTCAAAAGAAAGGGCCAAAACACCAAAACCGAACTGAAAGAGGGTCCCTGCTTTCAGCGGGGCGTGTGTGCAAAAACTACACAACACACTGGAAATTCCTGATCTTCTCCTGACATGGTTTGAAGATAGTAAGAATATTCACCACCTTTTCCTGTAACAACAAATGGTCCTATCTAGAGAGCTTCAAACTTCCCATGTTTCCCTTTATCTTGACACCTTGCATTCCATAATAGGACCATGTCATTCACCTCAAAATTTCTATCTTTTTCCCTTTTTTCAAACAAGTACTTCATCCACGACTACATTTTTGTGTTTTGCTCCTAGGCCAAGCTTCTAATTTCATCCAGTTCTGCCAATTGTTTCATCCTATCTTCCATAGGTTTAGGGATGTCTAGGACTTCTTGAAGCATGAACTTGTATACTGGCAAGAGGTTTTGCATGGGAATTATTTCTTGTGTCCCATAGACCAATTCAAAAGGTGATCTACTAATTGATTTTTTAACTATGATCATATCTACCCAGACTACTAGCCTCAATTTTGAATCCCAAGCCTTCTTATTTTTGTCCAGCATTCTTCTAATTATCTTTAGGATACTTTTATTACTTGACTCATCCTGTCTATTTTCTTTTGGATGGTATGGGGACGCATGCAAAAAATTTATGCCATAAGTCTTATAGAATCCTTTGAAATCCTCTTATCTAAAGCACATACCATTGTTTTTGATTATCCTTGTAGGTGTTCCAAACCTTGTAATGATGTTCTCCATCAGAAAATTTGTTACTACCTTACTAGTGTCTTGCTTCGTGGGGATGGATTCTATCCATTTTGTAAAGTAGTTAGTTACTTAGTATCCATATGTGACCTCCATTGGATTTTTTTGGTATTTCTCCAATAAAATCAATCCCCCACTTATGAAATGGAGCTTCAACTTGCAATTCTATGAGTGGTAGTGCTCCTTGGTATTTCATTTTTATAAAAAAAAATTGGCAGGCTTCACACTTTCATACATAAGCCAAAGAATCATTCAAAACCCTGGGCTAGTAGTATCCAACCCTTAAGATCTTGTGGACAGTGGTTTTGGCCAAAAAATGTCCTCCACAGACTCCCTTATGCATCTCTTTCAACATATGATTTGCTTGTGATTCATCTAAGAATAGCAACAACACTCCATCTCTATTTTTCCAGTACAGGTCTCCATCCATGAAGGCATACTTTGAGGTGTGTAGTTTCAAGTTTCTTTTTTTATTCTCATTCATGTCTTTAGGACATTTCTAGTTTTTTAGGTAATACATTATGTTAGTATACCATGATGTGTTCTCTATTCTTGCAATCATACCTTCTTCCTCCCCTATGTTGCAGATTTGAGATGCCTCAAGATTTGATTCAGCTATGATCCTGGCTAGCCCCTATCCTCTCACCAACTTAGTGATTTGGATTTCAATATCAAACTCTTGAATTATATTAATCCATCTACACCTTCTCCCTGTGACTTTAGTTTGTACAAATACATCCTTAACTGCAACATTAGGAACACATGCAATTATTTTTTCTCCCACCAAATAAGGTATGAAATCTTTTATTGCCTTGAAAAGTGCATATGTCTGATTCTCTATGATTTCATACTTTAATTATGTTCCTTGAAGGGATTTACTGAAGAATGATATAGGTTGCTCATACCCCTCATCATTTTTCTATAGCAATATTGTTGCAACTGTGTGGTAAGATGCAAATGAAAAAATTTGGAAAGGTTTGTTAAAGTTTGGTGACTTTAATATTGGGGCCTCCTTGATTGCTCTTTTGGTGGATATGAATGCATCAATTGCTTCTACAGTCCAATCAATCTTGGCTCCTTTCTTCAACATTTTTGAAATGGGTTTGACAATTTCAACAAAATTTGATATAAACCTTCTTAAAAATTTCATTTGTCCAAAGAAAGACTAAATGGATTTACTGTCTTAGGGATAGGAATCTTATCTATAGCTTCTACCCTTTCTAGATCAATTTTGACTCCATCTTTGGATGCTATGTGGCCTAACAACTTTCCCTCAGTTACGGAAAAATGGCACTTCTTAGGGTTTAGGGAAATACCATACCCCAAGGCCTTGAGGAAGATTTTCTCAAGATGTCCAACATGGTCTTATACTTTTTTGGAATATGTTGTGAGATCATCTCCATATACCACCATTATTGTATTGATCAAGTCAGCAAAGGAAACATTCATAGCTCTTAGAAATGTGGCACCAACATTTTTTAGGAAAAATGGCATCCTTACATATACATATGTGCCCAAAGGTGTGGTAAACGCAATTTTGTACTATTTTGACTCTTTCACTTTCACCTGGTTATACCCCAAAAATCCATCCATCATGGACAATAATTCACACCCAGTTACTCTTTGCAGCATAGCCTCCATGTTTGGGAGTGGGTAGTTGTCTTTAAGAGAGGAGACATTCAAATTTCAAAAATATACACACAACCTTATGTCTCTATTCTTCTTTTGGATAGGCACCAAGTTGGAAACCCAAGAAGAATGTATGATGGGCTTGATGATACCTCCTTCTTTGATCTTCATAAGTTCTTCATGCATATTGGGTTCTAGGGTAGGATTTATTGGTCTTTTTTTATGTCTAGAAGGTTTTGCACCAGGTTTTAGTGGAATTTCATGTTGAAATAAATCTTCTCTGTACACCTTAAGGTCATCATATGACCATGAAAAAACATGCTTGTACTTTCTCAACAATGCAATCAACATCTTTCTAATTGTAGGGATTATCTTCTTTCCAATGTACTCCTTTGGAGCTAATTTAGTCCCTAGATTAATTTCCTCAATATCTTCCCTTCTCACTGGTGTTTGTTTCATAATTGCTCTACCATTCCCATCACACAGCCTTTCTAGTAAAACTAATCCTTTAGGGATCTTTTTTTTTTTGAGTTGCATTACCTCTTGGCCAAACACAATCTGTTTGTCATCTACCTCTTCAACAAATGCATTGAAGTCAATCTCTTGGGCCTCATACTAATCAATATAGTGTAATAATTTGATCAAATCTATGTCATCATTGAAGACCTACCAATTATAAATATTTTCAAGAACTATAGGTCTGGTTTTGAGCTCTACATGTGAGACCCCTACCAAGGTAACATCATCATTTTTCAAGGCCACATTTGCCAAGTCAGTCATCAAGTTTTTGGATCTATCCACCCACTCAATGGAGAAGGCGTCAAAGAGTTCTATAGTATCCCACACATAATTTCTATATTGCTTCAATCTCTTGTTTTTTGTGGAGTACTTTGATCTTACTTGTGAAACAACCAATTGAAAATCCCCAAGAATGGTTAGCATTTTGATCCCATGTTTAGACCTAGCAACAAGGCCTCATATTCTGCTATATTATTTATGCACTCGAATGTTAGTAGAAATGAGTATTTAAATATTGTTCCCTCGGGTGAAATGAAGACAATTCCAACTCCATTCCCTTCTCTACTACAGGCTCCATCAAAGTACATTCGCCATATGCCATGTTCATTTTTAGATACATCCCTAGCAGTTGGATCTATGTTCAGTAATTCAGGGTTTGAATGTTCAATTCTAAAACTACCTAGGTCTACATCACAAAAGCAATTCATTTAATTGGGATCAAATAGCTCCATGACATGTTTTGATCTAGGTTCTCTGTATAACTTGACTTCCCTTCCATTCAAAATTATTGTGGCATAAGACAATTCCAACTGAGCATTCCCACCTACTGTTGCAGTCAATTTCCTTGATAATAACATCCCATAGTAAGGGGGCACGTCCACCATAGTATTGTCTATCCTATATGTCACCTTAGGGTATGATGCCAATTTTAATTCTCTATCCCATATCACTCCAACTACAGGGACCAATCTGTTATCCATGGCATAGCACTTCCCATATGTAGTATTCACCCACATACCTAATTCCTTCATGACAGCCAAAGGCATGATGTTGATTGTTGCCCCTGAGTCAATCATGCAGTTTTTCACCAATTTGTTGTTGATCACCAATGTGGTGTAGAATGGATCCACTTGGGAGGGATTCTTTGTGATTGTATCTCCTAAATATACTTTTGGTGTCTTTTTAATTTCCTGCTCAATGGCATTAACCTCCTTTTGATCCTTCTATTTGTGAGATGTGTTGGTAATCATTCTGAGGGTTGTGTCTCTGAACTCATCAATCTTCATCAACTCCATCAAGGGAACTATCATCTTTGTCTAAGCTAGTGCTTGGGAAATTTCAAATGAAGGGGCAGTGATACCTTGTTCAACCTTCTCAATTTTAGTAACCCTTTTCCCTTGAGTTTCAACTTTGTTATTTATTAGTGTTTTCTTCGATTCAATATCTGCAATCTCTTTTTGAACAATTTTTTGAGGCTTATCTATTTCACCCTTCTCTTGATCAAATGGGACATTCTCCTTGCTGTGTTGTTCTTTTATGAAGATGCTTCTTGGTGTTCCCTGGTCTCCATCTGTGGGTCTACTTCTTAGGTTGTATTTTATCCCTTTTTCCTCAGCTACAGCTTTTTCAGTGATGGCTCTCTTTTCTTATTTTGTTGGTGTTCTCAACTGAAATTGTGTTGTATTGTATGCATATTCTGCTTCTTGTGTGTTTTCTTCCTTATCAAAAAACAATTCTACTCCACATTTACATTATACTTTTGATTGTTGACATCATATTCATACCCATCCTCAAAAGATGAGTATCCTTCATTATTTTGATGATACCCCCATCTTAACATGTTTGCAGTGCGGTCATCTCTATCTTGCTCTTGTGACCACTCATCTTCCTTACAAGCTTGAGCCACTACATAATGTTCAGGGGCATGGGGTCTATGGAAAGGTGAACACCATGGTGTAGTATCTACTGCATGTGCTCCATGGTTTTTCAAGGGATCAGGAGTCTCTTTCCAATTTTCTTTTCCTACTAGTCTTCCATCCTTCCAAGTGGTATTATAGGGCATGTCATCAATCTTGGCCTTTCATTTTTGTACTGATCTTCTTGTCTATTCTAGGGATTGTTGGGATTTTGTGGGATCCTAGGGTTATCCCTTTTTCCAACCATGCCAGCAGCTTTCCTATTATTTTCAATGGTTAAGGTTTCCTTTTGTACTTCAGTCAGACTTCTAGGGAATCTGCTCCTGTGCTCATACCTTGTCTTAGGATCAAAGACCTTTAAATAGATACTTAAAGCTGTTGAATCTGCTAATTTAGATCCATGTGGTATCTTGTTATATATCTTGGAGAATCTCTAATTAAAGTCAAAAACAGATTCGTTATGATGCTTATGAATACTTATTAACACATGTAGATCAAATTCAGGAGCACATTGATACCCATATTGCTTTAGAAATTGATCTTGGAATTTTTCTACAGAGGTAATTGAAGCATCTAGTAGACTATTAAACCAATCCCTTGCTTCTTTAATTAGAGACATCATGAATAGCCTCATAAGGACATCATCTTGTTCCATGCCCAAATCTTGCACAAAAGCATTAAAGTTTCTTATGTGTTCTTCTATTGTAGTTGCACTATTCCCTATGAATTTAGGGATAGTATTTCTCTAGTTACTATCAATGGGATACGAGTATAGTTGGTATCCTGTCAAGTCAAATTGTTTGCTCATGCTTTTAGGGTTTTACGGATAGGGATTCTGAGGTGGTTGATCAGGATAATATTGGAATCCATGTTGGGGATAATGCACATTTTGTTGGATGTTATGGTGATAATATATATTTTGTTGTAGCACATGGTGCTAATATTGTGGGACATATTGTTGTCCTAGTGGTGGTTATATTGTATAATTTTTTTGGTGTTTTGTGGTGGCACATTATGTTGCACATTCTGTCTTGGTTTCCTAGCTATATCGTGAGGTGCTTTTGAAGTACCCAGAGCACCTGTATTCTGAGATGACCCCTATGTATTGATGTTACCTCCTTGTTTATGGGAGGGACATATTTTGGTGGTTTTGTTGCATGGATATTTAATTGAGACATTTGTTAACTCAGATCTTGACTCTCTTTTATCAACTGTTGTCTTCTCCTAAGCTCCTCTCTGCCTTTCCACATATTCTTCTATCTCTTGAGTATTCATTTCATCATAATTTTCAACAAGGATAGAGTGATCCATGAATCCATGTTGGGTCTCTTCTCCTTGTTGTAATGACATTTTGTAGTCATACTAATTTTTCCTTTGGATTTTCTCTTCATCCATTTGGGAAAAAAACTCCATTTTCTGAGGATCTTCCTTCCATCAAAGAACAAGATGACTAGTGTTTTCTTGCTCACATGGGGTATGGGAATCTCTACATGGATCATCATTATGATACTCTGATTCATGCAATGGGTCAAAGCTATTGTGCAATGCAGGAGGTTGTACTGGAATATTCTCACAGTTGGTGAATGTAGTGTCTAACCGTTTAGATGCTCCTTTATTCTTGTGTTGGCCTTTGAAACGGGAGATCCATGTTTATTTGTCAACCTACCATTGTTCTTCTTTGGACTTTCTTGATGCAAAGATCTTCTGTTGTTCATCTCGTAGGATTCTTTGATGCTTTGAACTCTAGGATTACTTCTTTTTGATGTGTACTTTAACTTCTTAGTCATGCATTCATTCTTACAGAGTCACCACTCACTTTTAGGAAAACTGAAAAAAAATTATAATTTCAGACCTGTTCCCAGTGGAGTCTTCTACAATGTGATGAATCTTTGATCAAAGGCTTGGATTCATAATTGGCTAGGTTATCCCCAGTGGAGTCGCCAATCTGTTAGGTCTCAAACACGTAGTTTTTTAAACCATAAGAGGGTGCCAATAACTTAGTACCTTTTTGGCCAATGAATGGGGTAAATGTGATTGATAACCCCCTACTCTTTAGCCTCTGCTAAACCAAGGTGGGTGTACCTAAATGATAAGGCAGATTTGAATGTTTGGATTTGATCTCTAATTTGGTAAATCTACTCACTATGGCACATAGGTGTGAAGTAGATGCAAATCTTACTAACTAGTTCCTAATGAAAGCATTTGAATAAAAGTGTGAATTGAATTTGTGCAGAAATGTTCTAAAGTTAACCAGTGCATACTCTATTCGGTGTATGGAGTTGATGGATGGATGATGACTATGGAGATAGATTTTTATGATAGGTAAATATATTATTCAACTTAACTCTAACTGCTGGGAACTTTTAAATGTTTGCACCTTGTGCAAGCTTGTAAGTTTGTTTGCTACAGTACTCTTCTTTATAGATCCTAGTGTTATTCCCTAAAATTACTGTGATGCAATGAAAGGAATTTTAATTCTTAGCTTAAGGGAAACCAATCAGACTAACCACCTTAAAAGGATTTTTAATCCCTAAGGAAACCAATTAAAATGAATTAGCTGAAAGGGTTTTTAATTCTCTCACCAGAACCCAATCAAGACAATCACACAGTTATAGAAAATGTGTCCAAACAAATCATATACATTTGAAGAATTCAAGAGAACCACTTTGGAGACAGCACAACAACATATAGAAATGAATATCCACACAACAATTGAACACTTAAAATAGATCAACAATTATAAGCAGTCTTCTCCATTATATTGCTTTAAATGATATACATTGATAGCAGAAGTCTTTTGACATGAGATGGATGGGTGGAATATGCTATATGAATATAACCTATTACTACTGGTGGTGATAATGATATGATGATGATCAAAATAGGACCTTGGTTTCCCATTTTATAAGGGAAGCAACAAGCTACATTCCCTTTTACAAAATGAGGCGATGTTTCAAAATTACACCTCTTCATTAACTACTTTTCTAATTAACATAATTAGAGAAATAAAATAGAACTTAAGACAATTTAGATGTTGTGAGTCCATTAATCAATGTAGAAGGCATGTGATCATCGATCTGGAAAATCCTTCTTCCCCATGATAGATATCTAAACGCTCTCATCCCAGTGATCTACTCCTCAGAAGCTAAATATTTCTCCTCCCATTGATATATTGTAAAATCTAATGGCCATTTGTACTCATGAATCCTTGGTATATTTTTGAGATGCACCTACCACTGACTATCCAGCAATGCTTTCACATCATTATCAAGCTCCATGTATCTAGCATTGAAAGCAATTAATCCATCTAGGATTAAATTAATTCTATGCAGATTCATACTACCACCCTCATGTATGTGGGTAAGACACTTATGGATAATTTGACCAAACTCCTTTTTCCACTCTTCAAAGTCTCTCAATTGGTCATCACATTTTACTATTTCTGGTATAAAACACCGCATTAGGGTGTGGAAAGAATCCATTTGTGTTTTAACCCTTTTGTCTTGTCCCTGTACATATTGAAATTCATCTAAAATCATTTTGACCATTTGCTCTGTTGGTTTTAGTGTTGTATGAGAATCAATACTCCTTTGTAGGACTTTGCATAACTTAGAAAAACTATGGTTTATAGGTTGTCACCTTTTGAACAAGGGTTCCAAAACTTAAGCGTATGTGCCTTTATTTTATCAACTTGTTGGAGTAACTTATAACTGTCATACACACCCTCTAATTTATCTACAACCAACTTTACCCTGTGATCAAGAATCTTTTCTATAGCTTCACAAACTTGTCTCTTTACCTCATCCTATGTTTTTTTGTTGTATTTCTTCATCTCATACAGTTCCTTCTCAAGAAATTGCATTTGTTCAGCAGAAATATTCTATCGAACATCTATTGGAGCACTAGGAGGTTTATATAACACCATTTTTGTGCCTTGTGAGGTTCCTGCTCCTTTTAGCTTCTTTTTTAATTTTACATTTTCCATAAATAGCTTATTAAATTCATCATTCAAGAATATTTTCTTCTTCTCGTACTCTTTTAGTTTATTATCCAATCCTTTAACAGTTGCATGAGTAAACATGGCCAAATGCATAGTCATTGTGGATGCCTCCAAAGAGGTGGTGTCTTGTATTGTTTTTACCATAGCTGCCCCTTTCATCCCCTATATCACATCGAGTAGTTTTTGCTTTTGTGTGTTCTTTTGCTTGATCCATATAGCTATGGTTTCAATCCAAGGATTATACCTTGTTCCACTCAATCCTTCAACAGAGTCAAACTCTACAACTAGCATTGGATCTTCTTGAGCCCGTACTAGGTCATGCACAAACATTTTTTTCAATTCCAGACCAGGGAAAATGAGCATATTACTTTTCAAAATCATTTCTCTAGCCTTCAAAGGGCATATGTCGATATAGTCAATTCTTAATTCACTAAAGGTTTGTGCCACCATTTCATTCTTTTGGGATTCCCCAATTCCCATTTCATTTATTTTCATTCTCTCCTCAAATTCCTTCACCATAATTTTTATCCAAAAATCCTTAAAGTTTGGAGTCTTAATAAATTCATCATCTTCTATGAATCTCCTATCTGTAATTTATCTTTCATCCTCATGTATTTTTGTATTTTCCTTTTATGTATCATCTATCCTTTCCTCAAACTTATGGGCATTGGTCTCATGGATTGGATGATCAACCTCAACATCACCCTTTAATGATTATAACACAATGGTCACTTCTTCAGTCTCCCACTCCTTCACTTTCTTCATAAGGCACCAATGGTTTAGTGCTCTATGTCCTTTTTCTTTGAGGAGTAAATTTCTCCATGGGAGATTTAGAGGCTGTGTCTAGGGTGTGCTCTGCTATTGCCTTACCATTGTGTTCTTGAAGATATGCCTCCCTTTTGTCATACAAGTCTTCAAACTTATCCATTATCAAATCTATCCTTCTGATAGGATCCTTTTCCTCAACAAAATATCCTAGGAAGTCCTTATCTTTTTGTTTCCTCTCTTCTTCAAGCATCCTCATATATCCCCATTTTTTCCTTCTACTGAAAACATCTTGATAAGTAATGCAATTTCTTATTACATCTTCTTCATAGTCCACTTGGTGTGCAACTGTCATTTTGGTGAGAATATTATGCTTTATGTTATTCAAATTATTTTCAGGATCAAAATCTCTTCCTTTTTCAGAGTCCAGTGAATATCTTGTCTTTAAATAATATTGCAATTCTAACAATGTATCTGAGCCTAGAGACCAGTCTCAACACTTGGTTAGGTTTGGCAGGAATGTTCCCTTCTTCTGCTTGTGCATCACATCCTTTTCCATCCATGTCATCTACCACATAAACTCTAAAAATTCTAGTCTAAGGGACACAAATTTTGGTAGTATATGCAGAGCAATAGGGCACCCATAAACTCTTATTATTGTGACTTCAAGAAGGAAAAACATTATTAGTATATGCAAAGCAATAGGGAACCCATAAACTCTTATTATTGTGACTTCAAGGAGGAAAAACCAATCACCAAAATTATGTGTATGACCTTGCTCCTATTTTCAGGCCAGAGGTATCAAAAATTGTAGCATTTTGGTTGGAAATCTTGGTATTGAATAACCAAGGACCCCTAGGATTCTATGCACAAAATCCTCATAGAATATTCTAAAGCTAGAGTTCTTACACCGGTTGTCCCAAATATAGCACCATTTTTGTACAAGTGTAGGATTCCCTTGCAAATCAATTTTGGCTAGGTCCATTCGTTTAGTCCATTTTTCTCGATTCTAGTATAGTATCAAATGACACAAGAGAGAATAGTGTCTGAATGTAATAGGTGCCCTGTCTTCTATGACTTGCAAGAATTCATTATCCAATGCACTTTCTAGATATGAAGAAAAGTCGTATTCTATATTGATCTCTAGATTCTGGATTCTGATGGTCATCATCATTAAACTTACTGGCATCCTATCTTGAGCATCCATCCCTAACACTTGGCACAGAGCTAGATATGTATTCACAAAATAATAGTGAAAGTTTGCCACAGTGATTGGCTCAATGATGGAGGGAGAAATAGGGATTTCTCTCTTACCAATTCCTCTTTTCATGTACATTGGGAGTTCATCACTCCTGTAAGTTCTCCTTAACGTAGTATACTCCTCCTCACTTTTTTGTAAGTCTACCTTAGTCAGGGCCTTTTTATTCAATTCAAAGTACTTAATGATAGCTTTCCACCCCAACTAGTATCGCACCATTTGGAAACCTCGTAGTTTTGGTAGCAAAATGATAATGTTTAGCTAATAGCCTAATAAACTATACATCAACAAATACATTAGGGACAATAAATTTGGCCAAGTCCAACACCCAGGGGTTTGACGCTGGAACTTTCTTGTTTCTCCTACTATAAAAATAGTAAAACAAGTATAAAAATACTAAAACAAGTCCCACCCAAATTTAGGAATGAGGGCATCTCTACAACCCTATGTGGTATCTATGAGTAATTTCTTATTACCCTCCTTGGTGGACCCTAGAAGCAAGTCTAAAATGGATTGGTGAAGAGGCCTCTTTTTTTTCTTAGGTTCTTCATCCTTAATTTTGGTTTTACTTTCCTTTGCTTCAGATTTTTTCCATTTAGGTGGCATTTCTACTAAAACTTCAAGATGACATAGCCTTTGGAAAACATCTACACCAATTGAGATTCTTCAGAGGGTTATTCGTGCACTTACCTAGGTTTTTGACGCTTGCAGAGCTCCTTCTCTTCATATCCTCAGCTCCTTCCATGACAGTGTATTGCAATTGAGTATAATGATAGTAAAATTCAATTATTTTTAATGGTGTTGAGTTCAGTCATATCAGCATTAATGCCAACCCTTTGTCAAATATTTTTGCAATAATCTCATATTCTTGAATTTGATTATGCATTGTTGGATTCATGTGTCATGGTGGCTAACATGATCTTTTGCATTTACTATTGTAGTCTATAATGATGCCACAACAGGTTCCACCATACTCCTGCTATCACTTATCACACTAGCTATGGTATGGCGGTATCAAGTTTTATGCCCTTTTATATATGTTGCTTTCTAGTCTTATGATTGCGGGATAATAGTATTCATACCACCATGTCGTGACTATGCTACCCACCTCACGTGGTAATGTGGTTTCCACCTTCCTTGATTAACACTTATCATAATTCTACTCTTCTTGGAACTTCTCTCTACGGGGTAGCATTGTACATACCGCCTTACCGTGGTTATACTATCCACTTCATGTGGCGCTACAGTGTCTACCTTCATTTCAATGATTACCGCTCTACCTTGAACTTCTCCTCATGGGATGGAAATGGATACCGCCTTACCACGCTACCTTAATCTCCTCTTTGTAGGGTGGCGATGGGCGCGTCACCTCGCCTACTGCATAACCCTCTAGCGGTGTGGTGGTTAATGCTTTATTTCATGAGTTATGAACTGCCAGCCCACACAGACTATATTTTGATGTTGCGGTAAAGGCACAAATTGCTTTATTAGTGACTTTCTAAAAGGATTAATGGATATATACAAAGGAGATAGCAATTATTTTATGGATCTTGTCACACAATTTTTTGCATTTCATTTCAAACACAAAGTAAAACTAAAGGCAATGGGTATTTTGATGTAGGTGTAATGTGGATGGAAAATAAAGTCTAGTGGATACTAAGGAAGAATTTTTTTCTCCAACAGGATCCATCACCGAAATGTTACCTCTACCCATTTTGTTGTTGTTGGTGACATTATCCCTCCTGCATTAGTTGGATACTCACCTTTGCCACCTGACTTGTTAACTAGAACCAATAATGAATCCTGAAATCTAATAGATTTGGAAGAACGCTCAGGTTCTAAGATTACCCTCTTGGATCCTAAGGATTTTTTTGGAGATCTTAGTGCTCTTAAAAGGGAGATTCAAATTAAGGGTGAGATAAGAAGAAATAAGGAGAGAGAAAGAGAAAAACAAATTAGGAATGCTATGGTTGAAAGAGAGACCCTAATAAGGAAATTAGACCAAATGAGACTCGTAAACCAAGCTAAACCTGAACCAATTAACTTGGGTCCTATTATATCCAAGGTCCTTGACAAGAATAAACAAGAAGACCCCACAAAAAATGTTGATACCACCAACCAAACCAAATCTAAAGTTACTAGTGATGTTTCTCCACATCCAAATGAAAATGTCTCCAACCCACCGAATGTAAAAGGTAAACAGCCTATACATGACTTGGTTATCAATGAGAAATCCACATTTGAGAATCCTCCCATTCCACCAAAATCAGAATCTAAGATGGAAAAATTAAGGAAAGAAAATGAGGCTCTCAAAAGAGAAGTAGAGAAAATGGAAATCATGGCTACCAATCTTGAGATGAGAAGGAAGTTGGATTTCCTAAAAACTTCATGCTCACCAAAAGGTGATGTGGCATCTAGCTCACAAGATCCTTCTTAGTCCACAATAGAGCTCACATCCTCAAGTGATGCAAAAACTTTTGGTCATATTGATCAATCGACTCATAATGCTAAGAATGTAAGCACAAGCATTAATGATACTACTCAATCAATTCACTAACATAAATGTGAATCACAAGAGAGGAGGTGGAGAAGCAAGCAAGAACAATAAGGATAGATATAACCAGTTTCATAGGTGGCCTATACAGTTGGAAAGGTATAGACAATTATGTTTTGATGGGATTCCAGGATACCCAAATCCCATCAACAATGACATCAAGGTTGTGTTGAGCAAGTTTACTGGTAATAATGCAATTTATGGAGAGGATCATTTTAAGGTTTTTCTAAACATGTTGAATGACTATAAGGTAGAGAATGAGGATGTGCTCATGAAATTTTTCATGTCATCTTTGACAGAGGATGCTAAAGATTGGTCCAGAGGTTTACCTAATGGTAGTATTGGCTCATGGGGGGAGTTCAAGAGAGTTTTTAGAGAGCAATATGGTGACCAAACTAACCCCAATTTTATGCTCATGGAATTTAATAACATCATCAAAGGACAAAATGAAATGGTGTCTGATTTTAATATCAGATTTCAGAAGGCTATGAATAGACTACCACAGAATTTGAGGTTAAATGATTCAGTATTCCTTGTTACCTACTTCAATGCCTTATATACCAAAATGGCTTATAGCCTAAGAGATAAAGACCCTCAAACTATGATGGATGCATTTAGGATTTCTTTGCATATTGAAAGCAATAGGAAAGCCTCAAGTAAAGTGGGAAGAAGGGATGATGTAAAGCTTTTGAAAAATCCAAGCAACCAGAAGGATAAACATGACAAGGCTTTTGGGTCATATCTCCCTTATGATAAAAAATGGGATCAATTGATGGATAGATTGAAGGATATAAAATATATTGTTGCTAAGAATGAAAAAGGACTTGGGAATGACAAGCCATGTTTGCAAAGAATGAGAAGCCCCCATGGCTTCAAGGTTATCCCTATAAGACAAATTGGAAGAATGGGAAACTAGTTCCGAACAATCCAAAAGGAAAACAAGATCAAGGTACACCTGATCCTTTGCAAAAACAATCTAAAAATTTCACTGATGAAACTCCATAGTGTGTGGTATGTCAACTGCCTTGCTCTTCTCATCAATGTGTGGTTGCACAACTAGTGGAATTTGAGCAAGGTTCACTTGAAGAATATGATGAATCTCATAAAGATGGTGTTTAAATTAATATGATAATGAGCAGGTATGATCTTGTTGATAATAAATGCTCATCCAATGTGGAGTTCCATGAAGTTGATGTGGATGGACAAAGGGAAAGAGCACATGCTTACCACCAGCAGGTCCTTTCTGTTGATGATAATGATGATGATCACAATGTATGCACATTGGAAGTGTATCAATGGGTTATTTTCAGGTAGGTTAGCAGATTAAATTAATAAAAAAAACCCAAAGAAACTATGAAATACATTGAAAGCTTAAGCAAATTAAAATAGTTATACCTATTACTCATTGCTTCCATGATTCATTTCCATAGCACCTTCTAGCTTGCAGCATATGATTGTTTCCCCCAGATTTGTGTGTGTGAGCAAACGATTATGACCAAGCCCTTTGCAAGTTTTGAAGGATTTGATGACAAAATGCCTATGGAAAATGACTATGCCTATGAGTAAATAATCAAAGTAAATAAGCTAAATGCAAAGTAAAATCTAAGCATAAATTTCTATAATAATGTTGTCCCAAGAATGTGAGCAAAATTGGCATTTTATAAAAAATGCAATTTTGGACAGACGAACGAGATTGAAAGCTAACAAAAGCCTAAAATCAATGGATGAGATTTCATGTGACAATCCCTAATTAGGGTTAGGGAAAAATTATTAAATGAGTGGTCAAGATGTCATTTGAGAAAATCGCATTAGCGGTCGAGAATAAATGTGACAATTAGTCAAAAAGATAAATATTTTCAAAAATTAAGAAGATAAAGACTACTTGATTTGTAAGCTTCTAAAAATCAAGAGGATAAAGGTTGAACTGAAAGGCAGATTTGAAAAATCAAGAATTTGCTCAGTTACTTGATTTTTGGAAGAAGATTACCATTTTGAATTAAATAAATTCAAAATATGGATTTTGTGTGACAATAAATAATTGATTTTCAAATTATTTACCAAAATGAAGTGACAGTTAAAAAAATGAAATCATTTTAAATAATTTCATTTATTTAAAATGAGAGAAATGTTAAATTAGGTAATTAAATAATTAAAGATAATCATTTAATTTAGAAGATTATGACTGATAATTAAATAAATTAATAAATTCAGTGACATACTAAATAAATAAATAAAATTCATTTATTTAATAATCGAGAAGACATAAATGAACAAAGCTAATTAAATAAATTAATAAATTTATTTAATTGCAGGAAGATTTAGACAATTAAAGACATATTGAATAAATAAATAAATTTATTTATTTAATAATCATGAAGAATAAAAGAGATATGAATTAATTAAATAATTATGAATTATTTAATTAATAGTCGAATGTGGACCAAGGACATAATTAAATGTCATAATTATGCTAGGACAAAAGTGATAAAATAGAGCTTGCAGGCCTAGGTCATTTTTATGTGTCTACATTTTTCCCCTCTTTGTCATAATGTAGCATGTCGCATTGTGACAAAGAAGATAAATTAGAAACATGCCCCAGCGAAGGTACAGAGTATCGATGCCCCCTTAGGAAATTTTTTGAATTTTGGCCAAGTGACAAAAAAATTTGGAAAGTGTCCTGATAAGTCAATTTAATGATCAGAAAGACAATGGCACAACCAGTTTCAAATTCTGGCGTGTTTAGAGCAGCCAAAAGGGTGGTCAAAGTTGGTCAAAAGGGCCTCCAGTAATAAAAAAGTTGAAAAATGTCATTTTGACTTTATAAATAGGTTGACAAAGGGGTAAAAGTCAATTCATTTTCACTATTTACTTTAGCAATTTTGAGAGTGTCGAGCAAAGAGGACCGTAGCAAACATGGTGATTCCAGTGATTGAGCAAAGCGGGGAGATCGTGCGGACCCACAAGCGACCCGAGGGCTCAAAGCCAATGGTATGTACCCCTAACCCACTTTGTCATTTTATCGTTTTGCATGTAAAATTTAAGGTTTTAGGGTTAACACCAACTGCGCTGCGACACATATGTGTGTGCATAAGCTGCATTCATGTGCATGTTTCACACATTTGATGTGTCACGATGCAATCGTAAAAGAATTTTAGGATAGGGCTACTCATTGTATCACATTCGTAAGAAATCACAACGCATTCACCAAAACAAGTTGCAATTAATAGGCGGAATGAAACATTTGCAATAGTGCGATGCATTTGAGGTCAAAAATAATGCATATGATTTAAATGACACATATACTGAAAGTCATGAGGCAAACGCCCTATTGCAACGCAAATGGCAGCCAAAATGACGCATTCGACATATTGTGACACAATTGAAGTATGGAACGACACAAACACTTCTTCGTGACACATTTGAAGTCAACGCGACACATTTGACTTCAACTTTGACCAAGGCTAATTTTGATGGGTTTCAAATTTTTAATGCTTTTGAGTGACACAAATGATAATGATGATTGTCCATAAGGGGCTGACGCGTTGTTTGATCATGTGCAAAGACGCTAGCGCCCATCTATACATGAGAGAGTAGGCCATCGACCTTTCAGTTCTGAGATCAGCTAAGTCCGCGAGAGCGATGATGGTTGATGCAGCTAGGTTTGTATTATGTTGCCTATATGCCTGTTATTCGAACGAATAGGGGAATGTTGACTGCATTGTGCGAGAGATGGCACTCAGAGACATGCTCTTTCCATTTATTGACAGGACAGGCTATCGTGACTCTGGAGGATGTCTACTATATTCTACGTCTGTCGATCCGAGGAGAGCGGATCGTCTATGAACCTTAGCACGGTTATCAGACATTTATAGCCTAATATCATGACAAGGGTGTAGGACTTGGCATCAAGGGATATGAAATCCACTGGGAGTTTATGGTGGAGTACTGTGGCCGGTTTGATGCACTGCTAGTGGCATTGATCAGTGGAGTACTAATTCCTGACCGCCGCGGACACAGTTTTCCCATTGGTTGGGGTGATGTTCTAGTAGGCATGAGGCGAGACAAGATTGTTTATGCTTGGGGGCCATGATTGTTAGGCATGCTCTACCATCAGCTCCACGAGGTGGCCTATAGGAGGGCACAGAGCATTGGATGTGGTACGACCCTTTTGATGATATGTGTCTGGGAGCATGTGGCCATATTCTAACCTCCTATCCAGAGACCACAACTAGCAGAGGGGATTCCATATGCTTATTACTATGTTGGTGCTCTTCAACAGACAAGGGTGGGAGAGACAGGTAGGTGATGTCATAGGATCGACACCAAGATTTCATTCATTTGAAGGCCCTATAGAGACTGTGAGTAGTGGGATGATGAGGATGACCATCTCAGCTTTTGCAGACAGTACCGTTACTTGATTGGGAGGACAGTGCAGAGTCAACTCATCATAGAGATGTATCTACCACAGCGTGTACTGAGATAGTTTAGAGAGCAGCAGGGTGTACCGGTAGGCACAATCGAGTATGCCAGATCTTCGAGGGAGGGAGTCTAGGGTCCGCCTATTCATGTACCATTTTCCATGTAGCATATTGATGGGCTAGTGGTGCAGTAGTGAGGATGGAGGGGTGGGATTGCAGATCCAGGGATGACCGCTGACTATGACTTGTGGTGGCAGGCACATCGACTAGTGCCACTGAAAAATCTAGATGGCGCAACGCCGATTGATAGGAGATCAGTTATACCACGTGTTCCACGAGCTAGGCAAGGGGGAAAAGGTGGTGATAGAGGAAAAGGAAAAGGGAGAGATGGAGGTAGGGACGGAGGCAGAGGTGGAGGGATAGACAAAGATAACAGAGATGATGGGGATGACGAAGGGGACGACTGGAGATGGAGGAGAGATGGCAGGAGGTAGGGCAAGAGGGTGAGACAGTGTGCAGTGAGAGGGGCATTGGATGCTATCCCATAGGTAGGCGAGGAGGAGGAGTCTAGACGAGAGCAGGAGGATGTAGGTCATGACGAGCACCTGGCTGAGGAGGAGCATGTGGCTAAGGAGGAGGCCAGACAAGATCAGGAGGTCAGGGAGGAGGAGGTTCGACCAGAGGTCAAGATGGATGTTGATATTCCATGGGGGGAGGGAGTTGGAGGAGAGGAGGATACAGGGGGGGATGATGAGGATGTGGCCATTGATGAGGCTAAGAGATTGCTAAGACGGAGCATGGTGGAGGGAGAGGAAGTACCATCCAGCTCGACATTGCCCCATGACACCATGACAAATTAGAGGGTGGAAGACTTATAGAGGAGACTAGATGAGAGTTTCGCACAGGTCAGAGCACTACAAGAAGAGTTAGAGGTGACTCAGGTAGAGCGGGATCTGGCAGTGATCAACCAGTAGGAGGCAGTGCAGTGATGTACAGAGTTTGCATGACTATGTATGAGACCATTTGCAGATCTAGCTTGGGAGTTTGGCAAGGTTAGCGTACATCTTGGGTGATACATGTAGTTATATGAGTAGGTCATGCTAGTTGAGATGAGAGATCCCACTCTGACCAAGACACAGACAGATAGTGGTAGCAGGTCAGGAAGTGGCAGTGGTAGTTGGAGCAATGTGGTGGGCTTGACCTCTTCAGGGCATACTTTGAGTCATAGGTCCCATCACATACATTCCTCCAATCACAAGTCAGGTCACTCACATGGGTCATTAGGTTCAGGCCATAGATCAGTACCTGGTCTGCCTCTCGTAACAGATCCTTCAGCCTCATAGAGTCACGCCATAGTGTCATCACCGATGCATTTTACCGTGGAGATGATGCCATCAGTGTCAGTTCCATTGGGTTCACAGACAAAGGTTACTATATTTCTACCAATTACCTCAGTGCAAGGCACAAGTCCTCAGTCACCACACTCTTCACCATGAGGGGATGAGGAGAGCATTTCATAGGGACATGCTTACTATATTTGGCTTCATGTTTTAGACTTTATGTTATGACACATTATGTATTGACTATCGAGCCTGCAAGCTCTATTTTTGGGATATCCCTTGACTTTATGTTGTAACCTATTTTTTGGGGATGATATATATGATGCAGTTTTGATGCGGCCTATATGCGTGTCATTTGATTTATGCATTTATGATGTATGTTTATGTGATGCCTATGTGGATTATGCATTTATGATGAATGATGGTGTTTTTTATATGTCCTATCATGTATGTCCTATGATGGTTACCTATGGTGTGATGCCATTATAATGCAATGCTTATTTATGTCATGTTGATGTTATGCCATGGATGATGATGATATAATGTATTTATTTGAATGGATGTCATATTTATGATTATGTTAATGCATGACTATATATAATGCAATATGTAATGTAATGTATATGATTTAATGTTATGGATGATGTATGTATGGACCTAATGCAATGTCTATATGATTATGTATGCACTTATGTTTTTGTATGTCACAGGATATCATCGAGAGATGGACAAGAGAATTTGACAAGACAGAAGGAGATGCACGTTAGTTCCTAGACCAAATCCTTCAAAACCTTACCATAGGACTTTAATATTTATTGCTCTTAATCATCATTGGGAAGATTATTGTGATGGCCAACAAACACCATGATATGACATAAATCAAGGTGTTCAAGGTCGTACCATCACATAAGACAAGCAATCACAAACAAGGATGATCATGACTCATATTAAGAGCACAGTTAGCCCAGTCTTTTTGTCATAACCAGCCATAAGCAAAAAAAGACAAGAAGGACAAGTCATGAAACATCGTTGCTTCTCTATATCTTGTTTCCAGGACATCCTCGAGAAACTAGCAACATGATTTTCCAAAAGGAAAAAATAAAGCCATGGTCATGATACGTCGTTTTTCTAAATCTCATAGTCAGGACATCATTGAGAAACTAGTAACATGAGTGTTAAAAGACAAGACAAATGTCATGATACATCACTGCTTCTCTAAATCTTGTTGTCGGGATCTCGCTGAAAAACTAGTAACATGATGAAAACCCAAAAGACAAGCGCCAAGTGTTTTCCAAGTGTGTCTAGATGCCAAGTGTTTTAATGTCAAGATGTCAGGTTTGATGATGTTGAGATGCCAGGGTGTCAAGGTTATGACGATGCCAAGATGACGAATGTCAAAGATTGCCAAATTTAGGAAGGACACATCCTAAATAATGTTGATGTCGAGAGGATTGATCCCTAAATGTCAAAAGGGATCCCTCAGAATTCTAGTGATAGTGGCGATGCCTAGGAAGGACACATCCTAAGGCATAGATAACAAAGTTTGTTCTTCATAAGGACACATCTTAAAAGATACCGATATCAAGAGGAGTGATCCATAAATGTCAAGATGATCCTTCAAAAATGTCGGATGAAAATGATGATGCATAGGAATGACACATCCTAAGGCATAAATGACAGGCTATTCTTCAAAAGGACACATCTAAAAGATACCGAGAGTTGACAGTTTGACTGATTATGATAATTTAACTTGTTTTGACCAAATTTGACTGAAGTTGACTGAATTGACTTGTGTCGACTATATATCAATATTTACATGCTGATGTAATTGTCACATTGAGTAAATGGTTACCAAAATTTGGTTGCAGTAATTGGTTTATTTTGAGATGACTTGTTTGACTTGAAGACTTTTTTCTAGGTTTTCACCATGGTACTTATCCAAAGTGCCTGTTTGCCAGGTTTTCACCATTCGACGAATTCTTTTTCTTTACTATTTTTGTCATTTTTCTTTTTTCTTTTTTCTTTTTCTTTTTTGTGTCACCAAAACGCCTATTTTCCAAGTTTTCATCAAGGCGATGATTTTTGTCATTTTTCATTTATTTTGTATTTTAAGGTTTTCGGCTCGACTTTCGTATGCTATGCATAGAACTTCCAAAGATGTAGACTATTGATAGGCTCCATCAATTGTTCACCATCTAGAGTAGCTAGATGATATGCTCCATAATCAAAAGAGGATATGATGACGTAAGGACCCAATCAATTTGTTTCAAACTTGCCTGGCTTTTCTCTGTCAGCCTAATTCTTAGGGTTTTGCATGAGGAATAGGTCACCAATGTCAAACTTCCTAACCATGACTTTCTTGTTACAACTGCGACAGAGACAGCTCTGATATTCCTACAGATGGTTCAGGGAATTATGCCTTCTTTCCTCTAGCATCTCCAACTCATGTAGGAACAACTGTCTATACTCCTCAACATCAGTTAGACCCTTTAGGGAGACTCGTAAAGAAGGAATTTCAACCTCGATGGGCAAGATGACCTTAGCTCCAAAGACCAACACGAATGGAGTGGCTCTTGTGGGTGTACGAATGCTAGTGCGGTAAGCCCACAGAGCAAGGTTGAGTTGAATATGTCAATCACGGCCAGTGTCATTGGCAGTCTTTTTCAGGATTTTAACAATGGTTTTATTTGACACCTCAACTTGACTGTTTCCCTGCGGGTAATATGGAGAGGAAAAATGATGTTGGATGTGAAATTGCTCACATAACTCACGAACATCTTGGTTTTTAAATGGACATCCATTGTCAGTGATGATGGATTGCGGAAGACCATACTGAAAAATGATTTAGTTAAGAATGAATTTGGAGATTTGTTTGTCGGTTATGTATATTAGGGGGATGGCTTCGATCCACTTCGTTAAATACTCAGTGGCAGTGATGATGAATTTGTGGCCATTTGATGAGGTAGGATGGATCTTACCCACGAGGTTGAGTCCCCATTGTGCAAAGGACCAAGGGGAAGTGATCAGCCGAAGTTCCTATGCTGGAGCGTGAATCAAATCGCTGTGAATCTGGCATTGGCGACAAGTCTTGACATATTCTAGTGCATCTTTCTTTATGGTTGGCCAATATTACCCAAGTCTTGTTATCCTCTTGGCTAGAGTAGGACCACTCAAATGAGACCTGCATATACCCTCATGTACTTCATGTAAGGTTGTGTGTGCTTTGTTGGTGTTGAGACATCTAAGGAGAGTGTCATCAAAGCTACGGGGGTAAAGGGTGTTGCTAACGATGGCATATCTTGCGGCTTTTCGGATAAAACACTTCCTCTGGTTATTGGACAAATGAGGGGGAAGGGTTTGAGACTTAAGGTAGTCATGAATGTCTTGGTACCAAGGAGAATCAAGACCAACAATCTTGCAGACCATCTCTGATTCTGGAATGTCATAGGCGGGGACCAATAGTTGTTCCACCAAGAACTCTAGTTGAGGCATATTGCTTGGAATGTCAAGGAGAGAGCCAATCGTAGCCATTGCATCTGTTGCCTTGTTATGTGCTCTTGGAACTTGCTCAAAATTCACCATGTGAAAATATGTTTGAAAGTTTTCAACCATTCATTTTTAGGGCATTAGTTTCTAATCCTTAGTGTCGTAGTCATCATTAACTTGATTGATGACTAACTGAGAATCCCCATAGATATGTAGTGCTATGATTTTCAATTTTATTTCCATTCTAAGTCCTGTGACCAGTGCCTCGTATTCCACCACATTATTGGTACATGGGAAATCTATGCGGAAGGATTTAAGAATGGAATCTCCTTGAGGAGTGATCAATAGGATTCCTACCCCCAAGCCATGATTAGTATGTGATCCATCAAAGTAGAGTCTCCAAGGTGACTTAGGTTCCATATGAAATATTGACTCATATGGGAAATTTTCCACTAAAGGGTGATGACTTTGTATAGGTGCATCCACCAGTTGATCTGCTATGACTTGTCCCTTTATTTCCTTTCTTTCTACATATTAAATATCATATTCGCTCAAGATCATTACCCATTTTTCCAGACGTCCTATTAATGCTGCACGACTCAATAGATATTTGAGGGGGGCAATTTTTGCTACCAACTATGTCTCATGGCTCAACATATAATATCTTAGCTTTTGAGCTATAAAGACAACTTCTATACAAGCACGTTCAATTGATGTGTAATTCATTTCATACCCGACTAGTGTCCGACTGATATAATATATGGCCCTTTCTTTCTCGTCATGGTCATTATGTGCCAATAATGCCCCCATTGTTGATGTAGTGCCTGAGATGTATAGAATTAAAGGCTTTCCTTGAATGGGAGGCATAAGGACTGGCGAGGACAGTAGGTAGTATTTGATTAGCTGAAATTCCTCTTGGCATTTATTTGTCCACACAAAAGGGATTCCCTTGCGCAAAAGATATTGGAATGGTTGACACTTGTCGACCAACTGTGCTATGAAGCACCAAATAGATTGCACCTTGCCTTGTAATGTCTGGAGTTCACTTATTCCTCTAGGAGGAGGCATGTCCATGATGGCTTTGACTTTGGTTGGATCAACCTCAATGCCTCTTCGAGAAACTATGTATCCCAAAAAATTTCCAAATGTTACGCCAAAGATGCATTTCTTAGGATTCAGTTGGACTTTGTATTCTTCCAGTCTTTTGACAATTGTGTCTAATACTTTCAGATGGTCTTTTCTTGTTACTAATTTAGCCAAAAGGTCATCCATGTAATCTTCCATTATATTATGCATCATATCATGAAATATTATGGTCATAGCCCTCTGATACATGGCACTTACATTTTTAAGACCAAAAGGCATCACATTCTAGCAGTATGTACCCCAAGGGCAAGTGAATGTTGTTTTGTGTTGGTCTTCTGGGGCAATATGAATTTGATTGTAGCCTGAGAAACCATCCATGAGGGACAACATCTCGTATCCTGTCATGAGGTCGACTATGATATCTATATTTGGCAATGCAAAGTCATCTTTTGAGCATGCTTTGTTTAAGTCTCTGAAATCTATGCAAACACAGATCATTCCATTTGGCTTTATTACTGGAACAAGGTTAGATATCCATTCAACATAATCAATAGACCATATGAACCCGGAATCTAGAAGTTTCTTCAACTCAGCCTTCACTAATAGAATAACCTGAGGATGCATTTTGTGCAGCTTCTATTTTACTGGCTTGATATCTGGAAATAATGGTAAGTGATGCAAAACAAGTTCTGGATCTAACCCCAGCATGTCGGCATAAGACCATGTGAAGTTGATTTTATGGTCTGCAAAGAACTTGTGAAATTTTGGCTTCTCTTCTTCAGTCAAGGATGTGGCAAAGAGGACCATTTTGGGATCTTCTATTGTTGATATGTTGGCTTATATGGTGTCCTCTATGAGCATAGCTGATTTCTCTCGAGTTACGGGAAGAATGTCCAATCCTCTATCTTTGGGTGCCTCAGAGAGATTTTCACCCGCAGATACATCCTTTATTTTTAATCTTTTGTCATCAAAAGGTTCCTTTTGATTTTCACCTAAAGACGTTTCATTTTTTGCTTTATTCTTATTTTTAATTTTGCGACTGGAGGATGGAGCAGTCTCCCCAAAGTAAGTTGCACAATCTAGGTCAATGGTGAATCCAGTGTTGTGATCACCACTGGGTATGCCCTCACATAATCCCATGAACTCTATGATAGCCTCATCATTCTGAAAGGTGTCCAGGACTAGTGGGCCTTGTTGGTCCCAATCGATTAGTTGCGGGTAGACTAAGGAAATTCCATCGTCAGCATTGGTGAATTGAGGGGAGGATGCAAAAAGCATGCAGACAGATTCAAAGACATTGAAGATGAAGTTGTCATCATCCAATTCCACGTCAGACTCTATCCAATATTCCCCTTCACTTGTCTCATATTCATTGTCAAAGTAAGGGGTGAAGGACTCAGAGTCGTGGGTATCAATTTTATCTATCAATTCAAATGGATTCAACTAATGGTTATGGGATTCAAATGGTGGGGCTTGTATGTCATGGGGAAGGAAAATGGGACTGTGACTATTTGGTGCTTGATTGATTTTAAATTTTTTCCAAAAATTTTGTTTAGAAGTAAGCTCCCCAGCTTCAAGGAACAAATCATCAAGGCAACAGTCACTTAAGGATCGTTGGGAGCCAAATTCCCACTCTTGGGAATCGGTTTCAATAAAGGTTTCCTTAACGATCTCGACCCTTTCTGAAGCATGCACGCACTCACTCGAAAGTCCATTGGTACATCAGTCATCATTGTCAGGCAATCCATACCCTAATCCAAGATACTTTGGTATTTTGAAAGATTTTATGGGCTCTCTTCGCCCAATCTTATGTTTTCCTAGGCCACTATTTCCATCATAGCCCTTAGCCTTCATCATGGCATATCCCTTGCCATATTTCTTAATTGGTAATGGGGGTAAGTCTTCCATTTCCTTATAGAGCCATTTTCTTTGGGTTCCATTCTAAAACATGGTCGACCATAGACCTTTGGAGACTTGGGTATTGTTGTGATGCTATATGCCGTATGTAGTTTGAATTCTCCATAGCCTAGGTCTTGGATCTTGAAATTAGACTTAGCTTTAGGAAGTGAGGGAAATAGTGGCGTGGTGGAAGTCATGGATGGAGTGGACGTGGAAGATGATTCCAGTGTAGATGGGTCAATGTATTTGGAAGAAGAAGATCTAGGAGCTTCTCGGTTGATGGGCACTCAGTTTTCAGAAATACCCCTTAGGTTGGTACAATATTGAAAAGGGTCAGGGTCTCCATATATGGTGATTTTTGTGTTGTCAAATGGAAATTTCAAGCATTGGTGATATGTGGAGGGGACGGCCTTTAAGGCATGAAACCATGGGCAACCAAGCAAGATGTTGTAAGGTAATTCTAGATCCAGGACCTAGTAAGTTGTGTCCACAATGACTAGTCCCACTTTGATAGGAAGAGAAATAATGCCTCTAGAAGAACATTCCTTGTCATCATATGCTTTTGTACTATGCTCTTTGTAGGGTCTACACATGCATCAAAAAATCCTAGAGCCTTAACAGTTTTAAGGAGCATATGTTCAATTATGCTCTGCCATCTACAAAACTCTTCTGACCTTGTGCTTATGGATGAAAGTTTTGATATGTAGTGCATCGTTATGGTTGGTCTTGGGTGACAAATAATCCTGATCAAAAAAGGTGACGTGATGAGGTGTAGTGAGGTATCCCATCATAGTCTCAAATTGGTTGACATCAATATCCTTAGGGACGGATGACTCTTGCAAGGTTTTATTTAGTATAGCCTTATGCGTGGGAGAAATGTGAAGCAGCTCAAGTATGGAAATCTACGCAGCGGTTTTTCCTAATTGATCGATAAGGTTAAACTGACTCTTAGATTGCCATTGCTTCACGAATGATCCAAGTTGTGGTTTTTTAGGAGATGGACCAAGTATGGTGATCTTAGGTTTCCTAGCAGGAGGCAAACCATCTATGGTTATCTTGCCACTTTGATTAGTGGCATTGCATTGAGGTGCTCTTTTGACTATGATGGTATTGACACACTCATTATCAGTTCGGACATTGTTTATAGTAGGTCCACCGGAATAGTCATACTTGGCGCGAGCGTAATAGGCTTGATTATTGTTTGTCTTAGGACTTGACGTGGAAGCGTTATTACAACCATGGTCTTGTAATGGGTTCTTATGAATGGTATGGTCACCATTTGATGGAAATTGTGGCCCACCCAATTCGATTATTTGGCTTTCAATAAGGTCTTGCACAATATTTATGAGTTGTCGACAAGATGATGTCTTATGTCCTTTAGCTTGGTGGTACTCACAAAAAGCATTATCATCCCACCATGATGGTTTAAACTACCCTAGGTCATACCGTTTAGGTTCTTCAAGTGTGATGAGACCGTTTTGGAGGAGCTTCTTAAGGACATCCTCAATTCGTTCTCCCAAAGGAAAGTATGTTCATCTTTTTGGGAATTGTCTTGTCTAATGGTATTGTCCTTGACTTTGATTGTTTTGACCATTTTGGTTGTTTTTGATGGTATTTGTGGGGGGTGTGAGTATCGTTGTTGGTTTATTTTGTGATTGAACCCCTTTGAGGGCCAATACAGGACCCATAGTGTTGACAGCCTTGGCATTGACAACACTGTCATTGGTAATGTGTTTATTTTTGGCCCAATACTTATTTTTGTCAGCGAGAGGATTTACAGTTGTGTTTTTAGGACCATATTTTAGCTCTCCTTTTTCAATAAGAGCTTTCTCAACCTGGACACCCTTTTCAACTAGTTCTGTGAAGGTTGTGCAACAATGCACTTGCAATCCATATTTTAATGGGCCTAGAAGTGTTTGAACGAACATGTCAACCTTTTCATTTTCGGGTATGTTGATGGGACAACAACTAGCTATACTTCTCCATTTTTGGAAGAATGGAATGAACGTTTAACCAGTGTCCTCTTGCGTAAGAGTACATAAGCTAGTAATAGAGGTGTCCATGTCAATGTTGTATGAGTAATTTTTTATGAATTTTTGTTTAAGTTCATCCCATGTTTTGATATCCTTTTGAGTGGAGAACCATTCAAGGGCAGGACCTGCAAGACTTTTAGAAAAGAGTCTCATCAAGTACGTTTGTTCATAGGCGACGTCCATACAGTTGGACTCGAATTCTCGAACAAGTTTGATAGGATTTGTCTTTCCTCTATATTTGGTAAAATTAGGTCACACATATCCCAGAGGAAATGGTGGCATGTATAAGTTCATGTCAAAGGGATATACGGATAAATCATATGACACTTGTGATTTCTTATCAGATATTTGCATGTTTTCTATGGTCTTCTCTAGACCCATCAACTTTGCTTGGAAGGCATCGATTATAGGGTCATTTTTGGCTCCATACATTGGATTGATTGGTACACCATGGGTCCCCATTTGTTGTGAGTGGATAATGGTGTCTTGTTGAGGGATGTGTTGTTGTGACATGTATGATGTGTTATGATTTGCATGTTGTTGGTATTGAAATTTTGGATTGGGGACATGTTGGTGGGTATGAATATGGGATGAATATGTTGGAATGTGTCCCCCAGCCATTTGGGTCAATATTTGAGGAATATGGCAACCATGAATATTTTGATGTGCGAATGATGCCATAGGTTGTGTGTTTTGATTGCCTTGTCCAAATTGTTGGGATTGTATAAGGGGAATGTTCATATTTTGTCCTTGGGAGGTGATGGCATTAAGTTGTGTTGACGTGTTAACATTTGGTTGTGGTCCTTGAATAAGGAGACGTCGTTTACTTCCTCCCAAAGGATTATGTGAGGTACCAATGAGAGGAATTGATGAAGATGCACTCATGGTACTAGAGGATTTGAGTGGCTTGATGATTCCCCCATGGCATTTACCGAGGTGGTAAATAGAGGATTGGAATAACTTTCCCACATTGCTGAGAACCCAAAGGTGGCTCCATCCGATTGTGATGATATTGTGGATATTGTGGGAAGTGTGATGGGTTGTATTCCTCCAATGGATGTTGCATTGATTGAATTGGAATGGTTTGGAACATTGGAGGTAGCATCAAAAAAGGTATTGCTTGTGTTGTTTGGAGGTTGACCACTATTGGACATGTTATGTGTATTGTTGACATTATGGTCAAGAGATGTCGATCTCAAAGTATTAATGTCGAACCCACGGGGTAATTTAGCTCCTTGACTTAAAAGTATGGCCAAATATTTGTCTATGTCATATAAGACCATTTGATCTATGAAGTAGGCCGCTTCTAGATCTTGTGTTGCTACTTCTAGGTTTTCCTCAAGTATTTGTCCATATTCATCCTTACGTAAGAATGGTTCAAAGGGGTTGTTTGATGAGGATGGTATGGTCATGACAGGTTGAGTATTCGTGTTGCTAAATGGGTCAGCAAATGTCCAATTTGGGTCATACATGTGATTGATGATGTTGGAATTGGAATCTTTTCCAAAGTTTTCCATTTGTTTTTTCTTTCTTTGGAGTCTAGTTTCCACCATAAAAGGAAATTTCTCAAATGAGAGAGATGAGAATGAAAATTAAATGCAAGGATGATGTTAGCCTATGTTTGTTTTTGGATTTTTGATAATAAGGGATGACAACACAAGACTATGTTTTTGGATTTTTTTAATTTATTTTTTACTAAGGATTGAGATGATTAATGCAAAGTCTAGGTGAGAAATGACAACTAGGGTGAATGATATCAATGTATCAATGTAAATTCTAAGTGAAAAATGAGGACTAAGATGGAAAATGCAATATCTAAGTTCAAAATGAGGACTAGGTTGGACAATATTTGGAGAAAGGTTTGCCTAACCACTCTAAACTTGACTTATGTCTCAATTTTGGTTATCAAAAGGACTTGCTAAGGAGACTAAGTGATGAGGTCAAAATGACAAGTGATCCTTCCTAATTATAATATTGAGTTGGAGGTTCTCACAAAAGGACAATGACTAAAAAGAGTAGTAATGACCAAGTCCCAAGATAACCTAGTTTTACAAATAATGGTTTCGCAAAGTGAGGTGAGTGAGCCTAATCCAAATTCTACCAAGATGAATCCTAAGGACAATTTTATGCTAGAAATGATGATTATGACGCCTAGGGAATGCAACTAAAAATTTGGAAAATTAATCCTATGGTGAAAATGCTAGCTAATGAATGCAAATGATGGGACATTTTGAGCAATTTCAATTCTAGTTTCTGACAGACTTTTTTGAAAAGATATTTGACAGCAGGATAAGATGTCTAGACTTGAATTCTAGTCTGAAATAGGTTTTATTGTGTTTCTAGGAAAATGCATCGTTTGAGGTATCAAATGTGTTGCATTGATCAAATGCAGCATTCTAGGTAGCAAATGTGATGCAGTTTCACAAATGCGGCTTTTAAGATGTCAATTGTGGCTTAATATAGCAGATGTGGCTTTCCAGATAGCAAATAAGGTGCATGACAGAAGAATGTGGTGTTTGGAGCAGCAAATGTGTTTTAGCAGAGTAGATGCATTGCAAAGACTATCAAATGTGGTGTGTTAGAGTGATTGCAGTTTAACAGATGCGGTGCAGAATGTAAAAAGTCAATTTTTCTGATGTTTTAGTCAAAAACCTGAATTTTTTAAAGATTGACTATTTGTTTCCAAATGTTTGAGTGTTGTTTTTGTCATTTCAGTAACCATCAAACACTTGGAAAACACGATATTTTGAAAGTAATCAAACACAAAAGAGAACAAGTACAATCCTATGGTTAAGCCACGACAGTATCCTCTAGATTACACGTGGGTTTCCCTACCCGCATATCAGTAGCATGTGAATTCAAAAGCTTGGTTGCACGGGCTCCCCCTTATAGTGTACTCTATTCTCAGGCCAACCAAGCTTCCAACCCCCATGAAACTCCCATGGTAGATTGATCACCTCTACTACAAACTGCGAAGATGTGGATGCCTTCACACCAACCAGTGTTGTGCTAGCAAATAGAAGGTTTTTGGCTACTAAACAATGGTGTTTAATTCGGGACTCCCATTCGAGTGGCCATACATGGGGTGCAAGATTAATCTCCATTTAGGAGGCACTCCAACCTGAAGATGTTAAGCTCGACAGGGTTTTGGGGAGTACTACTTGGTCCGTATGACACATTTGCACTCATAATCTTAGGTTTTCCCTTAAGATTCACATTTATATACTAGTCGGGGGTAGCTTGGCTTCAGCTCCATTGCTGGTTTGAGTCACCTAGAGGTGATGAAATCCCCTGGTAGGCCCAATTTCTAGAGGCAATAACTGTTTCTCTTACACCAAGGATCACGTGATTGTGCAAGGGGAGAGGATATTCTGATTATTGCATCAGGGTTACACAAAACAAAGTGGGTCTAGATTTCTGATCACCTAGTTTGCACAGAGTGAGAGCATATTCTCCTACCACTTTCAAACACAATTAGACAGAATTGAAAACATGTTCATTTTAAATGCACCAAAAGAAATGTTTTATATTCTAAAAAGAATAAGCACAATGGTTTTGAAATGAATCTTGGACACTCAAACCTGCAAAAGCACAATTTAGGAGTTTTATAAACTAGTCTTGGACCCATGAAATGTAACAGCCACACACTGCAAATAAAGATTAGTAACATGAAAAACCCCTATGCTAGGCAGAATGCAGAAGTAAACCAGAATGTAAAACAACCAAGAACATAAAATAGAAAAAACCCAAATGCAAAATTTGAAAAGAAATCTTACCAGGAAAATGTGTCACAACAGAGTGAATGTGTCACTTTATGCAACAAATGTGTCACTGGCATGTGTTCCGGTTTAACAGCAAGATGCATCGATTGAATCTTCAAATGCGGCTTGGTCTGTCAAATGTGGCTTTCCCAACTACGATTGCGGCTCATCAGAGTGAGTGAAGCTTTTTAGCTGTCGAATGTGTCGCGATGTAGTGGATGTAGCTCGAAAAAGCGTGAATGCGTTGTTCCATACCTATACCTACAAAAAAAAGAAAGAAAATTGAAAACTGTACAGAAGCAAAAAAAAAATAACAAGTCGGGTTCACCAATGTATCAATGGGTTATTTTCAGGTAGGTTAGCAGATTAGATTAATAAACAAAACCCAAAGAAACTATGAAATACATTGAAAGCTTAAGTAAATTAAAATAGTTATACCTATTACTCATTGCTTCCATGATTCATTTCCATAGCACCTTCTAGCTTGCAGCGTATGATTGTTGCCCTCAAATTTGTGTGTGTGAGAAAATGATTGTGACCAAGCCCTTTGCAAGTTTTGAAGGATTTGATGACAAAATGCCTATGACAAATGAATATGCCTATGAGTAAATAATCAAAGTAAATAAGCTAAATGCATAGTAAAATCTAAGCATAAATTTCTATAATAATGAAGTCATCCCGAAAATGTGAGAAAAATTGGTATTTTATAAAAAATGCAATTTTGGACGGACGGACGAGATTGAAAGCTCACGGAAGCCTAAAATCAATGGAAGAGATTTCATGTGACAATCCCTAATTAGGGTTAGGGATAAATTATTAAATGAGTGGTCAAGATGTCATTTGAGAAAATCGCATCGGCGGTCAAGAATAAATGTGACTATTAGTCAAAAAGATAAAGATTTTCAAAAATCAAGAAGATAAAGACTGCTTGATTTGTAAGCTTCGAAAAATCAAGAGGATAAAGGTTGAACTGAAAAGCAGATTTGAAAAATCAAGAATTTGCTCAATTACTTGATTTTTGGAAGAAGATTACCATTTTGAATTAAATAAATTCAAAATATGGATTTTGTGTGACAATAAATAATCGATTTTCAGATTATTTACCAAAATGAAGTGACAGTTAAAAAAATGAAATCATTTTAAATAATTTAATTTATTTAAAATGAGAGAAATGTTAAATTAGGTAATTAAATAATTAAAGATAATCATTTAATTTAGAAGATTATGACTGATAATTAAATAAATTAATAAATTCAGTGACATACTAAATAAATAAATAAAATTCATTTATGTAATAATCGAGAAGACATAAATGAACAAAGCTAATTAAAAAAAAAATACATTCCTACTGATATGTTCCAATTGTTTTCACAAGTAAAAAAAAATATTCCTTTGCTTGAAATGATGTGAATTGATGAGCATAAACAAAAGGAAGTATCCCTTATCAATGGTGCTACTACAGCCTGTAATGAACTAGTGGTGTCTACTCCACCCAGAGTGAGTGGAAAAGAAAAGAAAGAAAAGGAAATTGAGGGAGTAATCATTGAAATTCCTCAGGTTTATCTAGTAAGTTCAGTAATAGCCTATCCTGGAAATATAGATCCATTTTTTCTAACTCTAATAGTAGATGGAAACTTCTTGAAGAACTGTATGATTGATTAAAGGAGCATATAACAACATAATCCTAGCTAAGATTATGGAAGCAATGGGATTAAAAGTTGATAGTACCCAAGGAAAATGTTATGCCATGGATTCAAGGGAAGTTCCTATGACTGGTGTAATAAATGAGCTTCCCTATAGGTTAGCTGCATTCCCAAAAAAAGAGTTCAAAATGAATGTAATTGTGGTAGATATCCCATCCAACTATGGAATGTTGTTGTCTAGAAAGTGGAGTGTTTCCATGGGGGGGTAGCATGCAATGTGATGTCTTATGCTACCTTCCCAATTGATGGAAAAGATTTCAAATTGGTTATAGAATCAAAGGTCCCACATATGATTGAGCATCCTCCTGAGGATGATATAGTTCATTTTGTAGATACCAACATCAGTGAATTCAAGGTAGAAGAGTTTCCAAGAGAAAATTATAAGCAGCCTGCACCTATTGATAATGAGGTTATTGATTATGTGATAAATATTGCCTATGGAAGATGTATTTTGATGGTGCAAGTTCTAAAGAGGGATCAGGTGTAGGTATATTGTTGGTTTCACCTAGAGGCCGCAAAACATTTAAGTTTTCTTTCACTTTGTCTTTTTTTTTTCACAAACAATGTGGTAGAGTATGAGGCGTTGTTACTTGGATTGAGGATTGCAAAGAAACATGGGATAAATAAACTGATGGTGATAGGTGATTCTAAGTTATTACTATCCGAAGTAAGATCCAGATATGCATGTAAAAACAAGAGGTTAAAGCAATATAGGAATGTCATATGGGATTCAATTGAGCAATTTGATGCATTTAGAATTGACTAGATGGAAAGAGGTCAAAACAAAGTGGTGGATTTGCTTGCAAACATTACACTTATACCTAATGAAATAAAATTTGCTGGTATCTCCAAGGTTGAGGTACAATCAAGGCCATCAATCCCTAACAATGTATATAATTGGAAAGTATTCAATGATGATGAAGATATCTTGAGGTTTTTGAAGTGTGTTGATCAATATGAGAGTTATGAGATTGACTTTGGGGATTTTGTTGAGAACATAGATGGAAAGGACACAGTCTTTGGAAATGAATTCATTCAACTAAAGACAAACAAGATTCCCAAGGGCCTTGTGGCATTAGAGATATTTTTTGACAATCAGGACAAAAGCAACGCCAAAACAACTGATACCCATCCAGAGGACTTAGAAGAAGTAAACTTGGGACTGAAAATGCCCCTAAAAATATTTATGTGGGAAAGAAAATGAAGCCCAAGATCAAGGCAATGACGAGTTCCTTGTTGAGAAAATATAGGCATGTCTTTTTTTGGTCATATGATGACCTGAAAACATACAAGGAGGAATTGTTCCAACATGAGATTCCCCTAAAAGAATATGCCAAGCCTTTTAGGCAGAAGCAAAGAACCATTAATCCAACCTTAGCTCCAAAGATGCAAGATGAATTGGTTGAGTTAAGGGATGTTGGAATTATAAATCCTATTAGGCACTCCTCTTAGGTGTCAAACTTGGTGCCAGTCAGGAAGAAAATTGGTGATATAAGATTATGTGTTGACTTTATAAATTTGAACATATCATCATTGAAAGATAACCATCCACTACCTAATATGGAAGCCATGTTGCAAAAGGTGACTGGCTATGAATCATTGTCTATGATGGATGGTTTTGGTTATAACTAGGTTCAAGTGAAGGAGTCTATGCAATACAAGACTACATTTACAACTCCATGGGGCACCTATGTATATGTCAAAGTGTCATTTGTCTTGACCAAAATAGGTGCTACCTTTCAAAGGGCTATTGATGTATCCTTTTCTAATTTCATTGACTTGTTTTTGGAAATCTACCAGGATGATATAACTGCTTACTCCAAGAAAGAGGAAGATAACTGCATGCACTTGGAGAATATTTTTCATCAAGGCCTTAGAGTATGGGATATAACTCAACCCAAAGAAGTGTTCCTTTGGAGTTACTAAATGCAAATTGTTGAGACATATTGTGTCCAAAGAAGGAGTGAGGATTGACCCTAAGAGGGTAGCTTCTATTGAAAATATTCCCCAACCAAAGAATGTGAAAGGTATTCAATCTTTCTTTAGTCAAATTAACTTCTTGAGAAGATTTGTAACAAATTTTGTAGAGATTGTGTGTGCTATATCCAAAATGTTAAAGAAGGGTGAAAGGGTGGAGTAGACTGAAGAGCCAAGTAAGGCTTTTCAAACAATTAAATAGGAAATTAAGGAGGTCCTAGTTCTAACGACCCCTGATTTTTTCAAGCCACTACAAATCTTTTCATTTGCATCATTTCATACTATTGTTGTTGTTTTACTACAAAAGAATCAAGAGGGTTTTCAATAGTTATTGCTTTCTTTAGCAAATCACTTCAAGCTACAGAACTAAAGTATGATTTAATGGAGAAGCAAGCTTATGCACTTGTTAAATCTATAAAGAACTTCAGGACTTATCTTATAGGAGCAACAATCATTGCTTATGTTCCAAGTGCAGCTGTGAAAGACATCTTTACCCAGCAGGAAGTCATAGATTTAAGATGCAGATGGATAAACAAAATTCAAGAACTTAATATTGACATCCAAATCACCAAATTGGTGAGAGGTGAGGGGTTGGCTAAGTTAATGGTTGAAGTGAACCTAGATTCCAATCAGATAAATATTGAGGATGATTTGGACAAATCATACATTTGTGACATGGAAGGTTGTGATTGGTATAAAAATGTCATCTACTACTTGCAAAAAATGCAATGCCCTAAGGGATTAACCAAAAATGAGAAAAGAACTCTCAAGTTGCATTCCATCAAGGATGTGATCATAAAAGGTGAACTATGGTGGAGAAACCTGGAAAATGTTATGTTAAACTGTGTTGATAAAGCCAAGGCTTCTAAATTATTGCATGAGATACATAGTGGAGTGTGTGGTGGACACTACATGGCTAAAACCACTGCTCACAAAGTCTTAAGAACTAGATTTTGGTGACCTACGATTTTTAAAGATGCACACAAATTGGTAAGATCATGTGATGCATGTTAAAGGTTTTCTAGGAAGTTAAAATTCTTAGGTAATCTACCCCTTAGACCAGTTATAGTTCATGGATTCTTGTGGCTATAGACTACTTTACAAAATGGGTGGAAGCCATTCCAGCTAAAAGAGCAGAAAGCAAAGTAGTCATAGATTTCTTGATGGATAATATATTGACTAGGTTTGGAGTACCTGAAATAATTATTTCAGACAATGAAATGTGCTTTAGATCTAAGGAATTCATAGATTTCTTCTCAAAGCATGGAATTTAGATGTCTTACTCTTCACCATACCATTCTCAAGGTAATGGCCAGATGGAATCAAGCAACAAAAGCTTGATGAAAATTATAAAGAGGATCCTTGAGAAAAACAAGAGAGCTTGGGATTCTAAGTTAAAGTTGGCTCTGTGGGAAGGTAGAGTGACTATCAAGAAAGCTATGGGTTATGCCCCTTTTGACTTGCTTTATGGTATTATTGCTAGGTTACCTTAGAAAAACCTCATGAAGATGTATAATTTTTTCTAGGAGTATGGTGAAGATACATGTGATGAGATGCAACATAAGATTGATGCATTGATGGAAGTGGATGAAACAAATAAAGATGCTCAAAAAAGAAATGTCAAGTTGAAGTTGCAGGTTAAGGACCTACATGACAAGAAAGCATCTTCAAGAAAATTCCAAGTAGGAGACATGCTTTTGATGTGGAATGTAAGATCTAAGGATAAGGGTAAGCATGGGAATTTTGATGCATTGTGGTTGGTCCCTTATCTAATCAGCAACACATGGTGAAGATTCATATTTCCAACAAGATCTAATAGGTACACTTCTTGAGCTTCTGGTACGTGGAAAGTTCTTGAAGCCATATTTCTCTTGAAATATGCTCTCTTCCATGTACATTGTACGTTTTCTATATCTCTATACATAGGTGTGTTTTATTTGGTTGTTTATGGTCTGGTTTTGAAAACCTTGTCTAGGTTGTTTTTGGATTTGGGTTCTTTGTGGTTGGTTTGCTTCAACCTGAGATTTTATGATCTTGCTCTGTTCTAGAAGAAAAGACGTCCCCAATAGGATCCATTGGTGGAACCCCTAAAAATATTTGCATTCCATTGATAAAAGTTTGAAAAATCTGGTTATTTCATTTCCTAGGGCTTAGGGTTTATTTCGATCATCATTTCTAGGGTTTATGTGCGCTTTTAAAACCTCCAATAAAATCCTAAGTCTTATTCCCTTTGAAAATGTTATATTTCATTATTGACTGCCTATAGCATTTTCTTGGTCATTCAAGTTATAACCTTTTCCATTGAGTTCATCTATTTACTGACCCCTTAATCCTAACAGTTTTGGTCATAACCTGTCATCTTATTTAAAATATTGCCTCATTGTTATGTGGGTTACAAATCATTAAATATTTGTTATTTGGTCCTAAGTATGATTTTAATATTTCAAGCATCGTTCTAGTGTTGTGGACTTAATTCTTGTGTCCTCGTCCATTGTGTGTCTAGTCAGGCCACCTTTTAAGTTACTAACCATTGGCACATGCAGATATAAAGTGTTAAGATAGTCATCGAATTTGGAGGATCAAATCATGACTGCTCCACATGCCCTCGTCAGGTTTTATTTTTCATTATAATATTCTCACGGGATAGAAAGTGAGCGCCATGTTCCCATCTGCAATGGTGGGACCAATGCCTTTGAAAGACAGCAGGTAATAGCTTGAAGTGAATCAATGGTGGAGATAGAATAGCATTGCTACATCTAGGTTGTTCCCCGCTCCCCTGTATGATTTTAATTTGCATTAAAATAATATCATGGGATAGCGAGTGGATGACATGAGTCCCCTTATCAATGGGACCCATTGGACTTTGAAGGAAGTGAGCACTTTTTTTAAATGAGATCAACAGTCGAGGATGGATGACGTGGGTGAATCTAGACTGCTCCCATCCATCCCATGGGGGACCCACCTCTACCTCCTATCTCTCAACGAGGAAGCAAACAGATGCCACATGGTCATCTAAGTGGTAGAAGGAACATTAGAGAAAGGGAAATATTAATGAAATATTTCAAGCGTAGGGGTATGGATGGTAAAATATGTGCCACTAAAAGGACTTTTAAGCACGTGCTACAAAAGTAAACAAGATCTTTTAATCTTGGTTGTCCATTGTGTCTAGAGGTTATGTGGATAGTCAAATAGTATTGTGGTAAGGGATGCATATGTTTGAGACTCTAGATTGAATCTGAGCCCTTCCCTACCTCCCCATTGCTAAAATTTTCACATGAGTTAAGACCAACAGGGAAGCAGGGAAATCAACACATGGTATTTCCCAATGGCGATAAAGATGGTGGAGCTCGTGAATGACTTGGATCTTGGGTCCACACGACCTATTTCTGATTGGTTGAGAATGATTGAGCACTATATTCAGCTTTTTCAAAATCTTTTGACTAAATCTGGGTCATCTATTTGTTCATCTCATCATATAATCAACAATAGACGTTCAAAATAGAGATTGAGGGTAAATGAGCCATTTTGGTTCACATGGGAAAACCATAATGGCGGACAAGATGCAGAGCTACCAAATTGGAAGGTTTTAAAGCCATTAAAACCTATTTTAAAGCACAATTGAAGACTGTTAAAGGCATTTTGCGTATTCAAGGGGTTCATGATGCGATTTTCAAGCTTGTTCGACAACAAAATTAGGGTTTTTGAGCGCTTTGCAAACCAGTAAGTAAAATCATTTCCTTGCTTCTACAATTGCTTAAAACTTTTTTAATTACACTCGCTCAGGCACTCTGTCATTAGGTTTTCATTTTTTATGCATATCTTTTAAGGTTTGACATAAATTCAAGGCAATTAGCTTGTCCGGTTATGCTATTTTCTATGTCAAACCCGTGCCTAAGTCATGAGTCGCTAGTTTGTTGAAAGGAAACCTAGTTTATAAACCTTAGAATCATGGACCCAAAAGTAAAAGCATCCTCATCTAAGGGAGAATCCGCTAGCTCAAAAATCCCCATCAGACCTATAGTTCAAGACCTGACTGATTAGTTAAAACCCTCGACTTCTAAAAAAACCTAAAGGCAAATTACTATTCTAGGGGAAACAAATTGTAGGACTGGTAGACAAGCACACTATTATTAAAGACACCACATTTCCCTACATTGGGTGGAAAATTTTCAATTACTAGTTTGGGAACAGGAATTGTGGCATTCCTGTGGGTAAGCACTAGAATCTGGACTTGGGAAAGGTAATTATACCCAATATCTATATGGATGTGGATTGGCTAAAGGAATTGGCTAGAAACTATGACCCAATCATAAGGACTGTGAGGACATTCGATGGGATAGATATGGTTAAGGTCACTAGAGAAGAGATTGCAGAAATCTCCAAGCTCACTAAATGGAGTGAAGATATGATGCCTATTGATGAGAACAAATTCAGAGTAGAGTATGAGAAGGTAAAGCATACATTTAAAATTTCAATACTACCAAATTATTTGGCATCTGTAGATGGTAGAAGGGTAATCTTGGGTACTTCAGACAAGGAACCTTATCCCATCAATTATTTTGTGACTTGTTTCCAAAGAACCTTCTATTCTATCTACCAAATTATTGGTTATGACCCAATCACAGGCATACCTGGAGCTTGGATGTACATGGCGGCCCACATCCAACATCCCACATATTGCACATTATATGATTATGTAGGGTACCTAGCAGAAAGAATTCATGACAGCCTGGTTGAATTAAAAAAGGGTAAAGATGGAGTCAAATTCTTCTAGTATTCATTATTTATGCAAATGTTATTGTTCAGAGGTGCTCCATATTTTGGTCAACATATGACATTGGAACAGGAGAAAGGTAACCTAGAACTTCGTGTGTGATATTGGACCAGGTTTCTTGATAAATATGATAGAAAGTTCGACTATGTGTTGTTCCAAATTTGTTTGCCTCCAAATTGAGAAGGGTGTTGATTGTAAACATGCCAAGAATTTCAAAAGCCTTGCATGACTTTCTGAGGCCTAAGAATAGGAGCCCATATCTAGGTATTGATCAAAATTGGGGGGATGTTATCCCTTATTTGACCTTTATTATTTTAAGGGTTTATGGTACAACTGTTTCACCCCACCTGTTGCCCAAAGATGTACCAGAGAGGATTGTATTTTTGGAAGTAATATGGAAATTGGGGAATGTGGAAAATAACCACCTAAAAGATTAGCGCAAGGGAACATTCTTTCCTTCATACACTTGCTTTTCAGATTTTGTAATGATTAAAGGAGGATGGGATAAGATAAATGATATCCTTAAGCCATTGAATATGAGAAGAGCAGCAGTAAGAAATCATGACCCTGAAGGATTCATGGCATGGTTGAAGATGAGGAATAGAAGCTCAAAATTTATTCATAATTTTGCTTTCCCTAAAGATATCATTAGAAACATTTTTTATTTTCAAATATAGAATGACAAAAAAGAAAAGTGGATTGCTTTTGATAAATTACAAAGGGATATAAGAGAAAAGGATTCACAATTCACTGCTCTTGTTGAGATTCCTAATGAAATGTAAATGATAGAGCATGTTTTCCAAAACTTTGAAATAGTGGTTGGACAACTACAAGGTGAGATAATAATTCAAATAAAGGGGAAGGCCATTGCAATAGAGGAACAATATGTGGGGGATACCCCTGTAATGGAAGAAAGGCCATCTTCCCAGCCCCTTGAGCGAAGCAAGGTCATTGTTTTTTAGAAGGAAGAAAAATAAGTTGAAGGGAAGGGATACAACTTCTACCCCCTCTCAACCAGAGAAGCAATGGAGTCCTTCACCAGTTCCACAAATGCCACCTCATTTCCTCCAAGGTCAATTGGACCTAAGTTCATTGATATTGATTCTCCACCAAGGAAAGCTTCACCACCAAAAGAGCCACCTCAAAAGAAACAAAAGGTTCAATCAGCTAGCTTGGTGGACTATGAAGAGGATTCTGAAGAAGAGATCTTAGTCACTGAGGAAGAAATGCAACAAGGGATGCCATCTCCACCTAGGGATATTGTGCCATAGTAGCTTGGTTTGAGACTAAGAAAGCCTGACCTCACTAGATTGAAGAGCCAAAATGATGTAAGAGAAGAGGCATGTAGTAAATTAATGGATGATGATTCTTTTGTGCAATCCAAGGCCTTCATGGAATTCATTTGGAGGGTGAAAAAGGATGAATTTTTAGATAAAGATGTAGAGTAGAGGAACCTTCGTCATTAGTTACCGATGCAATCATCAAATCACAAATAATAAAAGAAATGAAAGAGAAATATCAAAAGGTAAACTGCATCTAAGGGTAGAGAACTGGTAAGAAAAAGTGGAATTCTTTTATTGCCCGAATGGGATTTATCTTTTGTCATTGCATTTGATACAATAAAGAGATACGATAAACCAACTCAGAAGAAGAAGCTACAATTGTACTTCAAGGATCAACATTCAATGAGTAGTGGAACACATTGGCCATCTGGGCCCTAGCCCCTAATACCAAGAAACCTGATATTGCAGAGCCTACTACAGATTATAGGGGAGGTCTCATAATAAAGAGGGTATTAAACACTTTAACAAAGGATGATGAAATCATTAAATTTAATTGGCCTACAAAGGAGGATTTTCAAGCTTGGAAAGATAAATACTTGGATGTTCTTGAGGATTGAGGTATAGCTATCAAATGGCATTACAATTTTGGCCTTGTGAGTCTGCAACTATGGTGAGTAACGGATGGGAGAAATGCAATGCATAGCCTGAAACCAATACAGATTAGGCTTTTGCTAAAGTATGAATAAAATATTGTTTTCTCCCAAATTTGAATTTGGTGACAAGGTTGCAAACATGGACAAGTCTTTTGTCTCTTCTGCTTTTCTCTCTTTTATGCTTGAGTACGTGGACACAATTTTGGAGCACGTGGATATTTTTATATCAGCTCAAAGATGCCTTTTGGAAGGTGGGACATGATCTTCAATGACAAATGAAAATATCCTTTATCTCATGTAATATTTCCCTCCATGTGAAATTAAAAATATAACTAAAAAGGGAATATGTTTTGTATTGGTCCAATAGAAAAAGGAAATGTGTACTTTCTCACATGAAGCTTGTTTTGCTCCTTCATTTCTATAAGAAGGAATTCAAGGCCAAAAGTACAAGTTCATTGTTTTGTAATTGATCACTGGGAGTTTTGTAAAGGAATACAAAGTATTTTAGAGTTATATCTTAGGTTTTAAGTTTGTCATTGATGCATATGTAATTTTGATAATAGTACTAGCAATGAATTGAAAATGGTACAAATTCAAAGCCATTTCTCTCCTATTGTACTTGTTTCACGAATTATGAATAAATGATAAAAGATTGTTTTATTTGTCTCAATTGATTTTTAGTGGTTGTGTAGTTCAGTTCTTACTTTTAATTCAAAGAATTAATGAAAATGCTTAAATGGAGCCATAGGTTCATGTAAATTAAGTACTAGGATATCAGTAAGAAGTTATGGTCGAGAGTATAATGAATATGATACTGTAATGTAGTATTATCAAATCTTAATGATGCTATGTGTTAAACTATTGTCAAATAATATAGGTTTGGAGATTGACTCCACTCCTAGGATGAGGCATTGATTTATGTGAGTGTTCATAATACATTTTGTTGGTCAATTCAGCAGTAAATCAATTTAATAAAAAAACATTCAAATGGATTACAACTATTGTTATTTTGTGTTAAGTTCTTCCATTCTCATGCTCTAAGTGTTGAGTGTTGTTAAGGAGTAGCCAGCTTCTTTGATACATTCCATTTATTGAGTTATTATATGAGAATTTATCTATTATTTGCAATGTATTTGGTCATTAGGTGCAGAGTTCTTTAAATACATTGTGGGATCACCCTCCCGGGTCTTGTAAAGCCCAAAGTGTAGGAGGAAATCATTGTTTCTTTCACTCATTTGTTGGCCAACTCCTTTAGGTTGTTGAGAATTGGAAATGGAAAAGTCCATAGGCTTCCTTGAAGATCAGCTTGGTTCTTGAAAAACAACCTTGAAATACCAAGAGGGACACCTAAAGGGACTGACCTAGTGCCTCGGGGGCTCATCGATGATGGTGGTTTCCTATGTTCTACACACAAAGACAACATAGTTTGATATATTTTGACTCAATTGTGGTTCATCCAGAGATAGCCTACAATGTTTTTAGTATTTTATGTTTTACGACTTTGTTTTGGATTTTGATGGTTTTCTAGATGTTTTTTATTTTGATAGTTTTATGCAAGTGATGGGATGAACAAGGATCCACTATGCTACCAAGTTTAGGAGGTTGCCCCTAGTTCAGAATAGGATTACATTTTATTAGGGATAGGCAAATAAAATGGATGGTGGATAGAGATGGTGCAACAAGGTTCAACACTTGATCAATTATCGATCCATGGTTGGGTGCACATTTTATTATGGAAATGGATGGAAGGGATATGATAGTAGATAGATAAAACTGATAGATGAGGATGTGGGTCTTATTCAAACATAGAATTTGTTCACTAGGTTTTCACTATGGTATTTGTCCTAGAAGTGCTACAAGGTGGTATTTCCTTAAAGGACATTTTATTTTTCTTTACAATTTTCTTAATTTTTGATTTTTTTACTTTTTTTCTTTTTTGCTTGGGATATTTTGATACACTTAGGCATAGAACTTCTTGAGATGACTACTGTTAAGAGGTTTGGCTAGAGTTTCTCCTTCTGGTGTATCCAAATGATATGCTCTAGAGCCATAACTTGTTGTAATGATACAGGGACCTAGCCAGTTTGGTTCAAACTTACCTTTCCTATCCTTATTCAGTTGGATTTTATGATTTTCCTTTAGGACCAAGTCACTAATTTCAAAGTTCCTATTTTTTATTTTCTTATTGTAGCTTCACTTGAGCAGATTTTGATAGGCCTGTAGATGGTTCAATGTGCTCAAGCATCTTTCATCTAGGAGTTCAAGCTCATTAATTTTAGATACCCGATAATCTTCATTTCTAACAAGATCCTTCAATGACACTCTATGGGATGGGATTTCAACCTCTATAGGTAGTATTACTTCAGATCCGTAGACCAAAGGAAAAAGGATTCACACTTGTAGGTGTGTGGATGCTAGTTCTATAAGCCCATAAGGTTGGGTTTAGCTGTAGGTGCCAATCACACTCAGTGTCATTAACAAAAAAATTTAGGATTTTCAAGATAGTCTTATTGGATGCTTCATCCTAGTCATTTCCTTAGGGATAATATGAGGTTGAAAAGAGGTGTTGGATAGAGAATATTGAGTAGAGCTCATGGACATCTTGGTTCTTAAATGGAGTTCCATTATCTGTTATGATAGTTTGTGGGATATGATATCGATAGATCAAATAATTAAGAATGAACTTAGTTATTTGTTTCCCTGTGATATAAGTTAAAGGAATAGCTTCTATCCATTTTTTAAAGTAATTTGTAGCAGTGATGATGAATTTGTGTCTGTTGGATGAGGTTTGTGATAAATTTCCTATTAATTCAAGTCCCCACTAAGAGAAGGGCCATGGGGTAGTGATAGGACACAACTCTTGCATTGGTGTGTGCACGAGATCTCCATGTTGTTGGAATTGACAACACTTCTTGGAAAAATGGATTGCTTCTTGCTCCAGTGATGGCTAGTAGTACCCTATTCATAGCAACTTCTAGACTAGGTTAGGTCCACTAGCATGAGACCCACAAACACCTTCGTGTACCTCTTGCAAGGTATTTTTTTCTTCTTCCACGTTGATACATTAGAGTAAAATACCATCAAGTCTTTGGCGATATAAGGTATCTCCAAGGATCATAAATTGAGAAGTTTGGTAGACAAAGGTTTTCTTTTGGTTGGTTTTTAGGTGGGGTTGTATGATTCTATGCTAGATATAGGAAAATGTGTCTTCATACCAAGACAAGTCGGGACCAACAACATCACATACAAGTTCAAAATTTGGGATACCAGAATTGTTCCATGAGGAATTTGTATCTAGGAATATTCTTAGGTATGTCAAGGAGTGAACCAATAGTAACCATAACATTAGCTACTTTATTGTTAACCTTGGAATCTATTCAAAGATGATGACCAAAAAGTATTGCTTGAAACTATCCACTATTCTCTTGTATGGCATGATATTGTCATCTTTAGTCTGGTATTCACCATTGACCTTCCTTATAGCCAATGGGGAATCACCATAGACTTTTAGCTCCTTAATTTTTCATTCCACAACCATTTTCAACCCTATGATTAGTGCTTCATACTCGACTATATTGTTTGTATAGAGGAAGGAAATCTTGTATGATTTTGGTATGTTGTCTCCTTTTGGTGTGAGAAATAGGATACTAGCCCCTAAGTCGTGTTGAGTATGGGATCAATCGAAGTACATAGTCCAACAGGTTGAGTGAGTTGTTAGCAAAATGCTCTCATATGGAAACTCTACTACAAGTAGTTGATAATATTCAATAGGAACTTCTACTAACTGATCTACTATCACATGTCCCTTGATGGATTTCCCTTCGACATATTCTATGTCGAATTCGCTAAGTATCATGACCCACTCAGTGATTCTTCCTATAAGAGTTGTTTTTGCCAAGAGATATTTCAAAGGGTCTATCTTGGATATCAACTTGATTTGCCTATTTAACATGTAATGCCTAAGCTTTTTTTTTGCGAAGACAACTGATATACATGCTCATTCAATGGGGGTATAATTCAACTCTTAGCTAACTAGGGTATGACTAATGTAGTAAACTACTCATTCTTTATTCTTTTCATCAAGTTTTTCCAATAGAGCTCCCAAAGCTACTATTATTTTGGATATATATAAATCATTGCTTTATCCTAAATTGGAGGCATCAATATCGGGGGAGTGAGCAAATAGTCCTTTACCTGTCGGAAAGCTTGATCACATCTTCCATCCCATTTGAATATTACATATTTGTGGAGTAAGTGTGTGAATGGATGACATTTATCTACTAATTATGCAATAAACCTTTTGATAGACTAAATCTTTCCTTATAGACTTCGTATTTGTTTCAATATTCTTAGGGGAGGAATTTCCAAGAAATCCTTGACCTTAGCAGGATCTACCTTGATACCTCTTCTAAATACAATGTATCCCAATATTATCTTAGATGTTATGAAAAACACATATTTCTTTAGATTTAGACACAATTTATATTCTTCTAGTCTATCAAATATCCTAGCCAAGTTAGCCAAGTGTTCATGGCTTGTGACTGATTTAGCCAAAAATTTGTCTACATAGTCCTCCATGGTGATGTGCAACATGTCATGGAATATGGCAATCATTGCTCTTTGATTTGTGGCTCTTGTGTTCTTCAAACCAAATGGCATGATGTTCTAGTAAAACATTTCCCAAGAATAGGTAAAAGCTATTATGTGTTGATCTTCAGGGGCTATCTTTATCTGGTTGTACCTAGAAAATTCATCCATTAGTGAAAGCATTTCATGATTAGTAGTTCTAGATCCACTATTATGTCATTGGGAAGGGGGAAGTCATCCTTAAGGAATGCCTTGTTAATATCTTTGAAGTTTGTACAGATTTGTATGCCCCCAGTGGGTTTCGATACAAATACGAGGTTGGATACCCATTTGGGGTAGTCTATAGGTCTGATGAATCCCACATCTAGCAGTTTTTGAAGCTCCACCTTGACTAACAGTGATATCTGCGGATGCCTCTTGCGAAGCTTTTGTTCAACTGGTTTTGATATTAGGAATACTATTATATGATGTACCACTAAAGCTAGATCCAACCCAGGCATATCTACATATGTCCAAATGAAATTGATTTTACATTCATTGATGAATGTTGAGAAGTTGACCATTTCCTCCGGATTTAAGGAAGCTACATAATGTGTTGCTTTAGGTGCCTCTATGTTTCCCACATTGATAGGTTTTGAACCTTCAACCAAATTTGTTGATTTTTCTTGATAGTTCATGATGGGGATATTGAATCCTCTATCTTTAGGTGCCTTAGAGAGGTTTTCACCCTTAGATACATCCTTTTTTTTTTCCTTTTTCTTGATCCGAACGAGTCATAGTGTGGTTTTCCCTAGGGATCTCATATTGATTTTTAGATTTTTCGTTTCAATTTTGCAACTAAAGGACACAATCTCCCCTCCAAAGTATGCTCCTTGTTCTAGTTCTATGAAAAAACCAGCCTCATGATCTCTTTGTGGTATACCATGTTGAATTCCAATAAAATCAGCAATAGCTTTGTTGTTCTAGAATAAGTCCACAATAGGTGTGTGATGTTGTTGATCCCAATTGATCAACTGTGGGTAAAGTAAGGGTAGGTTATCATTGCTATCAACAAAGCTTATGGAGGATGTGGTAAGGGTAAGGATAGTAGAGTTATCAGATTCCCAAAGGGTATATAGGTCATAATCATTATAGGAGTAAGATTCCCATTCTCATTTGTTGGAATCTATTTCAGTATGGTAGTTATCTGATGTCTCAATGTCAGTAGAAGGAGCTATTTCTTGATAAGAGGTAGTTTCAATGTTTAGGGTAACCACATCTATCGAAACATAACCTAGTACCATGTTCTTCTTATGTTGTTCTAGTGTGATGGGTTCTCTCATACCTTTTTTGTGTAGACCAAGGCCACCTTTTCTAGTGTATCCCATATTTATTTCTATCTAATAACCTTTTATTGTTAAGATCCACAAGAAGGGGATGTAGCTATTTTTGTTCCACTTGTTATTCTTTATAGAGCCATGATGAGAGGTCCTCTTCGAATACCATTTCATACTTCATGTCTCCCCACTTGGTGAAGATAGTAAGTTTTACTTCATAGGTGACAACTTGAATATTTTTTATTTCATTTGGTTGCCTGCAGGATTTTGGTGATGGGAGAAGATCTCTAATGTAGAAGGATTGTTTGAAATGGTATTCTCCATAGCCCTTGAAAAGCACCTGGATATTGAGGTCATTTTTGGAGGATCGGTTGATGTATATGAGTGGAGGACGAAGGAAGTGATGCTAGATCAACATAGGAAAATGAGTGAAATGATATGTCATTACTAGGTATTTGAAGGAGCATTTTGTACTTCTCCTCCAAGTTTGTGCAGTAATGGAAGGGTTCGGGATCGGTGTATACTATAACTTCCTGATTATTTTAAGGAAATTTTAAGCATTGATGAAAGGTTGAAGGGACTACTTGCATTGCATGGATCCACAAACGCCCCAAGAGAAGGTTATAGGGTAATTCAAGATCTAGTACCTAACAAGTCATTTTTTCTATTGATGGCCCTACTTGATTTGTTAGTCTTATTGTGCCCTTAGAGTTTCTCTCCATATCATCATAAGCCCTTATGGTGATACTTTTGTTCCTATTGATCACATCATCAAAATATCCCAACTACTTTACCATTTTAAGGTACATATGTTTCAGCCTACACCTCCATCTATTAGGACTCTCTTGATCTTTTGTTTATGGATGTAAGTGTGGAATAAGTAAACTAAAAACACTTCTTAATGAAATATTATATCAAGAGAATCAATCAATTAAACTAATTAAAATACAAGAAAACTCTTAAAAGCGTCTCATTGTTCCCTATCTCCAAAGATTTATTAAATCACAGAGGGCTCTTAGATTTGGTTAGCACTGTGACTATTAAAATGCCAATCTAGAGAATGGGATGATTGTGATTATGATGCTAAATTTTTATGATTCTATTTCTAAGTGCAATGATGAAATGCTTCTAATGCAAATGACATAAAATAGATAAATGAAGATACTATAAACTATGATGAATCTAAACGGAATGCCATGATTATGATTCTACTGATAGCTATTGCTAAATGATAATTGCTAAATGCTTGAATACTTGATTGCTATTATATAGAGTAAGATTGCACAAAATTGGGATCCTTTTCTTGTTTCAGAAGGTTGTATATATAGATTCACGGCAACATCCTGTGATGTGGCAGCAAGGCAAAGGTTAGGATTTGATCTGGAGGATTCAATGGTGAAGGATGAAGAAGCCTGAGAAGAATATGGGAATGGTTCCTCCCAATAAAAACATCTTGCCAAGGGATAGGAAGAATCAGAGGAAGGAGATTAACAAATTGATTTCCAATGTCTCCATAGCTTTCCCGTGAATTCCAGTTGAATTAAATTAGATGTTTTATATCTAATTTGGTAGGTAAAATATGATGAGTTGTAGAAATATGAATATATTTGAATATTTAGATTTATTCAAATTTAGGAAGAAATAAGATATTAAATTTAATAAAACAAACTATAAAAGTTTATTTATTAAATTAAATATGGAAGAAAATGAATAATTAAATGAAACAAAGTATATGAACTTGTTTATTTAATTAAGATGAAATAATAGAAGAATTAGAAGAATTAAAATGTGAACTATATAAATAAATATTTCTATTTATTCAATAGTAGAGGAATTTAAGGTTAATTAATTAAATAAATCGTATTTAATTAATTAGATTATCCAAACCATTTTTAGGTGTATACATTTTGCCCCTCTTTGAAGTGATGTGTTTACGCATTGCTTCAAAGAAAATTTTGCTGCTGCTAGTACCAACGAAAAGAATTTAGTATGCCCCAGATGTTGATTTTGCTGTGATGATGGATATATGCCCCCTCGGGAGATAAATTGATGAATTTTTTATTTATTTGGTTTTTTTGGAATTTTTCAATTTTTTTGTGATTTTATGATATTTTTGATGATTTGATAAGGATTTGATAATGAAATAATTTATCTCCCGACAAAGAATGTAGAAATTTCCCGTGTGATGAGTTTTGAATTAATCCTTCAGTAAAAATTTAAATAAATCACATAAAAATCCTCTTTATTAACCTATAAAAAGTTAAAAAGAAGGAAATTTGAATTCATTTGTGCATTTGGAGTTTGAAGATTTGGTGTGAGAGCAATTTGGAGCAAGATGTCAATCCCTTATCATACTCACCAACTCTAGCGCGTGTGTCATCACAACCACACGGCCACCTACGGACCTTTGGTATGTACCCGTTAACCTCCTTGTTTTACCTTTTTTCTCGTTTTTCGCATCATTTTTTAGATTTTTTATTTTTTATTTATTTTAGCACTTTTAAGGCCCGATGTAGCGCTTTCGTTGTCTATTTTAGCACTTTTAATAAAGTAGCGCTTAGGTTAAATTTTGTAGCACTTTGATAGGTTAGTTTAGCGCTTTAAAAGTTATAGCGCTTAGGATAGGTATTTTAGCACTTTCAATTCATGTTGTAGCGCTTTGTCCAGTTCAGCGCTTAGGATAGATGTTTTAGCACTTTGACCTGTTTTGGGCTTTGACAACCTAAAATGGAGCTTTTGCCTCCTGAAATGGCACATCTGATGAATTAGTGATTTTGAGTGCTTGTTTTATCACTTCTAAGTTTTTTAATGGTGCTTTTGATATTGTGGTGCATAAAAACACTATTTTAGCGCATCCAAGTTAGAATAATGTATTTTGTCAAATTTATCCTTGATTTTGTCAATTTGGATCGTGTCAACCATTGGTTTGATATGATTGATGATATTAATCAAGTAGATGATGTTCAACCTCATGATAGGCGAGATCTGATATTTTGATTGATCATAATTATCCTCATGATAGGTGAGGAATAATTATAGTTTTTTTGATAAACCTCATGATAGGTGAGGTTTGATCATGTTTTCTCATGAGATTTAATCAAAATTCTCACCAAGAGCTTATTAGATTTGATAGGATAATTCATGTTTGATGATTTGACAAAAAGTATTGACTTTGAATATTTCATGATGATAGGAGGCTTTGACGAACCTTCAAATTCAAGAGTGGTTTCCCTAGACATTCGATTTGATACCACAGCTAGCACAGCCTGAGACGGCAGTTATTACACATTGTGGTTTTTCCTCTTTATTAGATATGCCCCAAATTAGGATTAATTGGGGTCTCTTGATAGCCCTAGCAGAGAGGTGGCATAGCAAGCATAATACTTTCCACCTACCTACTGGCGAGATGACAATTACCCCTGAGGATGTCTAGAATATTCTAAGGAGAGTATTGGATGATATAGAGGTCATGACATGCCGGCCCTACTTAGATTGTGAGCACTGGGATGACCACAACATTCAGTTACCTTATCTATGTCAGATGATGATTCTGATTGGGCGGACATGTTGGGTGTTGGAGAGATTTTTGCTCAGATGAGTGCTTAGATAGTATGGTATTGTTCAGGGCATGCCCCAGGGTGTTTCTCATTATGCTCGTCTACAGGTAGATTCTATAGACTAGAGCCCCAGCCTTTCATATGATGTCATTGTTAAGGAGTTCCAGGCTCTACCGCCTCTAGTTTGGGAGATCCGACCTGATATTGTTGAGCCACCTATTTCAACCAATTATGCAAAGTATTTGTTTCTTCATCCATTTCCACATATTACCATTCCTAATGAGCTAGCACCACTACCTGTCAAGGAGCAGGTTGTCATTGCACACGGTCGCTAACAGATGAGAGAGGAGATTGGTGAGGAGGAGGTGGAGGATGTCGAGGGAAGTGGTGATGAGGAGGGTAGTGGGGATGAGAGCAATGAAGAGGAGGAGGGGTATGATAGTGGAGATGGTTTAGGTGGTTTGGGTACAGGTGGATTAGGTCCAACCATAGATGTACAGGAGTATACGGTGCCTCGTAAGAGGCAAGTAGTGGTAGATCCTACAGAGCAGCGTGTGCGGATCTGTGTACCATCCTAGTAGCAGTAGACCTAGATTGCGAGCCTACAGGTGTAGGTACAAACCTTACAGGGTCAGTTGGTTCATGCTCAGGGTCTATTGATGCAGACACAGGCATAGGCCCAGTCACATGTGCAAGCTCTAGCTTAGGTACAGGATCAGTTGGTTGCAGCTCAGACATAGATTACATCATTGACAGCCGAGAGGGATGTCGCTAGATGGACTGCAGAGCAAGCTCAGGTTACAGCTAAGAGATTGCAGAGATTGGTGAATGGTACCATTGTAGCATACTATATGCGAGGGGTTGTTCGTGTTGGTTGGGAGGTAGAGTACCACAGAGGTAAATTCTATGATGTTGTTCCTTCAAAGCAAAGAGTGAGTTATGCACAGTCTCGATTTGGCAGGTCCCAGTCAAGGACCATGAGTAAAGGTGTGACACAGCCCCTCCCGAGAGACCTGAGAGATCCTGGTACATCTAGTGGTGGAGGGACTGGTCTCGAGATGCCTACACCATCTAGAGCCAGCAACACATAGTTTCATGATTGTACCCTCTGTTATATTTTGAGATGTGATGTACACTTCGATTACAGCCATTTTTGATTGTATATCTCTTTTTATTTTAAACATCATTGTATACTTGACATTATGATATTGAGATCTATATGATATGCAGTGGATTTTATCTATCTATTATGTGTTCTATATGATTCTATGATCGATGCATTTATTTTCTATTTTCTATATGCCATGTGATGATCCTTATATTATGATGTTATGGATACAATTTACAATCATGATGATATGCTATGATTCATGATGTTCTATCTATGATGTGTATAATGATGATGTATGGATGCAATTTATAATCATGATGTATGTATGTCTAATGTATGCAGTTATTTATATGGATGAAATAGTTCTATGATGTGTATTTCTAAATTATATGATAATGTGCCTATATGTATGATGATGGATATGATGTTTTAATGCTATATGGCATGTGATGTAAATGAGATATGTGCACTTTTATTCTTGTGATATGTTTTAAATGCAAATTCATGATGTAATGAATATAATGGTACGTTGATTGTATGATATAATGAATGGACATACGATATGGAAATGTAATCACATGATATTGAGGATGTTTTTGATAGTTTTCTCATGCATTTTTATGATGTGTGATGAAAAATATGAAATTATCAATGCAATTTATTTGATTCAAATATATGAATGATGAAATGATAAATTAAATGCCTTCTAAAAAATGATTATGCAACTATATGATAATGATGATGTTTTTGTTAATGTCAAGTATACTCAATTTATTATGAGAAAAGATATCATCGCTTTTGAATCCTTTACCATCTTTTGTAACAAACACTCTGCAGATGTAAAATTATCATGAATGCAATCTATTTTACTATGCAAATATACATGTAAACATTGGCATCTTAGCAGTCCATTTATTGTGCTTTGTATCATCATAGAGCTTTAAAATGTTGAAAGTGAGTACAAGCATTGATGGTATAATTTAGACCATGATGACCTAAGTACTACTTCCATGATTATATATATTGCAAGTGAGCACAAGCATCTAGGTATAATTAAACCAAGATGACCTAAGCATTTCTTGTGTAAACAGACAAGAATCAATCACTTTCCTATGTGAATTTTGAATGTCATTAGTGATAATTTGTAGAGCACGTCTCGCGACAATTCACATAATAATAATGATTAACTCACAGACAAAAGACACAGAAAATACCATTCTCCTTCCTAGCTCCTCTAGTTCAATACATCATCAAGTTGCTCCAAACAATTGATAAAAAATATCAAAGTACAACCATCCAAACTTTTCTTAAAGTATTTCAACCATTATTCAGATTAGATCATCCATTTTGATTTGATTTTGATTTCAATTTTCTGATTTTTTTGTGATTTTCTGAGATTTTGACCAAAAACTTAACCTAAAGACCTATCCTAGGGGCCTCGGGGGCTAATCAAAGATTAGCCTTGCCTACGTTATACACGTAGAGACCACGTAGTTCGACTAGATGACTCTATTTTTTACTTTTTCGACTGATTTTTGACCTATTTTTTGAATTTTTGATATGATATGGATGTTTGATGTGTTTCCGATGGTGATTGATGTTCAATGTTGGGTTGCATTTTGATCATTGTTTTTACTGCGGTGTCATACTGTTGTTTGTCTATTTGATTAAGCTCAAGTTTATTGCCCCTAGTGAGGTCCAAATTTTTCCCCCAAGCTAGGGTGGGACATGACCACATTGCAATGATACGATAATGGATAGAAAATGATAGTGAAAGTGAACGACCATGACATGCCTCTAATAGATAGAAAAGCTAGTTCAAATCACAAGTAGTGCTTGTTTCCAGGTTTTACTACATGTTTTTATTACACTTTTTCAGTCTTTATGATTTTTTTTGTATTTTTTCTCTTCTATTTTTTTTTTTTTGTATTTTTCCTGTCACCGAGATGCCTGTTTGTTAGATTTTCATCAAGGTAACCATTGAACCGTGCACAAGGTGATTCAAGTGTATAACTTTCTAAGATGGATATTGTTGATTGGCTCATCGAATAGATCCCCTTTAGGTGTAGATAGTTGATAGGCCCCAGATCCATAAACTGATATGATGACAAAGGGACCTAGCAAGTTAGATTCAAACTTCCCTTTCTTTTCTATCTTGTTGATTTCTATGGTTTTCTTTTAGGACCAAGTCCCCAACCTAAAAGACTCTAGGCTTTACCCTTTTATTGTAGCTTTTGGACATCCTCTATTGATATTTTTTCAAATGGTTCATAGCTTGTTGACGACGTTCATCCAATAGTTCCAACTCTTGCAGTCTAGAGACCCTATAATCCTCATCTGGAATGATACCTTTTAGTGATACATGGAGTGATGGAATCTCAACCTCAATGGGTAGTATAGCTTCTGATCCATATACCAATACATATGGTGTAGCTCCCGTGGGTGTTTTGATGCTAGTTCGATATGCCCATAATGTAGGATTTAGTTGAACATGCCAATCACGTCCAACATCATTAACCGTTTTCTTTAGAATTTTTAGAATTTTTTTGTTTGAGGCCTCTACTTGGCCATTTCCTTTAGGGTAGTACGGTGTTGAGAAATGATGTTGGATATGAAATTTTTCACACAATTCCTAGACATTCTGGTTCTTAAAAGGTCTACCATTGTCTGTTACAATGGATTGGGGAATTCCATATCTACAAATGAGGTAGTTCAGTATGAAAGACAAGATCTACTTTCCAATGATTATTGTTAAAGGAACCGCTTTTATCCATTTTGTAAAGTACTATGTTGTGATTATAAATTTGTGACCATTGGATGAAGACGGATTTATATTTCCTACCAGGTTCAATCCCCACTGACAAAAGGGCCATGTTGATGTAAATGGATGCAATTCTTGCGTTGGTGCATGAATTAAGTTACCATGGATCTGACATTTCTGGCATTTCTTAACAAACTGATAATACTCCTCCATATTCGGCCAGTAATACCCCAAACGGAGGAGTTTCTTCGCTAGGGTTGGTCTCCTTGAATGAGTTCCAAAAATACCTTCATGAACCTCACATAAAGTTGTCTTAGACTCGTTATGTTCTAGACACTGAAGAAGAGTACCATCTAGACCTTGACGGTAAAGTATATCAGCAATTAATGTATGTCATCCGATTTGGTAGATGAAGTTGCATTTTTGGTTTCTAGAAAGATCAGGAGGAAGGATATTATCTTTTAGGTAAGCATAAGTCTTTCCATAAATGGAGGATTCAATGTCAACTAATTGGCATATGGTTTGACAATCAAGATCATCATAAGCTAGTTTAGACACTTGTTCTACCATAAACTCATAACGACCTCACTTTTCTAGCAACTGTAAAAGAAAAAAAATTGTCGCCATAGCATCTGTAGCTTTGTTTTTTGCCCTTGGAATCTGTTCAAACTTGATTTCCACAAAGTACTTTTTGAGATCATCTATCATCTTCTTATATGGCATCATATTTTCATCCTTTGTCTGATATTCGTCATTTACCTGATAAATGACTAGTTGTGAATCACCATATACTTGTAGTTCTGTTATATTCCATTCAACTGCCACTTTGATACCAATAATCAAAGCCTCATACTCAATTACGTTATTTGTGCAAGAAAACATGAGTCTATAGGACCTTGGGATTTTATGTCCTTGAGATGTGACAAATAGAATGCCCGCACTAGACCCACGTTGTGTGTATGACCCATCAAAATAAAGCCTTCATGGTTGTGTTGTCACAGTAAGAATGTCCACATCAAGAAACTGAATGTTCATTGGGCGATCGTCAAATAATGGAGCTTCAACTAATTGATTGGAAATACTTGACCTTTGATGGATCTCCTATCCATATAATGGATATCAAATTCACTCAAGATCATGACCCATTTGGCTAGTCTCCCTATTAGAGTAGCCTTGTTGAGTAAGTACTTTAATGGATCAATCTTTGCAATGAGCTTAACCGTGTGGGTCAACATGTAATTCCTCAACTATTGGGTAGCAAATACCACTGCCAAACATGCTTTCTCGATGAAGGTGTAATTTATTTCATAACAATTCAAAGTCCTGTTGATATAGTATATAGCTTGTTCCCTTCCTTCGGGATCTTCTTGGGCTAATAAAGCTCCTAAAGAAATGTATGTTGTTGTAATGTATAATAACAATGGTTTCTCTTCCGTAGGTGGCATTAATATGGGAGGTGACATCAAATATTGCTTTATTTGATTGAAAGTAGTTTCACATCCTTCATACCATTTGAAAGAGATTCTTATGTAGCAAATGATTAAAGGGATGACTTTTATCTGCTAACTGAGAGATAAACCTCTTGATTGATTGTAGCCTACCTTGTAGAGATCTTAATTGACTGATATTCTTTGGTGGCAGAATTTCCATTATTGCTTTGACCTTAGCCAGATCCACTTCAATACCTTTTTTCTGAAACTATGTATCTGAGGAGCTTTGTCGATTTTACCCCAAACACACACTTCTTTGGATTCAATCTGACATTGAATTTCTCTAATCTTGTAAATATTTTTCCCAGAATCTCCATATGTCCTTCCCTGATGTATGATTTTTCTAATATATCATCAATGTAATCTTCCATAAAAGTATGCATCATGTCATGGAAAATAGTGGTCATTGCACGCTGATATGTTGCACCTGCATTTTTCAACCCAAAGGGCATGACATTCCAACAGAATGTGCCCCATGGATAGGTGAATGTTGTCTTCTCCTGATCTTCGAGTGCTATCTCGATTTGGTTATACCCTGAGAAGCCATCCATAAGTGACAACATGGCATGTCCTGTTGTTAAATCCACAATAATGTCAATGTTTGGTAAAGGAAAATAATCCTTTGGACATGCCTTATTTAGATCTTTGAAATTTGTGCATATTCTTATACTATTTATCTGCTTTAGATATAGGTACAATATTTGAAATCCACTCATCATAGTTGTGGACCTAATGAATCATGCATCTAACAATTTTTTCAACTCAACTTTTACCATCAATGCAATGTGGGGATGCATTTTTCTTAGCTTTTTCTTTACTGGTTTGATTGCGAATGGTAGAGATATATGATGCACCAGAAGCTTTGGATCTATCCCTGGCATATCATAGTAAGACCAAGCAAATTTTATATGTCTCTCTTCAAAGAATTTGGTGAATTCAGGCTTCTCTAGTTCTGTCATAGATGCTGCTAGATGTAGAATTTTTGTCTTTTCTGTTGTGCCAATATTTGATTGACTGTGTAGGTTCCACCATCACTAATGATCTTTCATCAAAATTTTCTGGAAGGGTGTCAAATATTCCATCCTTCAGTGCCTCAGAGAAGTTATCACTATCAGATACGTTCTTTATTTTTACTTTTTTAAGATCTAATGCTGCCATTGAATGGTTTTCACCATTAGATTTATTGCTCCCATTTTCAATTTTGCAACTGAAAGATTTAACACCCTCCTGACCTGGAGTGTCGTTATGATATTTATGATTAGCACTTATGTCAGGTTCATCACAACAAAGGAAATTTATGATAGCATCATTGTTCTCAAAGATAGGAATACTGATAGGTTCAATTGGTTCCCAGTCGATAAGTTCGGGATGAATTAATGGTAAGATGTCATCGGATTGGTTAAGTTCAATGGCAGTAAAGGTTCTAATAGCAATTTTTTCAAAAAATTTAGTAGTAATGTCAAGGTCTATGATAGTATTCTCCTCCAATTCATCTATCTCACTCGATATCTATCCATCCTCACTTGAGTCATCAATATTTTGTGATCCAAATACAAGGGGTCTAGTCCCTGAGCTTTCTCCTCCTTGCGTATGGGTGCATACTCTTTTATGACATCAATTTTTATGTCCCTACATGATTTTTCTGATAAAGAATCCCACTCATATTCATTAGAATTTGTCTCAGAACTATCCCGTATTTGAAGGATTCTTTCTACAACTCTATGAGTGTTTTCTTCTTTTGTTTCCCCTATATAACCCAGTCTTGTTTTGTCTTTTGGATGAAGTGTGAGAGGTTGGATGGGTTCCATAATGCCTTCTTTTCTTTTACCAATAGGTGCTTGTCCTTCATACCCCATTTTTTCTAAGATAGCTTTTCCTTTTCCATATTGATCTATCTTTATGTTGATATTTGTTGATGTTGATGCTTCTTCATCTTTGTAGAGCCAATTGAGAATGGCCTTGTCTTTTGATTCATCTTCTAGAGTACCTGCTTTTACAAACCTTTCATCTAGAACCATGGTAGGTTGAGATTATTGTTGCGTTTTTGTTGAGGGATGTCCATATGATTTTGGAGATGGCAGCAATTGTGAAAGACATAAAGATTGCTCAATGGAATATTCTCCCAAGTCCTTGTCTTTTAACTGGATCTTGTCTTTGAACTATTGGGATATAGTATTCAGTGGACCTTCATTGCTTGATTAAGTGGGGTCAGCAACAGTTGTTTCCTTTGACTAGTCCTTTTTCTCAACCCATTTGGATATAAATTTAGTTGCTTTTCACCACTAGATGAACTAGAAGTGTTTGCTTCTCTATTGTGGGGAAAAGTGTCTTGAGTTGCTTTAAGCATGTTACAAGTCTAGGGATTATTGTAGTCAGCTGAAATAGTGACTTCTTGTCCATTGACAGGAAATTTTAAACACTGATGATAGGTTGAAGGTACTTCCTACATTTCATGAATCCATGGACGTCCCAAGAGTACATTATATGTTAGCTCCTTTTCTAACACTTGGCAAACTATATTCTTGAAAATTGGTCCCACTTGAATTGGTAACACAATCAACCCCTTGGAAGATCTCTCTTCTTCATCATAGGCTTTTATTGTGATCTTCCTTCTTGCATCAATAGCATTGTAAAAATAACCTAGTGCATGAATCAGTTTTAAAGTACAAATGTTTAATCCAGCTCCACCATCTATTAAGACACGTTTGACATGATTTTTATGGATTAAAACTTCTATATGAAGGGCTGCATTGTGTGGATGATTAAGTGACACATCATCTTGTTCAGAGAATTACAAATAATGAGGCATGGTCAAATGTCCCACCATCGCTTGAAATTGATAGGTATCTAGATTATTGGGTATCGTTGTGGCCACAAGAGCCTGTTCTAAAACCTCCTTATGTGATGGTGAAATTTTGAGTTCCAATATGGATATCTATGCTGGTATCTTCTGTAATTGATTGACTATGCTATATTGATTTGAAGGGGGAATAGTGGTTTTAGGTGCAACTCCTTTTAGTATCACTTTGTATTGTCCCCTCATTATTACATTGACTGGTTGATAGTCTTGTCTTTCCCTAATTTTTATGATATTGATTTGGTTGTCGGATGTGTTTATGTTTGGGATCACGTTCAGGGATATGATTTCATTGATGCTAATGTTATCTATTTGATTATCAATGACATTATTTTTCTCAACCTCAGAAATGCAATGAATGGTGTTGTCATAAATGTAGTTTACACTTTTTCCTTTACTGTTTGAAGAAGACTCTCCCTTTTCATAATTGGGTAAAGGATTTGTAAATGCATTGTGATAGTTGTTTGTCTGAGGTCCTTCGACAAATACCTTCTTGTTTCAATCAAATCTTGTATCAGATGCTTTAATTGCATACAATCATTCATTTTATGTCCTTTATTTTTATGAAAGTTACAATAGTTAGCATCATTTTGTTGGAATATGGCTTTAGGAGATTGCTCTTGGCTGCTAGTGTTGGCATTGATGGCAACTAGAGTTAGTAGTATGGTCCGAAGTTTAGAAGCAATTCATACCGGCAAGGAAAGTAGAAGATAATACTCCACCAGCAGAATGCTTGAAGAACATAGTATCTGGTTGGTAACTTGGTCTGGATACTTCACCAGATCATTATTTTTTTGTGTGGATCCCCAGGGATGATTTTCAATCATGTATGATATCTGTTTGACCAATTTTTATGATATTACATTGATCCATGTACGATTTTGGAGATTCGGTAGAATAATTTATTGCCTATTTCCTCATTGTGGTCAACCTGTTGCGTATGGCATGTTTTGGATGTATGAGGAGTATGTGTTTAACTATTTCTTATTTGGGAATCTTGGTTTCGGTCCCTACTATAGTCTAGTCGACTTGTGTAGGTACGCATTAGTTCTAATTGGTGATTGGAGCCGACTTGTGGAAAAGTATTATATTTTGTTTCAAGCCAACATACAAAAATAAAATTCTTATTGGAGGATATATAAGTGAGATCGGTAATTCATTTAGGAGTGATGTTGTGATACACAAACTGGTGAAAAGGTGTGTGTGAAAAAGTGTAGAACAACTACATGAGGTACTATCAGAGGATCTATAGAGAGAATTTTGTTTGTGCAGCAGAAGGGTTTTTGCAGAGCACAACAGAGCAGAAGTGCAAATTGGGCAGAAGGTCCAGGGTCAGTCTTCATGTGCTTCATTGGAACTGAATCTAGGCATATACAGATGTTATTTTCTCAGTTCATATTTTGAATAGCTTCAATCTAAACTTCTTTTGGACAGTGAGTCCTCTTTTGTATTTTGAGCAGTGAGTTCTAGGCAATGTGCCTGAATGCAAGTGCATTCCCCTTTTTATCATACTTTTAACAGAGTATACTTTGTGGATTAATCTCCACCGTGGTTTTTCCCCTAACAAGGTTTCCACAAAAAAAAAATCTTGGTGTTATGGTGTTCACATTGTCTTATTAATGTGCATGCATGTTTCCTTCTCTTTATTTGTTGTGGATGCTACAGAAGTTAAATATTGTTGTTGATAGTTAAAGATTCGATTTGAGATTCAAAATTGTGGAACACTGATTCATTCAATCACTGAAAGATAAAATAAATGAATCAAGGGAAAAGAGGAAAGAACTATGTGGTCATTTGAAGCAAAAAGAAAACCAAGACCCGGAAGATGTTCATCTGAATCAAACCCTATAAGAAATAATAGAAGAATGTGAAAAGCTTGCTAAGGACAATACTGCCCTAAAGCTTGAAACGGACTCTATGGCAATGAAGTTAACTAAAGAGATTGAAGAAAGAAAGAAGAATGAGGAGAATCTGGCCTAGTCTTTGAAGGAGAAATCTGAGGAATGTAGCAAAGTAAATAGTGGATTCATTCAGCTGGAGATTGAACTACAACAATCCAGGAACAATGAACAAGAACTTGAGAGACAGGTAGTTATTCTCAAATGAGCTTGCCACTGCAAATGAGTTTAAAGAAAAGTTCAAGATCAGTTCTGGTAAGCTTGATGAAATAACTAAAGGACAAAAGGATGCAAATGATAGGCGAGGGCTTGGATATGAGAAGGATGTGAGCTTCGGATCTCAATAGAAGGACCCTGAAAAAAAGAACAAAGGAAGAAGATATCCTGTAAGGAAACCTAATGTAAGGAAAGTAGAGGTGCAGAAACACTTTCCTAACGTCAAATCCACAGGGAAGAATGCAATGCAGGACTTTTGATTTTCAAATTACAATCTAATTAAGACACACTTGAAATATTTTTAGAAATAGAAAAAATACACAAAGACAAATGAACAATAGTTTTACATGGGAAAACCCTATCGGGATAAAACCCACCACACCAAGCTAAATCTCTTTGTATTACAGTAACAAACAATTACATACAAAATAGAGATACAACTCTTTGGCATTAGTCACAATAGATTTACTCACTATTCTTCAGTTACAGACAATGCTCTCATCAAACCCGATTCAACTCACTGCAGAATACTTATCACATTCTGATTTTATCCTCTTGTTGATCCTTATCTGCCAATGCTCCATCGAAGAAAGTTTCCATGCCTTTTCAGATTTTTCCTTGCATGCAGTTTTTCTCCAGCGTTGCAATTGATGCAAAAATCCAACCGTCATCCATTTGAAATCCGCTTCCTCTGATTGGTCCAGCGAGATGCCACATAGGATGGTCACACGGTCAAAGGCGGTCAAACTCTGTTGGCATATCGGTGAGACACTAACAGTGTCTCCCCGATGCCACAAAGTATTCTCTATCGATATTGGCTTAAGATCCCAATAGTCAGCAAGAGGTTTCAACGAACACCATGAGACATATCGAGTCCATCGATAACCATTTCATTCCTATCGGCAAGACATTTCTCATCGGCAAGACTCATATCAAATGCCATAAGTCATATCGATCTCTACTTTTCCATCGGCAAGACTTCTGTAGATTGCCAAGACCTCATGCCGAAGTCTTCGAGTCATGCTAGTGTAAGCTTTCCATTTGGTGAGACCATCGCTCTTTGGTGAGACCACATATCGACATCCGAAGTCACATCAAAGAGTTATACTATCGGAAAGACACTTCGTTCTCGCCAAGACCTTCCACCAACCACTTCATGTTACATCGATGAGCATTGCTATCGGCAAGATTTATTTTAATCACTAAGACCTTTCATCGAGCATCACCAAGTCTTACCGAGTCGGCAAGACTTATGCCTTTCGCTAAGACCTTTCAGCGAACACCACATGTGATCCCGAAGACTATCAGCGTGACTTATCCAAGTCACCAAGACTTCATAACAAAGTCTTTTGTCACCGCGAAGACACCAAAAGAAAACTCCCGTCAGTGAGACCTTTCTTCTTCATTGTGACCTCTCCCCGATGATCCTTGTGTTACACCGATAGCCAAATACTATCGATGAAAATTTCACCATTCACTGGGACTTCTCCCTGACACCCGTGAGTTAGCCCGATAAGATCAAACTGTCGCCCAAAGAACTCCATTCGACAAAAGGTCACGTCGAATGCTCCTAGTTACAGCAATAGACTTCATTCGGAAATACATCAACTCTTTCATGGCAACATGAGCTTATCAAGTAGATTTAGAACAGTTAGTCGCCCAGACATGAACAATGTCACAACGACTTTTCCCTTTAGGAATTCCATGTCAGTAAGGATTGAGGCACATATTCCAACACCTAATGCTCATAAATTTAATGGATATTGCTTTGTTTGTAATAAATTTGGGCATATGGCTTCTCAGTGTAGAAGTAAGATAAGTTCTATCAATCCATCATTTTTTGGTCAATGTTTTAACTGCAAAAAGTTTGGTCATAAGTCATTAGAATGCAGAAGCATGTCTGTCAATAAAAGGAATGTTAAATGTTATATCTGTGGGAAGTTTTGACATGTTGCTAATCAATGCATATCAGGAGGAAATCAGTGGAATGGATGGTATAGAAAAAAATATCTAGTATGCTACAATTATAACAAATCTGGTCACATTGCAAGAGTCTGCAGAAACAAAAACATGAATAAAAGAGGTATGGAATATCAAGGTAGAAATTCACATAAAAGTGATAAATAAAAAGGAAAAGCATATGTGGAAGAAATAAGAGATCAAATGAAAAAAACATGGGTAAAAAAGAATATATCTGATGAAGGTAATAAGATTGTATCGGAAACTCCCTCCAGTAACTCATCCGGCAATTGATTTCAGGCCATTGGCCTAGGGGGAGTTTTTCATGAAAATATTTTGTCCCCCCATGTGTAGTTGGTTTTGGATTGCAGGAAGTTGTTTGTAGTTGTGATATTCATCCTCAAATGTACTGGTGATCACCTCTTGAAGGTCCGCAAATTGATTTCTCTCTTGTTGCTTGAAAATAGTGTAATTGGAACTTCTCGAGCAAAGCATTTAATGTGATAAGTCAGTTGTGCAAAGTTATAAAAGGGAATTTGAAACCCTCATTTGTCAGCATGCACCAAAGGAGAACAGTTGGAGAACCCTTTTTCAGCAGAATTTTGAAGCAGTGAAAGTCAAATTAGTGGAAAATTTTCCAGGTATTTTTGTTGATTATCAATTTTATACTCATTCCATGATCGGTAGAACTCTATTCGGTATGGAAAATGAAAAAAATTAAAGGAACAGCAATTATGGATGATTATAGTAGTTAAAAGGTTAGGGATGTAAGAAATTTTTTGTCTCACGTTGAATTGAAGAAGCTTGGAGGAGCGAAACACAAGAATCTGGATATCTGGAATGAATTTCCTCATTTCGTCAACACAGAGGTAGTTTGGTTTATCTTGAACAGATTGGATGGTGATATCCTTACTCTGGATAAACCCTATCAAATTTCTAAGGATGTAATAAAAAATCTAATAGGTTTGTGCAATGTTGGTGATGTCCCAAAAAAGAAATCAATTTGAAATGTTGAAGTTGAAGCCCTAACCAGTGTAAAAGGAGATCAGAGGGCATTGATAATTACATCAATCAAAGACCCATTAACAAAGTATATTGCATATGGAATTTCATACAAGATTTTCTTCAAAAATTGGGAAGGATCAACATTGGTCGACGCAATCTATATTGCACACAAAATGATAATAGAAAATGAAGACTTTGACCTATGTGGATTGTTGAAGGATCAACTAATGGAGAATGTGCAATTGAAAAAGGACATAGATTACTCTTTCAGGTTTGGTACCTTGGTTATATGCATTATGATGTATTTCCTCAATTGCTTGCCTCTTAATGACAATGTAGTATGGAAGCAAAATATGTCAGTTTGCAAGAAAATATTTGAGCATTTCAATTCTTTTGAAAATGGTGAACAAGTTTATGAGAAATTCTTTGGAAACCTGCCAGAAAAGTTTGGTATTCCTCTCCCGGTAAAAGCAATTGAAATTGGATCATCCTCCAGTAAGTTGGAGAAAAAGAAGAAGAGAGAAAGAGAGTTGGTTGGTGACACTCCTCTAGTGCCTAAGTCAACAAAGCTTGAAGGAAAAGGTAAAAAGCAAATAGTTGAGGATGTATTCGATGAAGACTCTGAGGAATATACACTAAGAGATGAACCAAAACTAGTTGAATCGGCTGTGGTTGTTGAAAGTGATGAAGAAGGTTCCCTACTCAAAGCAAAGATTTTGCAAATTATTCAAAAATAAAATGGAATGCAAAAGATAACTGACATATGGATGAATGGTCTATCATATGAACAAGACCTCATTGAAGACACTCTAGGAAGATACTTTATTGATAATAACATTGAACTGAATAGTCTGTAGAATGTGCTTCAGGAAGAATTTATTGAATGTATCAAGGAGGCTATGGACTTTGTGTCTCAGGATATAAAAGAAGAGGAAATAATCTCACATTTGAAGATGCAGTTTAGGCTATCTCTCGCCAAACTAAAGAAGAAAATGAATATACTAAGACAATGCATTGACTCAGCGAATAGGATCTTCAATTATTGTCTTAGGTGGCCTCACGTGGTTGGAAAATACAAGGACAAGTTGGAACAAATTGAGAATGAGATTTTCAGAATCAGACAGGATTATAGTATGGTTCAGGACAAGGATGAAGAAGTGAAGAAGGTTCATGAGCTGCAAGTTGAACATGCAAAGATTCAACTCTGCCAAAAACACTCTTATGGACTCCTTCTAGAAAGTGAAGCACCTGACTGAATGCATATTAGAGCAAATGGTTGAAGTTTTAAAGAAAAGAGAAAAGCTAGAAGAAATCATTACCATTCCTGAATCCCTTGTTCAAGTCATCAACAGAACATCAAAAAATAACAGCCTGATAATTGCTATTGGGATTGTAGTAGACTCTTGGAAGAAATTTCTCCCTGAAATGAAAGATAAGTATAAAATAATTTTCTGATTTATGTGGCAGTTGCAAATTCTTCAAATTTTGATCAATTTTTGCATCAACAAAGGGGGAGAAAATACAGCAAGGAAGAGTACAGTAAATAAGCCTAGGAAAGTAGTGGAAGCTTTTTTTTTGTCATTGATGTCAAAGGGGGAGAGAATGCGGTGAAAATTCCTTGACATCCAAAGGGGGAGCAGTGTTTTGTTGTAGTGTTTTGCAATTGTTTCATCATACTGTGAAGTTTTGAATTTTGGTTTTGACACTTAGTCATTTTTCACTAAGTGTTGCCATCAATGCCAAAGGGGGAGATTGTTGGCATATGGCTTTAGGATATTTCTCTTGGCTGCTAGTGTTATCATTGATGGCAACTAGAGTCAGTAGTATGGTCCATAGTTTAGAAGCAATTCATACCGCAAGGAAAGTAGAAGACAATATTGCATTGGCAGAATGCTTGAAGAATAGAGTATCTGGTTGGTAAGTTGGTCTGGATACTTCATCGAATCATTATTTTGTTGTGTGGATCCCCAAGGATTATTTTCAATCATGTATGATATATGTTTGACAAATTTTTATGATATTACATTGATCCATGTATGAGTTTGGAGATTCGATAGAATAATTTATTGCCTATTTTCTCATTGTGGCTAACCTGTTGCGTATGGCATGTTCCGGATGTATGAGGAGTATGTGTTTAACTATTTCTTATGTTGGGAATCTTGGTTTGGGTCCCTACTATATTCTATCCAACTTGTGTAGGTACGCATTAGTTCTAATTGGTGATTGGAGCTAACTTGTGGAAAAGTATTATATTTTGTTTCAAGTCGACATATAGAAATAAAATTCTTGTTGGCGGATATATAAGTGAGATCTGTAATTCATTTTAGGAGTGAGATGTTGTGATACACAAAGTGGTGAAAAGGTGTGTATGAAAAAGTGTAGAACAGCTGCATGAGGTACTATCAGAGGATCTGTCGAGAGAATTTTGTTTGTGCAGCAAAAGGGTTTTTGCAGAGTAGAAGTGCAAATTGGGTAGAAGGTCCAGGGTCAGTCTTCATGTGCTTCATTAGAACTGCATCCAGGCATATAGAGATGTTATTTTCTCAGTTCATATTTTGAATAGCTTCAATCTAAACTTCTTTTGGAGAGAGTCCTCTTTTGTATTTTGAGCAGTGAGCTCTAGGCAGTGTGCCTGAATGCAAGTGCATTCCCCTTTTTATCATACTTTTAACAGAGTATTCTTTGTGGATTAATCTCCACTATGGTTTTTCCCCTAACAGGGTTTCCATGAAAAAAAAATCTTGGTGTTATGGTGTTCACATTGTCTTATTAATGTGCATGCATGTTTCCTTCTATTTATTTGTTGTGGATGCTATTAGAAGTTAAATATTGTTGTTGATAGTTTAAGATCTAATTTGAGATTCAAAATTTTGGAACACTAATTCACCCCCCCCTCTCAGTGTTCCTAGTGTCCAACACATTCCACCAAGATGGTTTTACTTTTGGCTCCCAATTTCTCGCTTCTGGTAGGGTAATAAGTCTATTTGCAACAAGCTCTCTCATTGCTGATTCCAATGTTTGTCCCAATGGTGTAAATCTCTATCAATTGGATTTCTTTGGTATGATGGTTTTCAAGATTCTCCATTGTTTGGATTGTTGTTTTGAGTGGTTCCTTGATTGATGTTTTTTTTTTTCATTTTGATTATTATTTATAGTCGTTGTCATTAAATTGAATATTGGTTTTGTATTTTATGTGTTAGTTGTAGCATCATTGTTTTTAATATTTCTAATTTTTTTGCCAAAATTTAGGTTTATCATTATTGCCATAGTTATTTGAGGAATTAGTATTGTTTGATCCTTCATTGTAATGTTTAATCACTCCTCTTTTGTCTAAGGCTTCTTCAATTTTAAGCCCATTCTCAATCACTTTTTCAAATGTTGGGGGACATTGTAAGGAAAAATTGGAGGGCATCTCATAGAAACTCCAAATAGTAGTGCCTTCGGTAACTTTCATTGCCTTTATGTTGCCTCAAAGACACGTACAAATATGTCCTAAAGCAGAAACAGACACAGTTAATTCCCACATTAATCCTTATGAGAGAATCACATGTAAATTCAACAGCAAGCAATGACAGATTCTAGAAACAGAATCAACACAGATGAAAGATAAGACAGAAATCAGAACACAAAGATTTACGTGGGGAAAATCCTCTTGGATAAAAAACCCCACACTCCAAAGATCGAGCCATTGTATTATTCAACAATGGAATGGTTACAATACAAATCAAGCTCATAGCCTCTTCAGAGATTCATCTTGTTCATTCTGGAAACAACTGGTAGCAAACTCTCCCTGAGAGATCAACCATGGCATTCATGATCAAGAGAGATTCCAGTAGCATAACTCTGTCTCTCTCTTCCTCTGCTTCGATCTCATGGCTTCAGCCTTTTAGCCAGCCATTCGGTCCTCTCTCTATCACTCTCTCTCTCTGTCTACTCCGGTTCTTTCTGTACCAACTCTTCAGAACGTCCAATGCATACATATATGCATTCATTCTCAATAGCCTCTGTGAATCGGTTTCCTTCCAACTGTCGGATCACAACTATCGAATCAACTAGCTCAACATCGTAGATGTTTCCACTTCCTTGCATAGAAGATGATATGTCTAGGTCACACCACGTAGGATAATCTTCAAATGGTCAAGGGCCCTCAACCTGTGTTGTCGTGTCAGTGAGACACTAACCATGTCTCCCCGATGCCAACATAGCCAGCATTCGATATCGCCAAGAGTCATACCTATCGGCAAGAGGTTACACCGAGTCCAGAGAGCTATCGCTAAGACTTCGTCATGTCACCAAGACCTCACACTGAAGATCACAAGGTATTCTGAAGAGTTCATCAGTAGGCAAGACTATTGCTCTTCGCCCAAAAATTACACCGAAGTCTTCAAGTCACATCGACCTTAGCATTCTCATCGGCGAGACAACCGCCATTCAATGAGACATCATACCAAAGTTCAAAGGCCATATCGATGTTAGATTTTCCATCGGCAAGACACCCGCGGTTCACCAAGACTTCATACCGAAGTCTTCAAGTCATATCAAGTACCAAACAGTCGCCAAGAGTCATACCGACATCAGGATTCCCATTGGCAAGACAATCGAGTTTGCCAAGAGTTCACATCGAGCCTCTTCATGTTATACCAAAGCATCCGACAGTCAGCAAGACATTCATCTTTTGCCAAGACATCCCACCGAGCACAACATGTCATCCTGAAGACCTTTTACTATCGGCGAGACTTACCGCTTTCACCAAGACATCACGCCAAGCCTTCATGTGTTACTCTGAGTGCATACTGTTGGCGAGAGAATCAACCTTCGGAAATACTTCTTACCGAGGCTTCCATGTTACCCCGAACTCACTGTTCGCCAAGAGTCACACCGAAGAAGACCGTCGGCCAGACTTTCCACATTCGCTGAGACTTCATACTGAAGTCCTTTATGTTTCTCCGATGACCCCATTCGCTAGGAGTCTCACCAAAAACACCTGATCACATGTGGCTTTGTCGGCCAAACTTATCATTGTCACCAAGAGGTCATAGCAAACCCCTTTCATTATCCCGATGACTCAGTTGTCAGCGAGACATTTCCCTGTCGCCAAGACTTCACGTCGAAGTCTTTTGAGTCACCGCGAATACCCCAAGTGTATCCCCATTAGCGAGACCTTCCATTGTCACTGGGACTTCATACCGAAACCCTTTAGTGTCACCACAAAGACCATATGCTATCAGTAAGACTCTCTTCGGTCGCTATAGGTCTCCCCGACATCCGCTAGGCACCCGATAACAAACACTTGAATCTCCATTGGCGAGACATCTCCCAATCACTAGGACTCCATACTGATAGACGCAAGTCATGCCGATTACCATATCGGCCAAACAAACCAAAGGTCAGGCTGATATCGGCAAGACTTTCTACTGTTGCCGAGACATCATCCCGACTGTCCAAAGGGTATGCTGAAGGTTTTCAGATGTTGATCGCTAAGACATTCAGGAGGTCACAACGATAGTCAGGATCAACTAGTAGGTCGGCCAGACATCTCCATAGTCTCACCAAAATTTCTCACAAGAGGTTTCAGCCTGTAGGATTGAGGCACACAATTCCAACAGACATTGCAGTTCAAGCCTATAACTCATGTAATCAGTTAAGTTGTCAATAAATAATTGCATCTTTTCCTCTTCAGGTATAGAACGAGGATATCTAGCAAACAACATTTGCCAATGTTGTATAAATGATAGGAATGTCTCACCCTTCTTTTGTTTCATGTTGTAAAGATCTTTTATGGTTACTTCATGTTGAATATTGAAGGAGAATTGTGAGATAAATCTGTTGACTAGTTCTTCAAAGGATTGAATCCTTGGTTGTAATTTAGAGAACCATTCCATACAATGACCTCCTAAGCTCCTTGGAAATAACCTCATTAGGTAAGCATCCTCTTGTGCAAACTATAAACTCATTGTTCTGAATTCCCTCGCATGGTCAATTGGATTTGTTTTGCCATTGTACTTGTCATATTTGGGGAATTCACAATGTCTAGGAAATGGTATCATGTCAACACTTGGATGAAAAGGATAAGGAAAAATGTCCTGTAATGAGTACCTCTTTGTGGTTCCTTTTTGCATATCTTGAAGTTGTTGAAAATTTTGTATTTGACATGTTAGGGCAACCACTTGATCTATGTTTTGCGTGTTGTGTGGTTTAGTTTCAGCTACTTTAGGTGTTTCTTTTAGTTGATTGACGTCAAAGTCTTTTGGAAGTTTGGCACCTAGCTCAGCTAGCATCAGAAGATATTTTTCCATATCTTGTTCTAAAACCTTTTCCATGGATTTTTGGGAATTTGGATCTTGTGTTGTTTGGACATCCTCTTGGGTCATTTCATTTCCATCATTTTGGTGGAATCTGTGAAAGGGATTTTCTTCAGCCATGATATTTGATGTTTCAATTTCCTTTTCCCTAAGTTTTTGCCTTTGTAACCCTATCAAAATTGGCATACAAGTATTTTCTATTCTCACTAAACTTTTGATCTTTTGTATTTGGATGAGTGTCAATGGATTTTAACAAATTCAAATAGAATGATATATTCTATTGATGAGACCAAGTTAAAAATCTGATTATTGTGTTTCATTTTGTGATTGTAGGATGACAAAATCCTAATGATGAAAATTAACCTAATAACCAAGATTTGTGTTGGATAGTTGGTCACTTTAAAGTTTGAAATATTTGGGTTCAACTTGAAAATAATTTTGACCTGTAAGATCCTATTTGTTTTAGGTTTAAGACATTGTTTGGCCTGTGAAATTGTTTATGTCCTGATAAAAACTTGAGTTCTCGATGTCATTAGTATGACAGATGTTTCCAATAGCTCTCTATTTTCTTGTTTTGTGGATGTGTTATTACAGAGGGAAAAAGCGCTAAAACAAATTGTATATGCCCTAAAAGATATGGTAAAAGTGTTGTCAAATAGGGTAGATGCGCTAAAACAAACTGTGGATGCTATAAAATATTGGTAATTATCTGGCACTAGCAAGTTTTGGTTACAACCGATAGATGTGCTATAAAAAATTTCAGATGCACTAAAACAGACTATGTAAGCGCTATTTGAACTGTGGATGCGCTAAAAGACAAGGTGTATGCATTAAAACAGGTCGTAGATGCACCAAAATATCTGGTAATTTCTGATACTGATGGGTTTTGATGACAGACTGCAAATGCGCTATAAGATTTGTCAGATGCGCTAAAACAGTCTGTGGATGCGCTATTTTAGGACTTCTCAGTGTTGTCTATTTTTTCTCAATAAAGGGGCTAATGTAATTTTCCAAATTTGGGGTATTTTGACAGGGTATCCTTGTTGGTAAATCTCTGATTTTCATGACAAGCCTAATGTTTCCAAGGTTTTCCTCTATTGTAAGAACTGCCTGTTGGAATATTCTATTGCTGGTTGTGGGATAAAAGACTGATAGATGGGTTGACTATGATTATCTTTTTGTGAAAGAGCTCTTCATTGGAAATAAGCTTGTGAATATAAAGGCTCTAAGGAAAAATCATCAGTATATCCTCTAGAAAAATTTTGAAACCTATGGATGAAAGTTCTATGTTGAAGCAAAAAATTTCTACTTTGATATAAGAATCATCTTCTTTCCAAAACCTTTTTGTAGCTAAGTTGCTTCTTTGGTATACTTGGTATAGCCCACTGATATACTTGGTATAGCCCACTGATATACCCCAGATTGGTGTTAAACACCTCTCCTTCTCAAGAGCGGATAGCTTAGAAGTTTGGTGGCACTGGCTCCCCTCCACGGCTCATTAACGTCATTCGGGCACACCAACTTCGGATTCTTGGGTCATCACTTCCCAAGAACTGCTATCTCTACTCAATGGAGTCAGTAGTGAGTATCTTTGGGCATGATACTGTACCCTACACTATACCAAGCAACGGCTGAAAATGGTTGGCCTCTAAAACAAAAGGTGTCTAGTTAGGGCATCTGTTTGAGTGGCCACACATGGGGCGAGAGATTAATCACCAATTAGGTGGCACTCCAACCTGAAGAGGTTACGCTCAATAGGGTTTATGGGAGTACTACTCCATCCGTGTGACACATCCGCACTCATGGTACATGAACTTTCCTCAAGCACCCATTTTATATCCCGGCTGGAAGTGGCTTGGCTTTAGCCTGTTACCGGTCGGGTCGTCCCTTAAGGTGAGTACTTTTTCCCTTAAGGCAGGCCCATTTCTAGAAATAATAACCGTTTCTCTTACACCCAAGATCGCTTGAAAGCACAAGGGGAGAGGATACTTTGATTATTAAGCCGTGAGGGTGACAAAAAATAAGGTGGGTCTATTTTTTTTATCACCTAGTTTTCACAAGGTGAGAGCATAATCACCTACCACCTTCAAGCACAGTTAGACAAAATCAAGCACATGTTCATTTTAATGCACCAATGGAAGTGTTTTCTAAACTAGAAATCGCAAACACATTGTTTGAGAAATGAGTCTTTGACTAACGGAGCTGCAAAACCACAAATTAGTAGTTTCATAAATGTCTTGGACCAACGAGAAAGCTGCAAAAAGCTAAGTTAGAACAAGAGATTAAAAACCAAACTAAAAGTTAGTAAATAATTAAACTAAAAAAAATAAAAAGACCAAACTAAACTAAGAAAAATAAATCAAAGCAAACTAAAAACTAAGAGCTCAATTTTTTTGTTGCTCCAAAAGAAGCAATTTTTGGGAGCCCCATTCCAAAGCCACACGCTACAAACAAAAGATTAGTAAATTGGAAAAAAAAACTTGAATGAAAATAGCAAACTAAAAATAGTGATAACTTTCTCAAAACTAAACAAAAATTTAAATAGTAGATATCTATGGAAAGCTAAGACATAGAGCTTCAAAACCCAAAAAATGTTTTGCAAAATCGCACAAGACAAAAACACTATAAAAAAAATTTGGGTCTTAATAACTAAATCTTAAAAAGCTACTATCACTAAAACAACCATAACTTTCTCAAATATTAAAAAAATTTCAAACCGTTTAAACTTTCGGAAAGCTGAGAATGAGACCTACAAAACTCAAAAAATGTTTTAAAATACTTTATGCACCCATTTTTCTGTGCTCAAAAGAAGGTGACGGGATTTGATATGAATTCTTGGATGTAACCTACAAAATAGCAAAAACAAACAAGAACACACAAATTTATCTACTTCACGTCAGGTTCACCAATGTGAGATGGGGTTAGAAATCAAATAAAATAGATAAAGTGATAGCCAACACCTCTAAACTATTAACCCACATTCAAACAAGAGAAAACAAAGTAAGCATAAGGAAAATAAAACATTAAATTAAAATACTCCCCATGCTTAAACTTGAATCACTTCTCTTGCTCTCCTATTTCTCCTTTTGCAAATATGCCCTCTTTGAAACATGTAAAAATTGTTTAAACATGGGGTTAGGGCCCCACGGTAGGTGCCAAAATGTAAGTTTGGAATAATTAAACTAAAAACACTTATTAATGAAACATTATATCAAGAGAATCAATCAATTAAACAAAATTAAAATACAAGAAAACTCTTGAAAGCATCTCATTGTTCCCTATTTCCAAAGATTTATTAAATCACATAGGGCTCTCGGATCTTGTTAGCACTGTGATTGTTAAAATGCCAATCTAGAGAATGGGATGATTATGATTATGATGCTAAATCTGTATGATTCTATTTCTAAGTGCAATGATGAAATGCTTTTGATGCAAATGACATAAAATAGATAAATGAAGCTACTATAAACTATGATGAATCTAAATGGAATGCCATGATTATGATTCTACTAATAGCTATTTCTAAATAATAATTGTTAAATGCTTGAATGATTGATTGTTATTTCTACAGAGTAAGATTGCACAAAATTGGGATCCTTTTCCTGTTTCAGAAGGTTGTATATATAGATTCATGGCAGCATCCTATGATGTGGCAGCAAGGCAAAGGTTAGGATTTGATCTGGAGGATTCAATGGTGAAGGATGAAGAAGCCTAAGAAGAATATGGGAATGGTTCCTCCCCATAAAAATATCTTGCCAAGGGATAGGAAGAATCAGAGGAACGGGATTGACAAATTGATTTCCAATTTGTCTCCAATTTGTCTCCATAGCTTTCCCGTGAATGCCAGTTGAATTAAATTAGATGTTTTATATCTAATTTGGTAGGTAAAATATGATGAGCTATAGAAATATGAATATATTTGAATATTTAGATTTATTCAAATTTAGGAAGAAATAAGATATTAAATTTAATAAAACAAACTATAAAATTCTATTTATTAAATTAAATATGGAAGAAAATGAATAATTAAATGAAACGAAGTATATGAACTTGTTTATTTAATTAAGATGAAATAATAGAAGAATTAGAAGAATTAAAATGTGAACTATATAAATAAATATTTCTATTTATTCAATAGTAGAGGAATTTAAGGTTAATTAATTAAATAAATCGTATTTAATTAATTAGATTATCCAGACCATTTTTAGGTGTATAGAATGGGCACAAACCTCAAGATACAAAGCTTGATTATGAAAGGCTCTTTGGGGAAGGTCTTTTTTAGAAAAAGACCAAGTTATGAGGTGAAGTGATGGTACCAACAATAGCTTGACTCTCTTCCCCTTCACCTTTGGCATGACTCTCTTCTGGAGGAAGTGGGTGATGCCCTTGGTGATTTCTTGATGGTGGATGATGAATCTTCTGACATTCTTCATTCCACCTATGCTCGCATTCTGGTGGAAATAAATGTTTCAAAAGGGCTACCTACTGAAGTCCTTAAATCTTCTAAAGGCTCTTGGGTCTAATCTTTGGATTATGAAGGGATTCCCTTCCGGTGTACACGATGTTTCAATACTGGACATGCCGCTGCGCATTGTGGATTTGAGAAAAAAACTAAGACAGCTACTTGGTGGAAAGGGGCCTCTCAATAGCATTATACGGTTGAGAAGAAAGCTGATCAGAATAAGAGTTTTTCAGATGTGGTTGCCTCTGAATCACTAGGTCTTGGGATTCCCCCTCCTATAGTCTCAACTGGCGGGGACGCTAGGGCCTCCCCTATTGAGTCTAAGTCTGCCACTTCAGGAGATTGTGTGTTGGCTTCCCTTTCTAGCGGTTCTTCCATGAAGTCTTTATCTGCGCAAAGGAATCAAGATGAATCTCCTAAATCAATAGTTGTTGGCTTTCATACTCATGAAAGTTGCGAGCTGGTTTGGGATGGTAAAGCGGCGCAAGTGGAAGAAGGGTGGATCACAGTTAAAGGAAAAAAAGTTAAATCCTCTAAGCCCTCTTTCGATATGATTCTCCGCTCCCACAAGAAAAGTGTAAAGTGCAAATCTTCATTGGTCTTGTTGTGGAGCTGATCTTTTTTGCTGGCTGCTTGCTATCTTTTTCTGTAGCCTTGCTCTTTTTGTTTAAGGGTTCCGGATCCCTTCAAAATCTATTTTTCCTTTTATCAAAAACAATAGCTTGAAATTGATCAGTGTTAAGATTGTAACTGAGGATTTCTTTTAGGTTTGATTAAATATGTTAGCAAATCAATGAATGACAATAAAACCCAAAGACCTATCAAACCTAATCCCTGAATTAATTAAATAATTGTGAATTATTTAATTAATAGTTGAAGATGGGTTAGGAACATAATTAAAGTGTCATAATTATGCTAGGATGAAAAGTGTTAAAATAGTGCTCGCAGGCCTAGGTCATTTTTAGGTGTCTACAAAGATTATTAGGTACTGAAGATTGAATGAGAGATTTCTCTAGGATCTCTTTATGTGTTGGTGATAACTTTAAAAGCTCAAGGATAGAGATTAATGCTAGAGTTTTCTTCAATTGGTCAACAATATTGTATTCAGTGGAAGTCTTAATTGTGACTTTGGTTGGAAGTGGGGCTCCTTGGATCGTGGCTTTTCCTCTTCTTGTAGTCACATTACATTTGGTTCTTTTTCCTAGTATGGTCATGAAATTGATATTTTGATCAACTTGACAGATGGTTCCAATGACTTCATCGTAGGTGAAGTTAGCTTTTTGATTATCTTATCCCTTACCTTTTTCATTTCCCCTAAAATGATTGAGGATTGGATCCTTGTATATTCCCATGTCTCTATTACCAGAGGGCCCAAGATGATGTTCAATTTTGACCTCTCCTTTTTCTATCAATTCTTGTACAATGTTTTTAAGTCTCATGTAGTTATTTGTTGTATGGCCCTTGATCTTATGGAATTCACATCAATCATTCTCATTGTACCAAGGGGGTTTAAATTTGGCTCATCATAAGTTGTTTTATCAAGATTAGGAAGCCTAATAAGGTTCTTTCAGATGAGTTTACACATAACTATCTCAAGAGTTTCTCCCAATGAAGTGAATTTTCTCCTAGTTTAATTATTTTGCCTTGGCGGCCCTCTTTGAATATCCTAACCTTGATTTTTTTTTTAGTTATTTTTCTAGTTATTCTATGGATGTGTAAGTTGGTTATTTTGTGTGTTTTGAGGATAGCTCACTTGAGCTTGTTGGACATTATTTTGTGGATTGCTATGAGGTAGTACATTTCGCACAAATTTTGCATCAACCACTCCATCGTTGGTAACGTTCTTATTTTTTCCCATAGCTTAAGTTTTTCATTAGAACTAGAAGGTTGGTATATATTGTTGTGAGATGGGGTTAGAAATCAAATAAAATAGATAAAGTGAAAGCCAACACCTCTAAACTATTAACCCACATCCAAACAAGAGAAAACAAAGTAAGCATAAGGAAAATAAAACATTAAATTAAAATACTCCCCATGCTTAAACTTGAATCACTTCTCTTGCTCTCCTATTTCTCCTTTTGCAAATATGCCCTTAGATTTGTAGTGTAACTTGTGCAAATACCTGCAAATTGTAAGTAGAAAGTTGGAGAAGAATAGTTGTTAAGCTGAAAATGGAGAAGGAAGGTTGCTTTTATAGACAACCATTCGAATGGATGGTTGAGATTAATCTTCTAGAAAGATTTCAAGATCAATGGATGGGAATGCATGAGAGGGATGTGACGAAATGGATGGTTGAGATTAAGTCTTAGAAAAGATGCCAAGATCAATGGTCCAGAATTGATGCACCAAAAATATGCCATGCATGGAAAATCTATGACGCTGACGGCTATGACACCTGACAGCTATGACAGACATGCAAGACATGTAGGCTATGACAGAAATGAATGTTATGACAGGGGATTATGATAGGGTATCTTTGACCAAGTGGTGCATAAATAATTTATTTTAAATAATTTATTCGAAAATGGAGGAAATGGACAAGTGGAAAATAAATTATTTATTTTAAAAATAGAGGAAATGGACAAGTGGAAAATAAATTATTTATTTGAAAATAGAGGAAATGGACAAGTGGAAAATAAATTATTTATTCAAATTATTTATTTTGAAAATAGAGGAAATGGACAAGTGGAAAATAAATTATTTAAATTATTTATTTTGAAAATAGAGGAAATGGACAAGTGGAAAATAAATTATTTATTCAAATTATTTATTTGAAAATAGAGGAAATGGACAAGTGGAAAATAAATTATTTATTCAAATTATTTATTTGGAGAAAATGAAAAGAGGAGCATTTAATTAAATGGAGAGATGGAAATTAAACCTTAAATAATTAATTTAGATTAACTATTTAATTAGGAGAGGTGGCATGGGATAGTTAATTGATTTTAATAATTATTTAACTATGGAAGAATTAAAGGACCATGAATAGATAAATAATTAAGGGTAATTATTTAACTATAGATGAAAGATGACAAAATAATTAAATAAATAATAATTTATTTAACTATCGAAGAAGAGGAAGAAATTAGTGACGCAATTAGTTTATTTAATCGGTCAGGATAGAATAAATATTAGAAAGTGAATTAATTAAATAATTATTAAAAATTATTTAATTAATAGAGGAATATAATCAAACATAATTGAATAACTAAAATTATTCAATTATTGAAGGACGAGGACGAAGAAAAATGACGCTTGAAGGCTTAGGACATTTTTATGTGTCTACAATTGTTATAGAGTTTAATGACTCCTCTTGCTATGAGAGCTCTTTTGATGAGTAAACCCTTTTCTATGGTTTCTTCAAAACTACTAGGGAACAACATAGTGAGTTGGTAGCTAATATCTACTTGAATGTTAGCAAAAAATATTTCCACAAGTTGTTTCTCGAGAATGGGCCACATACATTTACTAGCCTTGTTTCTCCATCTCTATAGATATGAAAAAAATGATTCACCTTGGCTTTGTTTAATTTTTTATAGGTCGGGGACCATTATGTCTTGCTCTATGTTGTGTGAGAAGTGGTTAACAAATTTATCTAACAACTCATCAAAAATTTTAATACCAAGAGGTAGATGAGAGAACCACTCAATAGCAGCACCAATGAGAGTTTGTGGGAAAAGCCTCATTAAATAGGTGTCATTGTGTTGTACATACATGCAAGATACCGAGAATTCTGGCATGTGTTCTATTAGATCTCGTCTTCCCCTGTATTTGTCAAATTTTGGTATTTCAAAGTTCTTAGGGAAGGGTATCATAGATATGGACAATTCAAAGGGATATGGGCATATGTCTTGTCGAGCGTAGCTCTTCTTCAATTTTCCAATTTGAATGTTTGATATCCTTTGGTTTAGATTTTGGATTTGTAAGGTTACATCATCACTTGGTGTGTTCATTTTATAAGGAGAGACGTTATAACCTTGTTTCCCCACAATTTTTTGTGTGTTATATTGTGGGGTTTGTATATATGAGGGCCCTTGGGACATGTTGTGAGTGTAGGATGATGGATGGGGTCCTTGAGGACTGATGTGGGTGTGTTGTGGATTGAGGGTATGTTGTTTTTATTGAGGTGTGTTGTGTTTTTATTGAGGTATGTTGTGTTGTTGTTGAGGTGTGTAGGTTTGATATTGTGATGGAGGTTGTTATGCACCAATGTTGTGTTGTGGAAGATTGGGTGCTTGATTTTGAAGGTGTGTTTTGTTTTGGTTGAACATATGTTTGATGTTGGGTATTGACATTTGGTGGTGTTGAAATGTATGTTTGGTGTTGAGGTTTTTTGGGTAGACAATTATCTATATTGATATTACATGTTAGGATCATAGTATTGTTTTTGATACATGTATTGAGTTTTATTTTAAACATTTCCTTGGTACATGCTTTGATCTTGTGGTGGTTGTTGATAGGGGCCTTCTGGCATGGAAGGATAACCTAAATCACCCTTTCCCCGAAAAGCTAAAAGTAGTTTATGCTAAGTCAGGTATTTTTGTCTCATCTCAAGGGAGTTCATATGGTGAGTAAAAACTTTAGGGTGTGGTATGCATCCCTTGCACTGAAAATGTTTCCAATACACAGTCAATCAATAAGGTGGGTAACTGCAATAAGGTGTTTAGTCATTGCTCAAGGGCTTGATGCCTTGTGAACATCCAACAAACCACTTAAGGCTTTAACCAATCCTACTAGGGGAACTATATAACACTTGGGAACCTCCCCTTTTTGAATGGCACTTTCGACAAGGTAATCATCAATTAAATCTTGGCTTCTGCCTTAACTTATTTATATAGCAATTTGAGGGAAAACCCACTTTGGGTTGCCTTTGAGTTCTCCTTTTGGGATGTGTCTCATAGGCAGGCCCGATCTAAAAGGGAATGATGTAAAAAATGAAAAGATCCCAATGTGTTTCTCGTCGCCCAGGATCGTCAAAAGATGCAGGGGGGAGGATATGCACTTGGCTTGCCAATCAAGGTAGACACAATGGACAATTCATTGCAATATGATTTTAAGCCTAAATGAGGTGTTTATAGATAACAATCATGTTTTTAAAAGCACCAACTTCAAATATTTGAGACTTAAAACATTCATATAAATTTCCATAAACCAATTTATTATCATTGCAATCAAATTCTAAGCCCAAATGAAACATTCAATTTTATATCCCAAAATGAAATGTGAAGATTGTTGTTAAATTTTAATGAACCAAATCAAAGTATTCAAGTTGTTTTGTTCAGTTTTAGTGCACCAAGAGAAAATGAATTCATTTTAAAGCACCAAATCAAAGCGTTCAAGTTATATTATCCAATTTTAGTGCACCAAATCAAAGTGTTCAAATTATTTTGTTCAATTTTAGTGCACCAAGAGAAAATGAATTTATTATAAAGCACCAAATCAAAGCATTCAAGTTGTATTGTCCAATTTTAGTGCACCAAATCAAAGTGTTCAAGTTGTTTTGTTCAATTTAAGTGCACAAAGACAAAATGAATTCATTTTAGTGCAACAAATCAAAGTGTTCAAGTTGTTTTGTTCAATTTTAGTGCACCAAAAAAAATGAATTCATTTTAGTACACCAAATCAAAGTGTTCAAATTGTTTTGTTCAATTTTAGTGCACCAAGATGAAATATGAAGATTGTAGGTAAATTTTAATGCACCAAAACAAAGCGTTCAAGTTGTATTGTTCAATTTTAGTGCACCAAAAAAGAAATGTGAGGCATACACGTCAATTAGTAAGCACCAAAAATAAATGTGATATTCGTTTTACAGCCCAAATTGAAAATGTGAAAGTTAATCCTCTATTTTCAACAAAATGAAAATAAAGATATTAGTAACAAGAAAATCCTTATTCTACTGAATAAGAAAGAAATGAAAAAAAAAAGATTGACAATTTTATTCTAATTTTTTTACAATTATAGCAGCATTTTGAAGTAGCAACAACTTTCTCAAATCTGAATGAAATTTAAAATTGTCAAATGTTTCGAAAAGATAAAATAGAGATTTGCAAAACCCATAAACCTTTTTCTAAAATTCAACATGTAAAATTTATTCGAGATGAATGAAACACGTGAATTTTTAAAGGTTAGCAACAAAAAAAATTAAAAAAACACTACAAAACTAAAATTGCGATAAATTTTTTATTTCATGAAATTAAAAACTGTAAAAAACAACAAAAAGCTAAGAGTGGGGTCTACAAAACCCAGAAATAGTTTTACAAAATTTTGTTCGTCCATTTTTTTATGGTTAAAATAATATGACGGGTTTTAATCGAATTCTTGGCTGTAACCTACAAAATTCTTTAAAAAACACTCAAAAGATTAACCAAGCATGTCAATTTGTGTAAGGGGAATATGGATCAACATATTTAGTAATAATGAAATCAATTCAAATCAATTCAAAACAAGAACCACTTACCTATGAAATGCAACTGCAAATCTTTAAAAATTCAAACAAGCAAGGTTAACATAAACGAATTAAACACAATGAATTCAAAAAACTACAATCATACCATCCCATGGTTGAGTGTATTCATGTTGAAGATGGATGTTGGGTTACTTGATTCAACACAAAGCCTCCACAATTGCAAAAGCATGATAACAACAATAATCTAGAAATGTAAGTATATGTTTGCTCAATTTGCTTCAATAGTCAATCTGACATGACCTTTCTAAAAAATTTCCAGATGAATTATGAGAGGGATGAGGGTTATTTTATATTTTTTAAGAAATTGAATCAACGGACTTGATTAAGAGGTGTTGATTTAAGATCAAAGGATGAGAATGAATGAGAGGAATTGATTTCCTAGTTAACTGACTACAAGTGGCTGCAGGATTCCAGTTAACTGGTTGCATGAGATATTGATTGAAGAGCTAAGTCAATTGATTGATCATAAGACTTAGAGTGAATGGGAGTTAAGAGAATTGATTGATTAGAAGAGTGGTTAGTCAATATCAGTTAGCTGGGAGAGAATGTCAATTAAGTTTTGAGGAAACAATACATGATATAATTAATTATTGGAGGAACGTGCAAGATAAATTTGAGATAGAAGATGAGTTTGCTTTTTGCATGATTTAAGAAATAATAATTAATTATTTGAGGAATGTGCAAAGATAAGATTGATTCATAAATAAAAGTTTATTTATTAATGGATGATGTTTCAGATAAATTAAGTCAAGATATTTTGAAGGAAATTAGGATAATTAAATAATTAGATAATTTATGCATGACAAAAAATGTCAATTAAATAATTAAAGATAATTATTTAATATTAGAAGAATAAGTTAAGTTAGCTTTTTGCATGAGGAAACAATAATTAATTATTTGAGGAATGTGCAAGTGGAAATTAGATAAATAAATAAAATATTTTATTTATTCATGGTGAATGGGTAATGTTGAGAGAATATGGATAATTAAATAATTAAAGTAATTACTTAATTTAGGAAGAGTGAGTGAATGTTAATTAAAGATATAATTAAATAAATAGGATTTATTTATTTAATCAAGAAGAATAAAGAATTAAAGATATAATTAAATAAATAAGATTTATTTAACTAATCAAGATATTAATTGAATTAAAGATATAATTAAATAAATAGAATGTATTTATTTAATCAAGAAGATTAATTGAAATGAATTAATTAAATAACATAGTCATTTAATTAATATTGAAAATATGATTTATTTAATAATTAAATAATTGGACATTATTTAATCATTAGGGAAAGATAAATATTAGTGTTAAAATACTAGTTCATAGGCTAGGACAATTTTAGGTATCTACAAACTCAAAAATAAAATTTACCTTATTCTTGTTTGTTGTCCCAACATCTTTTTCCCCATTCTTCATTGCAACATCCATCTTCTCACCTTCACTCTCAACTGAAATTTCATTTTCCAATGCCTTTAAGTCCTCCAAAGGACACTCATCTACTGTTGCAACATCATTTTCCTCCTTGATTGTTGCACTTTCTTTTGGCTTCTCATCCTCCACCACAATCTCACCATCTTACTTCACATTACCCTCAAAACATACTTCTACAATATTTTCTCCCTCATGTTCACCTACATGCACAACTATGAAAAACTTCTTGCCTTTCTTCTTTGGAATTTTCAAGGCCTCACAAAGCCTCAAAAAAATATTTAAATATTTAAGTCCTTCACATGTAAACTACCTCACACTCGACAATCTATTTACACGCAAATCATACACACATCACTACAGTTCCTAGTGCAAACTACTTCCAATCGGTGCTTCTTCCTACACACTCACGAACACTAGCTCGGATACCACTGATGAAGTAGGGAATCTAACACTCAACCACAACTACCAATGATTTGAAAATTCAACTTATAAATTGTTTGAAACAACACAAAAATCTACAAGAAGTGTCTTTGTTTCGTATACAAATTCTCATGAAATTACATAATAATAAATAATTTTTGAAAATACATTGTTATTGCAGCCATGAGGGTTGATGAAAACCATTACATAATTGAAATAAATTTTATTTACAATAAAAAATCTCAATACACAAATTATCTCCTTCAATTTGTCTTCTTTCACAAGATTCTAGCTCCTTCAACCTGCAATCATTAATGGAAATCATTGTTGTAATAAACTTACAACCTTCAAGTTTGTTTGTTTTTATACAAACATCTTTAAACATACAACAAATAACATCTTCTTGGTCTCTTTCAACCCTTCTTCTACTGAATCTCTCAATATCCCTTAACAAGGACTTCACTAGCTCACTATCTCTTAAAATGTGGAGCTCACTAGCTCCCAAAAACATGAACTTTTATGCAAATAGAAATCTGCAACAATGCGGTCTTTAAATAATCTCTTTAATCTAGCAACATCTCCCCATCTCAACCTGCAAAAACTCCAAAGCCATATTCTCAAATGACAAGGCATGAATATATAGATTTGTGAATGAGAAAAACTACAAGAAAAACACCTCCTTAAAAAACCATGCCCAATTTGGAGAAATAATTATAAAACAATAAAATTAATCAATGATCACATGGCCTTAACATGAGAACCTAAATCATATCCAATCCAATTTGGTCAATTCTAGCATCTTCATTGATCTTCAGTGGCCCCGACGACTCCAAATATGAACATGCACCAACATACAAAGATAGTGGCTCAAACATTCAAATGCATGCAAAACATGCACTTGATCATGCATGAACATGCACACCAAGTGGTCCCCACATTGAAATGGACACCTCAAAGAGAATATTCCAATTTAAATGCCTTGGACACATTTACCTTGGCATATTTCCTCGAAAAATTGCATTTACATATCACCACAAGGGAAAATCACATTATTGCAAATTAAAATATTTATTTTCCACACACCTTAGCCTTTATTGAAAAAAACAAAAATAAATTAGTAATATTTTTGGTGATGCAAGATTGCTAGTACCCCTAGATGCCCCTACATCAAACACTTGGGGTAGGAAAAATTTTGTGAATATGGATTCACAAAATGGAGTTGAGTGGTAGTGCCACCCTTTTAGATTGTAATAAATCCTCAACAAACTCCATCACTAAATTTGGTACCTGAAATTGAGTCTTATTTCTCCTCATTCAACACTTAGCTGGAACAAGCAACCTCCTCCTCTAACAACTCTACACTCCATTCTTCTCTCCTCTTGTGGACTTGTATCCACCATGTACCATCCTCATCTGCATAATACCACACATTCTCCTCTCTTCTTTTATGATATTTGACCCACCACTGACCAACCACCTCCACTAAATTTCACCTATAATATCCTCTACAACTTCTACATGCAAATATGTGTTATCCAAATAGCAATCAAAATATGTTGCATCCTTAGATAAATCTACAATTACCACTCCATGGAAATTAAAAATATACATTTGCATGCTCTCTTCTTGCTTTAAATCATCTTCTACTCTCACCAAAGAAGGTATAGAATCATCACAAATAAATTCAAAATTAAAATTTACCTTATTCTTGTTCATTGTCCCAACATCTTTTTCCCCATTCTTCATTGCAACATCCATCTTCTCACCTTCACTCTCAGCTGCAATTTAATTTTCCAATGCCTTTAAGTCCTCCAAAGGACACTCATCTACTACTACAACATCATTTCCCTCCTTAAAATTACACTTTATTTTGGCTTCTCATCCTCCGCTACAATCTCACTATCTTCCTTCACATTATCTTCAAAACATACTTTTGCAATATTTTCTCCTTCATGTTCACCTACATACACAGCCATGACAAAAGTCTTTCCTTTCTTCTTTGGCTTTTTCAAGGCCTCACAAAACTCCAACACAAATCTTTAAATCCTTAAGTCCTTCACATGTAAACTGCCTCACATTCAGCGATCTGTTTACACACACATCACCACATGTCCTAGTGCAAACTACTTCTAATCGGTGTTGTTTCTTGCACACTCATGAACACTACCTCTGATACTATTGATGAAGTAGGGAATTCAACACTCAACCACAATTACCAACAATCTAAAAATTCAACTTATAAATTGTTTGAAACAACACAAAAATCTGCAAGTGTATTTGTTTCTTATACAACTTCTCATGAAATTACATAATATCAAATAATTTCTAAAAATACATTGTTATTGCAGCCATGAGGGTTGATTAAAATGATTACATAATTGAAATAAATCTGATTTACAATAGCAAATCTCAATACACAAATTATCTCCTTCAATTTGTCTTATTTCACAAGATTCTAGCTCCTTCAACCTACAATCATTAATGAAAATAATTGTTGCAATAAACTTACAACCTTCAAGTTTTTTTGTTGTTTTCCAAACACCTTCAAAATTGCAACAAATAACATCTTCTTGGTCTCTTTCAACCCTTCTTCTACTAAAGCTCTCAAGCTCCCTTCACAAGGACTTCACTAGCTCACTATCTCCTAAAATGTGGAGCTCACTAGCTCCCAAAAACATGGGCTTCTATGCAAATAGAAATCTACAACAATGGAGTCTTCAAATATTCTCTTCAATCCAAAAGCATCTCCTCATCTCAACCTAAAAATACTCCAAATCCATCTTCCCAAATAACAAGGCCTAAATATATAGATTTGTGAATGAGAAAAACCACTATGGTTTTCCAAAACCGCAAGTAAAACTCCTCCTTAAAAAAACCATGCTCCATTTGGAGAAATAATCATAAAATAATAAATTAATCAATTCTCACATTGCCTTCACATGGGCACTTGAACTATAGCCAATCAAATTTGTTCAATTCTAGCATCTTCATTGATCTTCGATGGTCCCGACAGCTCCAAATATGAACATGCACCAACATGCAAAGCATGCAATTGATTATGCATGAACATGCACACCAAGTGGTCCCTATCTTGAAATGGACACCCCAAAGAGAATATTCCAATTTAAATTCCTTGGAAACATTTACCTCAGCATATTTCCTCCAAAAATTGCATTTACATATCACTACAAGGAAAAATCACACTATTACAAATTAAAATATTTATTTTCCACACACCTTAGCCCTTATTGAAAATAGAAAAAATAAATTAGCAATATTTTGGGTGATGCAAGATTTCTAGTACCCCTAGATGCTCCTACATCAGACACTTGGGGTAGGAAATTTTTTGTGAATATAGATTCACAAAATGGAGTTGAGTGGTAGCGCCACCCTTTTGGATTGCAAGCAATCCTCAGCAAACTCCATCACTAAATATGGTACTTTCAATTGAGCCCTCTTTCTCCTCTTCCAACACTTAGCCGGAACAAGCAACCTCCTCCTCTGACAACTCTGCACTTCATTCTTCTCTCCTCTTGTGGACTTGTATCCACCACTACCGTCCTCCTCCTAATACCACACATTCTCCTCTCTTCTCTCATGAGATTTGACCCACCACTGATCGACCAACTCTACCAAATTTCACTTGTAATATCCTCTACAACTTCTACATGAAAATATGTGTTATCAAAACAACAATCAAAATCTATTGTATCCTTAGATAAATTTGCAATTACCACTCTATGGAAATTAAAAATCTCCATTTACATGCTCTTTTCTTGATCAACATCTTCTACTCCAACCAAAGGAGGTATAAAATTATCATGAGTAAATTCAAAATTAAAATTTACCTCTTTTCTTGTTCGTTGTTCCAATATCTTTTTCCCCATTCTTCACTGCAACATCCATCTTCTCACCTTCACTCTCAACTGCAATTTAATTTTCCAATGCCTTTAAGTCCTCCAAAGGACACTCATCTACTGTTGCAACATCATTTCCTTCCTTGATTGCTACACTTTTTCTTAGCTTCTCATCCTCTGCTACAATCTCACCATCTTCACGTTATCTTCAAAACATACTTTTACAATATTTTCTCCTTTTTGTTCACCTACATACACAACTATGACAAACTTCTTACTTTCTTCTTTGGAATTTTCAAGGCCTCACAAATATTTGACACAAAACTTCATATCCTTAAGTCCTTCACATGTAAATTGCCTCACATTCAATTATTTGTCTACACGCAAATCACACACACATCACCACAGGTCCAAGTGCAAATTGCCTCCAATCGGTGCTTCTTCCTGGACACTCTGAAACACTAGCTCTAGTACCACTGATGAAGTAAGGAATCCAACACTCAACCACAATTACCAATAATCTAAAAATTCAACTTATAAATTGTTTGAAACAACACAAAAAGTTGCAGGAAGTGTCTTAGTTTCTTATACAAGTTTTCATGAAATTACATAATAAATAATAATTTTTGAAAATACATTGTTATTGTAGCCATGAGGGCTGATGAAAACCATTACATAATTGAAATAAATATGATTTACAATAGAAAATATCAATACGTAAATTATCTCCTTCAATTTTTCTTCTTTCACAAGATTCTAGCTCCTTCAACCTGCAATCATTAATGAAAATCATTGTTGCAATAAAATTACAATCTTCAAATCTATTTTTTATTTTCTAAACACCTTCAAACCTGCAACAAATAAAATTTTATTGGTCTCTTTCAACCCTTATTTTGTTGAATCTCTCGAGCTCCCTTCACAAGGACTTCACTAGCTCACTATCTCCTGAAATGTGGAGCTCAGTGGCTCCCAAAAAAATGGGCTTCTATGCAAATAGAAATCTGAAACAATGGAGTCTTTAAATATTCTCTCCAATACAATAGCATCTCCCCATTTCAACCTACAAAAACTCCAAATCCATCTTCCCAAATGACAAGGCCTGAATATATAGATTTGTGAATGAAAAAAACCAATATGGTTTTCCAAAACCATAAGAAAAATACTTCCTTAGAAAAACCACACCCCATTTGGAGAAATAATCATAAAATAATAAAATTAATCAAAGCTCAAAAGACCTTCACATGGGAACCTGAACTATATCCAATCAAATTTGTTCAATTCTAGCATCTTCATTGATCTCTCGTGGCCCCGACGGCTCCAAATATGAACATGCACCAACATGCAAAGCTAGTGGCTCAAACATGCAAATGCATGAAAATAATACAATTGATTGTGCATGAACATGCACACCAAGTGTTCCCCATCTTGAAATAGACACCCCAAAGAGAATATTCCAATTTAAATGCCTTGGAAACATTTACCTCAACATATTTCCTCAAAAAAATTCATTTACATATCACTACAAGGGAAATCACATTATTGAAAATTAAAATATATTTTTTCCACGCACCTTAGCCCTTATTGAAAATAACAAAAATAAATTAGCAATATTTTTGGTGATGCAATATTTATAGTACCCCTATATGCTCTTGCATCACACACTTGGGGTAGAATTTTTTTTGTGAATATGGATTCACAAAATGGAGTTGAGTGGTAGTACCGCCCTTTCAGATTGCAAGCAATCCTCAGCAAACTCCATCACTAAATTTGGTACCTATAGTTGAGTCTTCTTTCTTCTCTTCCAACACTTAGTTGGAACAAGCAATCTCCTCCTCTAACAACTTTTCACTCCATTCTTCTCCTCAGCGATTGTATCTACCATATACCAATCCATTCCTCTTCCTTCCATTCCACCATTCCCACCTATAATATCTTCCACAACCTACAAATATGTGTTATCCAAACAATAATCAAAATCTATTGTCTCCTTAGATAAATTTGCAACTACTACTCCATGGAAATTAAAAATCTCCATTTGCATGCTCTCTCTTGCTTGACATCCTCTTCTACTCTCACCAAAGGAGGTATAGAATCATCACAAGTAAATTCAAAATTCAAATTTACCTTTTTTTTTTATGTTCTAACATCTTTTTCCCCATTCTTCACTGAAACATCCATATTCTCACCTTCACTCTCAGATGCAATTTCATTTTATAATTCCTTTAAGTCCTCCAAAGGACATGATGAAGGGTACTCCCCTTACTGGCTCAACCTCACAACACCAACTCAAAAAGAACAACCAATATGCAAGAAGAAACAAAGAGATTTTATTATTACTGGAATAGAAATGAAGATTATAGAATTACAGCACTGCTTGGGTTGTTTGATTACAAAAGCATTAGTCACACAGGCAAATCAGAGCCTTTGAATTTTGCTCAACAATCTCCTATCTCACACTTACCTGCTACCCTTCCACCCTCCGTTTGTGTCTCTATATACTATCTCCTTCATGCCAGCCTCGCCTCTCAACATTATTTTCCTCTTGTGTTATCTTAGTACCGCCTCATCATCCAATGAGTACCATGATCTCACAGGAAGTTATCTCATTATTAGCAATTTTAATTCTTATTCATTCACACTAGGTAATCATCTTTCATTTTCTTCACATTTGAAATCATTGTCCAATCATCATGTTGATTCACAAAAATGATGTTAAAACAACGAATAAATTATTTCCATGTTTCACCACCTTACTCATTCATCTGTTGCCATCGCGCGTAATAACTTAACTGGCTTCTTTACCACAATACCATTTGCAGCAACTTGACCCATTGTGGTTTTGTGCTTAGCCTACATCACCCTACCAGCTACCTCCATACCACACTATACTACTCCATCACGGTCCTACCAAATGACCCTTGCGGTGTCTATGGGTTACTGCTACACTGCATCACCCACCTTCACACTATCGCAGGATTGCAGCTTTACAAGGCCTTACCACAGATTTCATCACCAAACCATCACAAAGTTGTGATTTCCAACCCACCATACCACAGCCTCCTTCAAAGTCTATCATGGGGCTATAGTGTCATCATATCAAAATATGAACCTCCCTTTGATGTAGCCAACTGATATGCCTACAATTTGTCAGAACGTCGAAGGGACATTGGATGTCATCTTGTTGATATGAGAACCTCTCGCCGATGTAACTTCTTCACACCCATTCACTACTATTGCTAATGCCATCGGCGCTTTAAAGGGACATGTGATAAGGTCCTATCGAAGTCTCAGTGTCACACCAATGAGCTAGTTCATTGAAGCATAGAATGCTAGATGAAATCTTTCATTCTTCCTTCATGTCGCATACTCCTAACATGAAAACTCTTGCAAACCTCCATACTCAGTTATCTGAAGTCAATTCAGCCCTTATTGAAAGGAAATAACTCAATTTGATGCAAGATTTCTCTTTTCCTCAGATGCTCCTACATCAGACACCCAGGGAAATTTGAAAATGTTTCATGAGTTGAACTCATAAACATTTGTAGATCTTGTGCTTTACCTGGATCCATCTATTTACCTTATAATTCTAAACATCTTTCTAAACCTATCTCTGCAATTTAATGTCCCTTCCATCCTTCATTCTTCCTCTTTTCCTTCCTCTTTTCACATATTCTAATTCCCACCAATTTACACTATGAAATGCTAGAAAATCATAATCATCAATTTTATCTTCCTCAGTAAAATAAGAAAACTCTTGGATTACCTCTTTCCCCATTACTGCTACAACAATCATTTCATTTTCAATCTCCATTTGTTCCATGTGTTCCTCCTTTCCAATATCTCTTGAAAACTAATTCTCAACTGCAAATTCAATGTCAGTATCACAATCAAAAGACTCATACTTTCCATCTCTCTCCTTTATATCCTCATCAATAAAACAATCAAAATATTCTTCCTTTTCATCCTACAATAAACTATTATCGACTAATGTAAACAAAAGTTCACCAACCAAACCAGCATGCACTTTCTTACCTTCCTCCTTACTTACAACTATAGTACCTTCATTCATCAATGCACTCATTGCTGCAATGCTTTCGTCTATACTAATCTCATCATGCTCACATAAATCAGTAACAATACAACAATCAAGTTTTACCTATTCCTTCTCCACCAAAACTTTCATTCTACCCCTTCTGAATGAAATCAACATAGTTGCAACTTGCATTAGCAATTCCTAATCTTCATCCTCATCCTCTTTAACTAATTGTCTAACTCCATTAACAAAGCATTTTATAGATTTATTACATACCTTTCCTTCTTCTTTACTCAAAGGTTTCAATTTATGCTTGACTCCATTTTTCATCAAATGGTAGGTATTAGCATACCCATCATGCACCGCTTTCCTGTTAAACTGCCAAGGTCTTCCCAATAACAAGTGACAAACATCCATAGGAATAACATCACACAAGACTTCATCATGATAATCACCTATCTTAAATCTTACCAAGCATTGTTCATTCACCAAAACCTTACGGTCATCCTGTAACCAAGAAATCCTATGGATGCAGGTGCCTTCTCCTTTCCAACTACAACTTATCCACCATCTCTTCATAAACAAGATTATCAATACTACCACCATCAATGATCACATTACAAAATTTACCTTTGCACTTACATCGAATGTGAAACAAACTATTTCTTTGGTTTGGTTCCTTCTCCTCATTCAGCAAGGCTCTTCTAACAACAAAGGATTCATCTGTTTCAACATCTTTACAATGTGATGACTGAGCATCTTCATCTACATGGGAAACTCATGCATTACCTTCTGGTCTTATGTTTTTCCTTCCTTGATGTTGAGGACAGTCAAAGGCTCTATGTCCTTCTCCGCATTGAAAATAGGTTCCATAGAAGCCTCCTCTTCCAAAGTCTCTACCCAATCTTCCTCTTCCTCAATAATTTTGTTCACAAAACTTGTTTGAGCTTTCACCTCTTTTATCCTGGTTGTCCTTAGTGCCTCTAATTTTTTGTTCATCCTCTCTTTGTTGCACAAGAATTTTACTTAATCTTCTTATTCTAAAATTTCATGTTCAATCTTTCTTCTACCTTCAATGCAAACTGATATGCATCCTCAATGGTGTATATTCTTACTAATGCCAACTCTTCTTGTATGTTGGATTCCAGCCCATTAAGATAACGAGCTACCTTCTTATTCCCCTCAGAATTTCTAGTTCTAATCAAGATCTTGTGAAATTATTTTGTGTATTCTTTCACCATCCTCATTCCTTGTCTCAAATTTTGCATCTTCTTGAGCAAATTCAACTCATAATCAACTAGAATAAATTGCTTCTTCAGTTTTTCCACCATTTTATTCCATTTAGAAATTTTATCCTTTCGTTATCTTCCTCTTTCAAGTTGGATCTCTTTCCACCATATACTTGCATGACCCTTTAACTTTGTCTTTGCAAACCTCACTCACTGAGGGTCTTCAATCTCCTCAAACTTAAAAAATTCTTCTATATCATTGATCCAATCGATCAACTCTTCAGGATTTAGACTTCCACTGAAAGTTGAAACCTCCATCTTAGGTTTCTTTCCAAGACTGGATATGGCTCTCTGTAATCTCATTTCTCTAGGATCCATTTGATCATGTTCTTCCTCTTCCACTTCCTCTTTAGTTTCATCTTCACTGTCGTCTCTTTCTCAATGCACTTATCTCCTATGAACCTCTTCCTGCAAGGTATCCATCTGCCTTCTAATGGCTCTAATTTCATCTCTAGGAGGATCTCTTCCTCCACCACCTCTACCTCTACCTCTACCATGTTGGGAAATTCTAGGAGGTATTTTGATCTCAACCCACACTCACATGTCCTACTACAAAGTACCTCACATTTAGCACTCTATTTACAGACTCAAGATGACTCGCTCTTATACCACTTCATGAAGGGTACTCCCCTTATTAACTCAACCTCACAACACCAACTCAGAAAGAAAAACCAATATGCAAGAAGAAACACAGAGATTTTATTATTACATAATTACAGCATTGCTTGGGTTGTTTGATTACAAAAGCATCAATCACATAGGTAGATCGAAGCCTTTGAATTCTGGTCAATGATCTCCTATCTCACGCCTACCTGCTACCCTGCCACCCTTTGTTTGTGTCTTTATATACTATCCCCTCCTTCATGGTGGCCTTGCCTCTCGATGTTCTTTTCCTCTTGTGTTGTCTTAGTATTACCTCGTCGTCCAATGAGCACCATGATCTCATAGGAAGTTATCTCATTATCAACAATTTTAATTATTATTCGTTCATGCCAGGTAATCGTCTTTCATCAAATTCACATTTGAAATCATTGGCCAATGATCGCATTGATTCACAACAACGATGTGAAATCAACAAATAAATTATTTCCATGTCTCACCACCTTACTCATACATCCATCGCCATCACACATAATAACTTAACCCACTTCTTTACCACAATACCGTCGACACCAACTTGACCCATTGCGGTGTTGCACATAGCCTACATCACCCTGCTAGCTACTGTCATACCACACTATACTGATCTACCGCGGTCCTTCCAAATGACCCTTGTGGTGTCCACGGGTTATTGCTATACCGCATCACCCACCTTCGAACTGTCACAAGATTGCGGCTCTGCACTGCCTTACCACAGACATCATTTTTGAACCATTGTGGGGTTGTGGTTTCCAACCCGTTGTACCGCAACCTCCTTCAAAGTCCATTGTGGGGTTGTGGTGTCATCCTACCGAAATATGAGCCTCCCTTCGATGCAGCCAGCCGATATGCCTACAATTTTTCAAAACATTGAAGGGACATTGGATGTCATCCCACCAATATGAGAACCTCTCGTTGATGTAACTTCTTTGCACCCATTCACTAATACTACTAATGCCATCGACACTTCGAAGGGACATTCAATAAGGTCCCATCAAAGTCTCCCTATCACACCGATAAGCCAGTGAATTGAAGCATAGAATGCCAGATGAAGTCAATCATTTTTCCTTCATGCTATGTACTCCTAACGTCAAAACTCTTGCAGACCTCCATACTTAGTTATCTATAGTTGATTTAACCCTTATTGAAAGGAAATAACTCAATTTGATGCAAGATTTCTCTTTTCCCTGGATGCTCATGTAGACACTAAAAAATATCCTAATCGATGTCATACACTCAAGTTGGATTTATTAACATCATTTCCTCTATAATCCATCCTCTTTTCACTTAATTAGTTCAATTAGCCTAGCTAATTAATTAATTGCATCATTTTCATCCATTTGGCCTAATTAATTAAATTGGGTTAATTCATCTCTTTTTGCACTAACACTTCATCTAATTAAATTAAATAAACCAAAATATTTAATTTAATCTCCTAAGTCATCTTATTTAATTAAATAACCCTAAGTTATTTAATTAAATATCATTTTACCCTTCCCCTATTTATTAAATCATATAATTTAATAAATATATTTTAATTCTTCTAATCCCCTAATTGCATAAATTAAACCTTGTTTATTCTGCAATTAAACTAATAATTATTCTTTAATCCAAGAGGGTGTTTCACATGGAATATTCTTTATCCTTTTGCACAATTAAGAGCTTTGTTTTGAATTTGTAAAAGAATCTTTTCTCACTCTCACTAAAGAGATATTCTCTTTTCCTTCAATCAGCTCACTTGGCTGCTCCAAAGGCAGGCCAAGCCCTTTAACCTTTTTGGCAAGTTACCTTTGACTTGTGTGAGCAGGTCAAAAGTGTGTTTGTTTGAGGCAAGTGTGAGCCTTTGATTAATTTTCATCTTGCATTCTCATCCATTGATGAGAATCTGTGATTCATGCCTCTCATCTCCTTCATCTTGAACCATTGATTAAGCTTTTTGATCTCAACCATCCATTCCTCATTTGCTCTCCTATAAATAGATCACTATTTGGAGACAAATGGATCCATCTTTTATTGCAAACTTATGTTGTTAAATTCACTCACATATTTGCTCATATTTTATGCACTTTTTAGCTTGTTTTAGTTCATTTTCATTGCATAATAGCTTAGAGTATCCATTAATGGCTTCCATGCATCCATATTAGTTTGTAAATAAATTAGGGTTTTCATCTTTTAGCCTAATTTTAGCTTAGATTAGCTTAACAAGTGCATAATTAGAGCATTTATAGCATAAAATCATGGTAAATTAGCTTGCATCATGTTCATTTTAGCTTAATTTAAGTTTTCACACATCAAACACCATGGTTTCATCGATTCTCTTCCATAGAATCGATTGAGACAAGCTCACTATCACGAGATTGGGAAAGGGCCATCGGTCCACATCAATGTGACACCAATTCCAGAACAAGATAAAATTTTGAATGGATTATAATAGATGTTTTGATGGATTTCGTAATTTATTATGTTAGGTTTTCATGAAATGTTTATTTTTAATCTTGTTTGATCGATCTTGTTGAGATTCGAGTATTGGTGGCTCAATTATGCTTTGATTCTTCATGGATCAAGCGTAATTTGACCCATACCAGTATCCTTGCATCAACATTCTGGAGCTAGAAGGAGGGAAAACTGATCATTTAGTTGTTTTTTAGCTTGAAATCCATGTTCATGTTGTTTTGCAGGTTGTAGTGATGCTCAAACCACAAATAGCAACGTTATTTCAATAGCGTCACCATATAGTGACGCCCAAGCAATTTGATACAACGACACATATTTAATTGGTTGATGCTAATTTAAATATAGCGATGTGTATTTAAATTTGAAATATTGTGGAATGCAAACAGTGACGCTCATTTTCACTAGACCGACATTTTCAAAGTCCAAACAGTGACACATTCATTAAAAGTGAAGCCCATCAAAATACCGACGCAATTGTGCTCACTAGTCTTGTTGCAGAGTGACGCCCAAATTTCAAATTGTGATGCCATCATGTGAAGTGACGCTCAACCAAGGTAAGAAACTTTACGCTTGTTTTTTAACATGTGACTTAATTTCTTTTGCTTATCTAATCATTGATGGATGTCTGACTATGTTTTCATTGTTAGACTAACAGGGTTTTGTAGGTTTAAAGGAATGGAGTGAAATTGAATACCTTCTCTTCTCTCTTAACATTCTATAATTGTAACAAGCGTTCAACACTTTGGGGAAATTATAACCCAATTTCATGCTTTT
>VDFB02281492.1:143433249-143450635 GCA_007258455.2 Sequoia sempervirens | reverse complement strand
TCAGCCTCTAGGAAGTGAGGGAGATGGTGGCGTGGTGAAAGTCATGGATGGAGTGGACATGGAAGATGATGCTAGTGTAGATGGCTCAATGTATTTGGAAGAAGAAGAGGTAGTAGCTTCTCGGTTGATGGGCGCTCAGTTTTTAGAAATACCCTTTAGGTTGGTAAAATAGTGAAAAGGGTTGGGGTCTCCATATATGGTGATTTATGTGCTGTCAAATGGGAATTTCAAGCATTGGTGATATGTGGAGGGGATGGCCTTTAAGGCATGAATCCATGGGCAACCAAGCAAGATGTTGTAAGGTAATTCTAGATCCAGGACCTGACAAGTTGTGTCCACAATGACTAGTCCCACTCTGATGGGAAGAGAAATAATGCCTCTAGAAGAATGTTCCTCATCATCATATGTTTTATCACTATGCTCTTTGTAGGGTCTACATGCATCACAAAAATCCTAGAGCCTTAACCAGCTTTAAGGAGCATATGTTCAATCTTGGGTTCTCACGCATCTACTAAAAACTCTTAAGTGACCTTGCTTAGGATGAAATTTTTGATATGTAGCATCATTGTGGTTGGTCTGGGTGACTTAATAATCTTGACTGGGGCAGCTACTTGATGTGGTGTAGTGAGGTATCCCACCATAGTCTCAAATTGGTTGACATCAATATCCTTAGGGACGGATGACTCTTGCAGGGTTTTATCTAGTATAGCCTTATACATGGGAGAAATGCGAAGCAGCTCAAGTATGTAAATCTGCGTAGGGGTTTTTCCTAATTGATCAATAAGGTTAAACTAAATCTTGGGTTGCCACTGCTTCACGGATGAGCCAGGTTGTGGTTGTTTAGGAGACGAACCAGGTATGGTGATCTTAGGTTGTATGACAAGAGGCAGACCAACTATGTTGATTTGGTCGCTTCGAGTAGTGGCGTTGCATTGAGGTTATTTTTTGACTGTGATGGTATTGACACACTCATAATCAGTTCAGACATTGTTTATAGTAGGTCCATCAGAATAGTCATACTTGGCGCAGGCGTAATTGGCCTGATTATTGTTTGTCTTAGGACCTGACGTGGAAGCATTATTAGAATCATGGTCTTGCAATGGGTTCTTATGAATGGTATGGTCAGCATTTGATGGAAATTGTGGCCCACCCAATTCGATTATTCGGCTTTCAATAAGGTCTTGTACAATATTTCTGAGTTGTCGACAAGATGACGTCTTATGTCCTTTAGCCCAGTGATACTCACAAAAAGCACTATCATCCCACTATGATGGTTTAAACTGCCCTGGGTCATATGGTTTAGGTTCTTCAAGTGTGATGAGACCATTTTGGAGGAGCTTTTTAAGGACATCCTCAATTGGTTCTCCCAATGCCGAGTATGTTCATCTTTTTGGGAATTGTCTTGTTTGGCAGAATTATCCTTGACTTTGACTATTTTGACCATTTTGGTTGTTTGGGCTGGCATTGGTTGGGGGCTTTAGTATTGTTGTTGGTTTTTTTTGTGGTTGAACCCCTTTCAGATCCAGTACAGGACCCATAGTGTTGACAACCTTGGCATTGACAACACCGTCATTGGTAACGTGTTTATTTTTGACCCAGTACTTATTTTTGTCAGCGGGAGGATTTACAGTTGTGTTTTTAGGACCATATTTTAGCTCTCCTTTTGCAATAAGATCTTTCTCAACCTGGACACCCTTTTTGACTAGGTCTGTGAAAGTTGTGCAACAATGCACTTGCAATCCATATTTTAAGGGGCCTAGAAGTGTTTGACGATTATGTCAACCTTTTCCTTTTCGGGTATGTCAATGTGATAATGACTAGCTAGAATTCTCTATTTTTGGAAGAATGGGATGAATGTTTCACTAGCATCCTCTTGCATAAGAGTACATAAGCTAGTAATAGAGGTGTCCATGTCAATATTGTACGAGTAATTTTTTATGAATTTTTGTTTAAGTTCATCCCATGTTTTGATATCCTTTTGAGTGGAGAACCATTCAAGGGTAGGACCTACAAGAATTTTAGAAAAGAGTCTCATCAAGTACATTTTTTCATAGGCAATGTCCATACGGTTGGTCATGAATTCTCATACATGTTTGATAGGATTTGTCTTTCCTCTATATTTGGTAAAATTAGGTGACACATATCCTAGAGGGAATGGTGGCATGCATAAGTTCATGTCAAAGGGATATACAGATAAATCATATGACACTTATGATTTCTTGTCAGATATTTACATGTTTTCTATGGTCTTCTCTAGACCCATCAGCTTTTCTTGCAAGGCATCGATTATAGGGTCATTTTTGGTCCCATACATTGGATTGATTGGTACACCATGGGTCCCCATTTGTTGTGAGTGGATGTTGGTGTGTTGTTGAGGGATGTGTTTTTGTGACATGTATGATGTGTTTTGATTTGCGTGTTGTTGGTATTGAAATTTTGGATTGGGGACATGTTGGTGGGTATGAATATGGGATGAATATGTCAAAATGTGTCCCCCAACCATTTGGGTCAATATTTGAGGAATATGGTGACCATGAATATTTTGATGTGTGAATGATGCCATAGGTTGTGTTTTTTGAATGCCTTGTCCAAATCGTTGGGATTGTACAAGGGGAATGTTCGTATTTTGTCCTTGGGAGGTGATGGAATTAAGTTGTGTTGACGTGTTAACATTTGGTTGTGGTCCTTGAATAAGGAGACGTTGTTTACTTCCTCCCAAAGGATTATGTGAGGTACCAATGAGAGGATTTGATGAAGATGCACTCATGGTACTAGAGGCAGTCGTAAATGGAGGGTTTGAGTGGCTTGATGATGCCCACATGGCATTTACTGAGGTGGTAAATAGAGGATTGGAATAACTTTCCCACATTGTTGAGGACCCAAAGGTGGCTCCAACCAATTGTGACGATATTGTGGATATTGTGGGCAATGTGACAGACTATGTTCCTCTAATGGATGTTGTGTTGATTGAATTGGAATGGTTTGGAATGTTGGAGGTAGCACTCATGGTAGTTGTGACATTTTGTGAGGTAACATCAAAAAAGGTATTGCTTTTGTTGTTTGGAGGTTGACCACTATTGGACATGTTATGTGTATTATTGACGTTATGGTCAGGAGATGTTGATCTCAAAGTATTAATGTCAAACCCATGGGGTAATTTAGCTCCTTGACTTAAAAGTATGGCCACATATCTGTCTCTGCCATATAAGACCATTTGTTCTACGAAGTAGGCCGCTTCTAGATCTTGTGCTGCTACTTCTAGGTTTTCCTCAAGTATTTGTCCATATTCATCCTTACGTAAGAATGGTTCAAAGCAACTGTTTGATGAGGATGGTATGGTCATGAGAGGTTGAGTATTCGTGTTGCTAAATGGGTCATAAAATGTCCAATTTGGGTCATACGTGTGATTGATGATGTTGGAATTGGAATCTTATCCAAAGTTTTCCATTTGTCTATTCTTTCTTTGGAGTCTAGTTTCCACCATAAAAGGAAATTGCTCAAATGAGAGTGATGAGAATGACAACTAAATGCAAGGACTATGCTAGCCTATGTTTTTTTTGGATTTTTGATAATAAGGGATGACAACACAAGACTATGTTTTTGGTTTTTTTTTTTTGACTAAGGATTGAGATGATTAATGCAAAGTCTAGGTGCAAAATGATGACTAGGGTGAATGATATCAATGTAAAGCCTAAGTGTAAAATGATGACTAAGATGGACAATGCAATGTCTAAGTTCAAAATGAGGACTAGGTTGGACAATATTTGGAGAAAGGTTTTCCTAACCACTCTAAACTTGACTTATGTCTCAATTTTGGTTATGAAAAGGACTTGCTAAGGAGACTAAGTGACGAGGTCAAAATGACAAGTGAGCCTTCCTAACTAGACTGTTGAGTTGGAGGTTCTCACAAAAGGACAATGACTGAAAAGAGTAGTAATGACCAAGTCCCAAGATAACCTAGTTTTATAGACAATGGTTTTGCAAAGTGAGGTGAGTGAGCCTAATCCAAATTCTTCCAAGATGAATCCTAAGGACAAGTTTATGCTAGAAATGATGATTATGATGCCTAGGGAATGCAACTAAAAATTTGGAAAATTAACCCTATGGTGAAAATGCTAGCTAATGAATGCAAATGATGGACGTTTTGAGCAATTTCAGTTCTAATTTCTAACAAAGACTTTTTTGAAAAGATATTTGATAGCAGGCTAAGATGTTTGGACTTGAATTCTAGTCTGAAACAGGGTTTATTGTGTTTCCAGGAAAAATGTGTCATTTGAGGTATCAAAATGCGCTTTTGCAGCTGGTAAAATGCGCTCCAAGTAGCAAATGATGGAGCTTCACAAACGCGGCTTTTAAGATGTCAATTCATGCTTTAATATATGAGATGTGGCTTTCCGTGATAGAAAACTGGGCGTACGGGATAGATGAATGTAGTGTTTGGAGTAGAAAATGTTTTAGCGAGTAGATGCATTGCAAAGACCGCCAAACGTGGCATTAGAGTGATTTGTAGTTTAACGACGCAAAAGCGTAATGTAAAAGTCAATTTTTTTGATGTTTTGGTCAAAAACCCGAGTTGTTTAAAGATTGACTATTTGTTTCTAGATGTTTGAGTGTTGTTTGTTTCATTTTAGTAACCAACAAACATTTGGAAAACATGATATTTTGAAAGTAATCAAACACAAAAGAGAACAAGTACAATCCTATGGTTAAGCCAAGATAGTATCCGCTAGATTCCACATGGGTTTCCCCAACTGCATATCAGTAGCATGTGAATTCAAAAGCTTGGTTGAACGGGCTCCCCCTTATAGTGCACTCTCTTCTCAGGCCAACCAAGCTTCCAACCCCCATGAAACTCCCATGGTAGATTGATCACCTCTACTACAAACTACGAAGATGTGGATACCTTCACACCAACTGGTGTTGTGCAAGCAAATAGAATATTTTTGGCTACTAAACAATGGTGTTTAATTCGGGACTCCCATTCGAGTGGCCATACATGGGGTGCAAGATTAATCTCCATTTAGGAGGCACTCCAACCTGAAGATGTTAAGCTCAACAGGGTTTTGGGGAGTACTACTTGGTCCGTATGACACATTTGCACTCATAATCTTAGGTTTTCCCTTAAGATTCACATTTATATACTAGTCGGGGGTAGCTTGGCTTCAGCTCCATTGCTGGTTTGAGTCACCTAGAGGTGATGAAATCCCCTGGCAGGCCCAATTTCTAGAGGCAATAACTGTTTCTCTTACACCAAGGATCACGTGATTGTGCAAGGGGAGAGGATATTCTGATTATTGCATCAGGGTTACACAAAACAAAGTGGGTCTAGATTTCTGATCACCTAGTTTGCACAGAGTGAGAGCATATTCTCCTACCACTTTCAAACACAATTAGACAGAATTGAAAACATGTTCATTTTAAATGCACCAAAAGAAATGTTTTATATTCTAAAAAGAATAAGCACAATGGTTTTGAAATGAATCTTGGACACTCAAACCTGCAAAAGCACAAGTTAGGAGTTTTATAAACTAGTCTTGGACCCATGAAATGTAACCGCCACACACTGCAAATAAAGATTAGTAACATGAAAAACCCCTATGCTAGGCAGAATGCAGAAGTAAACCAGAATGTAAAACAACCAAGAACATAAAATAGAAAAAACCCAAATGCAAAATTTGAAAAGAAATCTTACCAGGAAAATGTGTCACAACAGAGTGAATGTGTCACTTTATGCAACAAATGTGTCACTGGCATGTGTTCCGGTTTAACAGCAAGATGCATCGATTGAATCTTCAAATGCGGCTTGGTCTGTCAAATGTGGCTTTCCCAACTATGATTGCGGCTCATCAAAGTGAGTGCAGCTTTTTAGCTGTCGAATGTGTCGCGATGTAGTGGATGTAGCTCGACAAAGCGTGAATGCGTTGTTCCATACCTATACCTACAAAAAAAAGACATAAAATTGAAAACTGTACGGAAGCAAAAAAAAAATAACAAGTCGGGTTCACCAATGTATCAATGGGTTATTTTCAGGTAGGTTAGCAGATTAGATTAATAAACAAAACCCAAAGAAACTATGAAATACATTGAAAGCTTAAGTAAATTAAAATAGTTATACCTATTACTCATTGCTTCCATGATTCATTTCCATAGCACCTTCTAGCTTGTAGCGTATGATTGTTGCCCTCAAATTTGTGTGTGTGAGAAAATGATTGTGACCAAGCCCTTTGCAAGTTTTGAAGGATTTGATGACAAAATGCCTATGACAAATGAATATGCCTATGAGTAAATAATCAAAGTAAATAAGCTAAATGCATAGTAAAATCTAAGCATAAATTTCTATAATAATGAAGTCATCCCGAAAATGTGAGAAAAATTGGTATTTTATAAAAAATGCAATTTTGGACGGACAGACGAGATTGAAAGCTCACGGAAGCCTAAAATCAATGGAAGAGATTTCATGTGACAATCCCTAATTAGGGTTAGGGATAAATTATTAAATGAGTGGTCAAGATGTCATTTGAGAAAATTGCACTCCAGAATCGAGAATAAATGTGACAATTAGTCAAAAAAGATAAAGATTTTCAAAAATCAAGCAAAAGAGCAAAGACTCTTGATTTGTAAGCTTTGAAAAAATCAAGAGGATAAAGGTTGAAGTGAAAAGAGATTTGAAAAATCAAGAATTTGTCAATTACTTGATTTTGAAGAAGATTACCACTTTGAATTAAATAAATTCAAAATATGGATTTTGTGTGACAATAAATAACTGATTTTCAGATTATTTACCAAAAATGAAGTGACAGCTAAAATTTGAAAATCATTTTAAATAATTTTACTTATTTAAAAATGAGAGAAATGTTAAATTAGGTAAATTAAATTTATAAAAAAAGATAACTTCATTTAATTTGAAGATTGATGACCCATAATTAAATTCAATTAATAAATTCATTTAATTATGAAATTAGTGACATACTAAATGTAAAATAAATAAAATTCTTTTATTTTAATAATCGAGAACAAGACATAAATGAATAGAAAGGTAATTAAATAAATTAATAAATTTATTTAATAATCAAGAAGACATAAATGAACAAAGGTAATTAAATAAATAAATAAAATTTATTTATTTAATAATCATGAAGAATAAAAGAGATATGAATTAATTAAATAATTATGAATTATTTAATTAATAGTCGAATGTGGACCAAGGACATAATTAAATGTCATAATTATGCTAGGACGTGTCATAATTATGCTAGGATGAAAGTGGTAAAATAGAGCTTGCAGGCCTAGGTCATTTTTATGTGTCTACAGAAAGCAGATGAAGATGATGTTTCTTTGAGGATACCTTCACAAGAAGAAAGGGAAAGGTTGACATTTTCTCTAGAAGCTCAAGCAAGAGGATCTTAACATTTGAGGAATAGAATAGTGGGTGAAGATCAAGGCAAGGTTGCTAGCTTATTCATCAAAGAGAAAAATGTGAAAGGAAAAGAGCCTAAAACTAATGTGAAGGGAGATAAAGCTAAGACCAAGGAAAAAAAAGGGGATAATATTTGGGCAAAGAATGTAGACAAACCAAAGGAGGGTGGAGAAGTCATTTCTCTTGCTGTGAAGGTGAAGGCACCAAAGCAAGGTGTTGAACCTGAGAAGAAAGGAGCCAAGCCAAAAGTTGAAAAAAAAAATGAGCAACAGAAGGAGAGAAATGTTGAGAAAGGTATGATTCCAACTAATTTACCCAGATACATTCCTACTGATATGTTCCAATTGTTTTCACAAGTAAAAAAAAATATTCCTTTGCTTGAAATGATGTGAATTGATGAGCATAAATAAAAGGAAGTATCCCTTATCAATGGTGCTACTACAGCCTGTAATGAACTAGTGGTGTCTACTCCACCCAGAGTGAGTGGAAAAGAAAAGAAAGAAAAGGAAATTGAGGGAGTAATCATTGAAATTCCTCAGGTTTATCTAGTAAGTTCAGTAATAGCCTATCCTGGAAATATAGATCCATTTTTTCTAACTCTAATAGTAGATGGAAACTTCTTGAAGAACTGTATGATTGATTAAAGGAGCATATAACAACATAATCCTAGCTAAGATTATGGAAGCAATGGGATTAAAAGTTGATAGTACCCAAGGAAAATGTTATGCCATGGATTCAAGGGAAGTTCCTATGACTGGTGTAATAAATGAGCTTCCCTATAGGTTAGCTGCATTCCCAAAAAAAGAGTTCAAAATGAATGTAATTGTGGTAGATATCCCATCCAACTATGGAATGTTGTTGTCTAGAAAGTGGAGTGTTTCCATGGGGGGGTAGCATGCAATGTGATGTCTTATGCTACCTTCCCAATTGATGGAAAAGATTTCAAATTGGTTATAGAATCAAAGGTCCCACATATGATTGAGCATCCTCCTGAGGATGATATAGTTCATTTTGTAGATACCAACATCAGTGAATTCAAGGTAGAAGAGTTTCCAAGAGAAAATTATAAGCAGCCTGCACCTATTGATAATGAGGTTATTGATTATGTGATAAATATTGCCTATGGAAGATGTATTTTGATGGTGCAAGTTCTAAAGAGGGATCAGGTGTAGGTATATTGTTGGTTTCACCTAGAGGCCGCAAAACATTTAAGTTTTCTTTCACTTTGTCTTTTTTTTTTCACAAACAATGTGGTAGAGTATGAGGCGTTGTTACTTGGATTGAGGATTGCAAAGAAACATGGGATAAATAAACTGATGGTGATAGGTGATTCTAAGTTATTACTATCCGAAGTAAGATCCAGATATGCATGTAAAAAACAAGAGGTTAAAGCAATATAGGAATGTCATATGGGATTCAATTGAGCAATTTGATGCATTCAGAATTGACTAGATGGAAAGAGGTCAAAACAAAGTGGTGGATTTGCTTGCAAACATTACACTTATACCTAATGAAATAAAATTTGCTGGTATCTCCAAGGTTGAGGTACAATCAAGGCCATCAATCCCTAACAATGTATATAATTGGAAAGTATTCAATGATGATGAAGATATCTTGAGGTTTTTGAAGTGTGTTGATCAATATGAGAGTTATGAGATTGACTTTGGGGATTTTGTTGAGAACATAGATGGAAAGGACACAGTCTTTGGAAATGAATTCATTCAACTAAAGACAAACAAGATTCCCAAGGGCCTTGTGGCATTAGAGATATTTTTTGACAATCAGGACAAAAGCAACGCCAAAACAACTGATACCCATCCAGAGGACTTAGAAGAAGTAAACTTGGGACTGAAAATGCCCCTAAAAATATTTATGTGGGAAAGAAAATGAAGCCCAAGATCAAGGCAATGACGAGTTCCTTGTTGAGAAAATATAGGCATGTCTTTTTTTGGTCATATGATGACCTGAAAACATACAAGGAGGAATTGTTCCAACATGAGATTCCCCTAAAAGAATATGCCAAGCCTTTTAGGCAGAAGCAAAGAACCATTAATCCAACCTTAGCTCCAAAGATGCAAGATGAATTGGTTGAGTTAAGGGATGTTGGAATTATAAATCCTATTAGGCACTCCTCTTAGGTGTCAAACTTGGTGCCAGTCAGGAAGAAAATTGGTGATATAAGATTATGTGTTGACTTTATAAATTTGAACATATCATCATTGAAAGATAACCATCCACTACCTAATATGGAAGCCATGTTGCAAAAGGTGACTGGCTATGAATCATTGTCTATGATGGATGGTTTTGGTTATAACTAGGTTCAAGTGAAGGAGTCTATGCAATACAAGACTACATTTACAACTCCATGGGGCACCTATGTATATGTCAAAGTGTCATTTGTCTTGACCAAAATAGGTGCTACCTTTCAAAGGTGGTACAGAGCACCTTTGGCTTAACTCCATTTTGGTTTGTCATAAGTTTTGGCTTGTACGTGATCTTAGCCAAATCAGGGTGTTAATGTGTTTGATTTGGACCTTAGGAGGTCTTGTTTGTGTGTGATGAGTTAATCATTAGGATTAATGTCATCCTAGCTTAATCATTAAGGCAGCAATTCTTGGCTTTAATTAGCTTGGGACAGCTTATGCTAGATTGTAGGTGCTAAATGTGTTCTAAAACACATGGTCATTGTCAAAAAAAGATGCCAAGGGACAGTTAAGGAGTTGATGGTTCGAAGCAAGGAGATTGAGGTCCTAAAATTTAGGATCATAACATAGTGATAAGTTACAAAATGTTGTTGTAAAAGTTGCATGACAGCAGTTGTGGAGTGCATGTAACTTAGTGGGATTGGAATCCCTAGAAATTAGGGGTAAGTGCTCGATCAACTCTCCTTGAAGTGTGGAAAAGGCATCTAAATTGATGTAATGGCTCGTAGACAGTTAGTTTTTGCTATGGTAATCAAATTTTGGTGTGAAGGAATAGTGAGTTTTTGCATTTTTTCTGTGTGTTACCCATGTGTTTTGAGAAACAGAGATAACAAGGCATTGTATTTACTATTTAAGCATTGTATTGGTGTTTATAGAGTAGGTTGGAATATCTTTCATTCTGTAATCTAGTTGCTTAGAGTAGTTTTATTGTCTTGAATTCATAGTTCAAAGTCTAGAAGGTAGTAATAGTTGATTTTGAGCAGTTAGATTTTGAATGTCTCCCCCATAAGAAATAACCACAGGATCTCCCTGCAATTAGTTTGAAATGATAGGGGAGCCAGTCAATTGTAAATATTTAGCATTAGGAAACCCAAAGAGCCAAGCAAGAATTTGTTATCTCAAACCCTAAGCGAGCTAAGACTGCCCGGTTAGGAGTTTGAGAGTGAAAGTTGAAGAACTTAGGCAGGGGTTCCAAGCACTATATGGAAACAGTACGGTCTCAGGTAGGGTTAGAAAAGGTCTTCACATGATAGGGTGATTAAAGCTTTGATCAATCCATTAGTAGTAGTTTTGAAAGAGAAAATAGTGAAACCCTAGGAAATAGGCCTATTAGCCCTATTGCTCCTTGAATGTAGGAATCCTTTATACAGTAGAGACAGAGATCTGAAACCTAATGCAAGATTTAAAACTCCAAAAAGGGTGTCTGAAAGTGACATTTGTTTGCTAGGTCATTTTTCAAGTTTGAACAAGAAAAGCCAAAAAGGGACTGGTAAGGGCTAGTAGGGAATAGGCCTCTTCAAGGCAAGATCTTAAGATCGGGTAAAGTGAAAACTAGAGAACCTCCAAAATGTATTCAAATGGATGTGAAAAGCAAGGAAACAGTGTCTCCAACTCCCCTATAATTAGTTCAAGCAAGATGGTGAAGTTAGCACTTAGACTCTTCTAGGTGTTGGAAAGGAGGTTGCAATTTCAAATGGTGTTGGTCTTCCTAAGTTAAGCACAAGTGAAAAACTCTTTGAGAAGAGTTGGGGTAGGGCTTGGTTCATCACCCAAGGTCAACAAGAACCATTGGTAGCAGGTTCCAGGAAGGAGATAGTGAAGGGGTCTCTAAAATATTGTGCAAGCAAGCTTTGGTTCACCACACACCATATTGGTATCAGAGCGAAAGTTGATTCAAGGCTTGTGATTGATGTTGCAGCCCATTGAGTTTGTAGGAGAGAACACACCAGAGGAAAGAACCATGGTGACTAATGCTGAGTTGGCTAAAAAGGTAGAAGAGCAAGAGGAAGATAACCGGTTGCTAAGAGAAAGGTTATCTCAAGTGGAGAAGCTCTTGGATGAAGTCCATGAGACAGTAGATAAAGTGAAGGACAAGATAGAGCAAAAGGAAGAGTAGGAAGCCAAGGAAAAAGAAGAGGATTTGGAGGAGGAAGCTCCAAAGCCTGACCCTGTTCTTGCTGAAGAACCCTTCTTGAAAGTATTGTAGGCCTTAAGTGGCAAAGCATTGGAGGGTGTGCCACTATTTAGTGGACAAATGGACCCTGATTCAGTTGTAGACTGTATTGAGAGCATTGAAAATCACTTTGAATGTGATGGTATAACAGAGGCCCAAAAGGTAAAGGTGGTAAAGTCAAGGTTGAGAGGAGCAACTCTCACATGGTGGAAGTTTGTACAATTTGAAAGAGAGAAAGAAGGCAAAGGTCCCATAGTTTCATGGAGAGGAATTGTAACTAAGATAAGACAGACCTATCTCCCTGATGATTATGAAGTTCAGTTGCATAGGAGAAGACACAATCTTAGGCAGAAAGATATGGATGTCCAAACATACATTGAGTAGTTTCAAAAATTGTGCCTAAGATCAAAGGTGGTTGAAGATGAAAGCATCAAGCTAGCAAGGTACTTGAATGGGCTTAAGTGTTCTATCCAAGAAGATATGAGCTTAGTAAACTTCAAAACAGTCCGCCAATGCTATCAAATGGCTTTGAAGATAGAGGAGAAATGCAAAAAGAAGCAAGAACAAAACCTCAAAAGTAGAGGTAAAGGGAAAGACAACAAAGGACAAGAAGGTGGCTATGGTGGAAGAAGTTCAGAACCAAGAGCCCTAGGAGAAGTCATATTTTCAGAACAGCAAGAAGGAAGCTCTAGTAGAGGTGGTAGAGGAAGAGGTTTCAGCTCCAGAGGAAGAAGTGGTGGACAAGGAAGAGGCAGCTACTTCACTAATATGAAATGTTACCACTGCAACCAATTGGGACACCCGACCTATAGATGTCTAGAGAAAGGTAGTACTTCTCATGGAGGTGACAAGAGAACTAATTTGGTTCATGATGAGACTACTATAGCAAATAAGCATCCTGAAGTTCCATTGAATTCATAGGAAGGTGAGAACCTCATGATGAGAAGTACTTTGATCAAGGAACCAGTGAAAGAAGAGCCAAGCCAAAGGAGGTCCTTGTTTAGGATAATTGCAAGATGATGGGGAAAGTGTGTAAAGTCATCATTGACTCAGGTTCTATTGACAATATTGTGTCAGAGGAGGCAGTCAGCAAGCTGAAGTTGACAAGGATACCCCACAACAACCCTTACAAGGTCACATGGCTCAATAAGGGTCAGCATGTCTTGGTGAATGAACAAGCATGGGTGGAGTTCTCAATTGGTAGGTACAAGGACAAAGTTTTGTGTGATGTGTTACCTATGGATGCATGTCACTTGCTCCTAGGTAGACCATGGCAATTTGACTGCCAAGCTGTGCATGATGGAGCAAAGAACTCCTATACTTTCAAGAAAGACAATGTAACCTTCAAAATCTCGCCCTTTGCTAGAAGATACAAGAGAAAGTGCATAAATGCTCCTAAACTGCCTGGCAGGGTGAAAAAGAGTTCTTGAAGCATTGAAGAAGGAGAAGATACATGCAAAGAATGATCAAGCCAAGAGAGTTGAGCAAAGAGAAAGCAACTGGAAAGCAAGAGTTACCTGAGGAGATACAGAAATTGTTGCAGACCTATGAAGGTATAGTAAGTAGTGGTCAACCAGCAGCATTACCTCCTAAAAGAGCCATAAGTCATAGGATAGACTTGATACTAGGAGCTACCCTTCCAAACAAAGCAACTTACAAGATGACACCAACAAAATGAGGAAATAGCTAGGCGATTCAAGAAATTCTAAACTAAGGTCTCATAAGGAAAAGCATTAGTCCATGTGCAGTTCCCACTGTCCTAGCAACCAAAAAGGGAGGAGAATGGAGGCTTTGTACTGATTCCAGGGCAATAAACAAGATAACCATCAGGTATAGGTTCCCTATCCCTAGGATTGAAGACCTCATGGATTGTCTAGGTGAAGCCAGGTACTATACCAAGATAGATTTAAAGAGTGGTTATCACCAAATCAGGATACATGAGGGTGATGAGTGGAAAACAGCCTTCAAAACCAATGAGGGTCTTTATGAGTGGCTAGTAATGCCATTTGGATTATCTAATGCTCCCTCCACATTCATGAGACTCATGAATGAAATCCTCAAAGACTACATTAGCAAGTTTGTAGTAGTGTATCTTGATGATATACTAATCTATAGCAGAACAAGAGAAGAGCACCTCCAACATATTGAGTTGATTTTCAAGAAGCTGCAGGAGGAGAAGCTGATGATCAATTTGGAAAAGTGTGAGTTCATCAAAACAGAGCTGGTGTACCTTGGATTTGTGCTATCACATGGCAACTTGAAGATGGATAGCAACAAAGTGGAAGCAATCCTCAATTGGCCTACTCCAAAGACAACAACAAAGGTAAGAAGCTTCCATGGTCTTGCTCAGTATTATAGGAAATTCATAAGACAATTTAGTGCTATTTGTGCTCCCATGTTGGATACCATAAAAGGAGGAATGAAAACCAAGTTTGTATGGAATGAGCAAGCTAATAAGAGTTTTGAGTTGCTGAAGGAGAAGATAGCCACCCAACCTGTTTTTGTGTTACCAAGCTTTGAGAAGCTATTCACCATTGAATGTGAAGCAAGCAATGTAGCTATTGGAGCTGTTCTTAGTCAAGAGGGCAAACCGGTGGCTTTTCATTCAGAGAAGTTAAGTGAAGCGAAGAAGAAGTATTCCTCTTATGACCTTGAGATGTATGCATTGGTCTAGGCTTTAAGAAAGTGGAGGCATTACTTGCTTCCCAAGGAATTCATAGTGTATTCAAACAACCAAGCACTCAGTTTCCTGAATTCACAAGAGAAGTTGAGTCATAGGCACATGAAATGGGTGGAGTACTTGCAAGCTTACACCTTCAATATCAAGCACAAGAAAGGAACTCTCAATAAGGTGGCAGATGCCTTGAGCAGAAGAGTCCTCACAATTCAGGAAATTCAGTTGAAGAGCATGGGAATAGATCATTTCAAAGATCTATATGCAGATGATGAAGACTTTGTAGACATTTATAAGGTATGTGCTGAATACAAGAATCATTTTCACAGTAAATATGCTGAATATACCTTGCAAAGTGAACTTTTGTTTAAAGGAAATCAACTTTGTGTTCCTAGAGGTTCTATTAGGGAAAACTTGATACAAGAAAAGCATAATGGTGCATTGAGTGGTCATTTTGGGATCACCAAAACTCAGGAATTGGTTCAAAGGTTTTACTATTGGCCAAGAATGAACCTAGATGTCAGGAGGTATGTGGAGAGTTGTGTGGTGTGTCAAAAGGCCAAGGGCACTTCTTCAAATGCAGGCCTATACCAGCCACTGCCTATCCCTACTAGGCCATGGGAATGCTTGAGTATGGACTTTGTAGTTGGTTTACCCAAGACAAGGCAAGGTATGGACAGTGTTTATGTTGTTGTAGACAGATTCAACAAAATGGCTCACTTTATGCCATGTAAAACAACTAATGATGCCAGTCAAATAGCCTCTCTTTTCTTCAAAGAGATAGTAAGGATTCATGGCTTACCAATCAACATTGTATCAGACAGAGATACTAAGTTTATGAGTCATTTTTGGAAGACTCTTTGGCAAAGAATGGGCACCAATTTATCCTTTGGATCTGCATACCATCCCCAAACTGATGGTCAGACCGAAGTGGTTAATAGGACACTTGGGAATCTCTTAAGATGCTTGACCAAGGAGTATGGTCAACAATGGGATCAATTGATTGGGCAAGCTGAATATGCCTATAATGACACTGTAAATAGATCAATAGGGAAGAGTCCCTTTGAAATTGTTTATGGATTACATCCTAGAGGTGTTTATGAGCTTAGAGAGTTGAAGAATGGAGTCAAGGGAAGTGGATATGCTGATGACTTTGCTTGTGCAATGCAGGAGATTCATGAGACAGTCAGAAAAACACTGGTAGAAAATACCATGAAACATAAGATTAAGGTGGATGAGCATAGGAAAGAAGTTCAATTCAATGTTGGTGACTTGGTGATGGTGCATTTGAACAAGTCTAGACTGCAGAAAGGAGTTCCTCATAAGTTGCAAATGAAGAGGATAGGTCCCTGTCCTATCTTGGAGAAGTATGGAAACAATGCATTTAAGGTGCAGCTCCCAAATGACAGTGGACTGTCCCCTGTTTTCAATGTTGTAGATCTGGTGCCTTACAGAGGACCACCACCAAACATGGATCAGACCATCCAAGAAGTCATCCAAGATGTGGAAGAACTCAAACTGCCCTCCACTACAGTCAAACAAGCTAATAAGATATTGAATACCAGGGTCTACAAGAGGACTAGGACCAAAGAATATAAGGAACATTTGATTAGGAGGCATGGACAACCTGATGCAGATGCAGTGTGGATCAAGGAGGTAGAGTTCAAGAAGTTGGGCATTGATCTCAACTTGCTCAATCCAAGGGTGGATTGAATTTTCTATTTTGGGGAGGATGGTGCAGGAGCACCTTGGCTTAATTCCAGTTTGGTTATGTTGCAATTTTGGCTTGTACCTGACCTTAGCCAAGTCAGGATTGTAATGTGTTTGATTTGGACCTTAGGAGGTCTTGTTTGTGTGTGATGAGTTAATCATTAGGATTAATGTCATCCTAGTTTAATCATGTTGTTAAATTTTGGATTTAATTAGCTTGGGACATCTTATGTTAGAATGTAGGTGTTAAATGTGTTCTAAACACATGGTCATTGTTAAAAAGATGCCAAGGGACAGTTAAGGAGTTGATGGTTCGAAGCAAGGAGATTGAGGTCCTAAAATTTAGGATCATAACATAGTGATAAGTTACAAAATGTTGTTGTAAAAGTTGCATGACAGTAGTTGTGGAGTGCATGTAACTTAGTGGGATTGGAATCCCTAGAAATCAGGGGTAAGTGCTCGATCAACTCTCCTTGAAGTGTGGAAAAGGCATCTAAATTGATGTAATGGCTCGTAGACAGTTAGTTTTTGCATTGTAATCAACTTTTGGTGTGAAGGAATAGTGAGTTTCTGCATTTTTCTGTGTGTTACCCGTGTGTTTTGAGAAACAGAGATAACAAGGCGTTGTATTTACTGTTTAAGCATTGTATTGGTGTTCATAGAGTAGGTTGGAATATCTTTCATTCTGTAATCTAGTTGCTTAGAGTAGTTTTATTGTCTTGAATTCATAGTTCAGAGTCTAGAAGGTAGTAATAGTTGATTTTGAGCAGTCAGATTTTGAATGGCTCCCCCATAAGAACTAACCACGGGATATCCCTGCAATTAGTTTGAAATGATAGGGGAGCTAGTCAATTGTAAATATTTAGCATTAGGAAACCCAAAGAGCCAAGCAAGAATTTGTTATCTCAAACCCTAGGCGAGCTAGGACTGCCCGGTTAGGAGTTTGAGAGTGAAAGTTGAAGAACTTAGGTAGGGGTTCCAAGCACTGTACGGAAACAGTATGGTCTCAGGTAGGGTTAGACAAGTTCTTCACATGACAGGGTGATTAAAGCTTTGATCAATCCATTAGCAGTAGTTTTGAAAGAGAAAACAGTGAAACCCTAGGAAATAGGCCTATTAGCCCTATTGCTCCTTGAATGTAGGAATCCTTTATACGGTAGAGACAGAGGTTTGAAACCTAATGCAAGATTTAAAACTCCAAAAAGGGT